>OZ038507.1:82500-95000 GCA_964036315.1 Acanthosepion esculentum | reverse complement strand
TAGGAGGATAACTCTCCTCTGACCTCCCCTCATGGACAAGGGAGAACCCCCCAAAATGGAAAGTGATTAATCTTCCAAAAATGGGAAGTAATTAATTTTCCTGGTCTAAGAGCAAAGAAAATTCTTATTGGGAATCGAGAATTATCGAGGAACCCAAGCCACGTCAGGCCCCACACTGGGTTTTGGTCGGTACCCATATAAACGAACGTCCCCAAGCAGTGAGTTCAGTGCAGTTCCGGACAGAGTCGGAAACCGTTCAAGTAACAGGAACCAGAGTGTTGCTTCGCAGAAGCTGACAGAGAGATTCCACATCCTTTCGACTTTGCCTTCCTACCAAAAGCAAGTTATATTGACAAACGGCTTAAGATACCAAAACTCGCTTAAGAAACGCAAAAGTCACAAATCCATAGAAACAGGCTGGGAGAGAAACACACTCCTGTATTCAACAGACGGATAAAGATAATTTATTATTTCTCAACATACTTGAACCTCTTGAGTTTTGTTTTATTGTTTCTTTTACTTACGCTTGTGCGATATCATCTTCACCCCGGATTCTGCTTGCACTACAGCCCGACGCCTGATTGATTTTGTCTACCTAAGATCAAAGTCACAACGTGGGTAAGTTGGACTTGAGATCAAAGTAGTTACTTCGGAAACCAGATGTTGGAAGTGAGCTGAGAACGACAAAGCTGGTATCGAACCGAGAACGACCAGATCGACCGGGACACAGGCTGGTGGCAGCGACAAAGAGTCAACCCCAAAACGCTGGTGGAAGAAACCTTACAGCTTCGCACTGCAACTGGGAGTTGACCACGGGCTGACAGCGCCGTGTCACATATTGGCATCGTGACTAGAGGATGTCACATATTGGTGCTGCGACCACCAGAGGGTGTCATATTAATATGAAAATGTATTGGATCTAAAGAGTATGATTTATTGAAAGCTTCAGAAATTCCTTAACCTTTCAGTGATTTACAAAATGAAGCTTAGATGTGACATAAAACTGCAAGTATGGAGCATCCAGGGAGGATCAAGCTAATTGCTCAGTCGTAATTAATCTCATGAGACAAACGAATACACAAAGTCGAAGTGAACAAACCTTTTAGTATCTGGACATGGTTGCAAAAATTTGTTGAAAATCAGTAAAATTAATGTCATAAATTGTATTTTTACACAGTTTACACTATTTACATTATTCGGACTATTGTTCTTTGTTGCCATATTTATTACAGCATTTCGGCCGTTGTACACTCCGGCCTTCTTCAGGTGGTTGGAATGTCAAATTGAACCTTTTATTTCGCTCACTGGGGTAGACTGTTCTAGTTCTAGATCTAACTAATGCTTTTATCCACTGTGCCATGTGTCCTTGAGGACACATGGCACAGTGGATAAAGGCATTAGTTAGATCCAGTAACAGGACCCAAAGAGTGTGAGTTCAATACCTGGTTATGGTGGTAGAGAACTTAGGGGAATTAACAGGAGATAACGGATATCCATTAGACATGGCACGTGGAACAAGAACAGTCTACCCCAGTGAGCAAAATAAAGGGTTCAGTTCGACATTCCAACTACCTGAAGAAGGCCGGAGCATACAACGGCCAAAACGTTGTAATAAATATGGTGACAAAGATGAGGACAATAGTTCAAATAATGTAAATAGTGTACATAATACCTCATCTCAGAAATATAGACATTTACAGTCTGTAAGCACATGTTGGCTTTTAGTCTTTTCTGTGTAAATTGACCAAATTAATCCTCATCTGGTATCAAAAAAAATGTTTTAAAATAAATTTCACTTGTTGAACTGAGAGGATAAAATGTTAATATATAAACACCTTAGACCAGAAGAAGAGTTGTGCTTATTGAAGGTTACTTGAACTCATTAATGAAAAAAACACATTGGATCTAAAGACTTGTGTTTATTGAAGGTATCTTGTGTTGATTAATATTTAAGGCATATTAAAAATATTGTATGTGGTTAACTGATCCAAAATTGAAATAATTTTCTTTTACCTTTGCAGCCTTAGTGGAACATTCCCTTTCAATGAAGATGAAGAAATTAGTGATCAAATTCAGAATGCAGCTTTCATGTATCCGCCTTCTCCTTGGAGAGAGATTTCTCAGGAAGGTAAGGAAAGATAATTTTGAAATTAAATGTGGTCATTTTATTTCCTTTAAAAATTTATGGCAATTAGCTCCCTTTATATAACAATTTTTTTTTTTTTTGTTAATGAATTATTTCAGCACAAGTTAAATTGCTTTCTTATATTCTTGATATTTTGCAATTTTCATTCTTTCTTTGTGAAATTAAAGAAACTTGATTGAAATTAATTTCTGCAAATAAATTCATTGTTATTAATATAAATGATTAACAGCTTGCTTACGATCTTTGAGACGGCTCCTCCAATTGTGAAGTGGTTAACAAGTTGATCTCTATTGTGATAATGTGTCAAACTAATATTGTTAAACAGATTTGTGTTAGTCATGTCTGGTTTTCTGGAGCATTTCTCACAACTTTTTTTTTTTTTTAAGCTTATCACCCCAAGCAAGGCTGGAGGCCACTAGGATGCAAGGGGTTACAGAATGTTTGGAGGAAGAGCAGATAGGAGTGGTAAAGGAGAGGATGTGGAGAAAGATAGTGGATCGATCAAGGCAAGGGGGTTACAGAAGATTTGGAGCGAGAGCAGATAGGAATGAAAGGTGAAAGGATGTGGAGAAGGGAAGTGGATAGATCAAGGCAACTGGAGATGTCGATTGACATTACACTTAAATAGTTGGAGATTGTATTTGTCAGGGAAACAGGAATAGGGAAGGGAGTTCCACAGGCGAGATGTGCAAGACATGAAGCTATTGGAGTAGAAGAGACGTCTACATCTAACAGTTTCAACGGTGAAGGGGTGGGAACGGGATGCCAGCCTCGTAGGACGTTTAAATTCATGAGTCCTAGGGACAAGCGGAAGCAGCTCCTCGGAGCAATTACCGTGAAAGTATTTGTAAAAAAGACAGAGCGAGGCAACGTCACATCTGTGAGAGAGCGACTGCAGACAAGATGATCAGGGCCAATTACATTGCATATCCGTCTCTAACTAAGAAAAAGCTGGTGTTACATAGCTCTCTCTCCATCCCAGACCCACACTGGCTATTGGCTAATACCTGCCCAGTATTGTATGCAAAGTTTGTCAGCACCACCTACTGTAAGTAGAATGCATTCTCTCAACAGCCAATTGTGGAATAGGATGTAACACCTGGTGCTCAATGCATCATGCACTACCAACCCTGGGTCTCTTGTTGAGTTTACCCGATCTTCCGTTACAAGTTTTAACATCTTTGAGCGGAATGTTACATGTCAGTTTTTACAGCATTTATATGTCCATGTGGTGAGAACGTTCACTTTCTGACAATAGGAGTCAGCTTTTAATCTCACCATTGTCGATTTGTCAAGGAGGTGACTTCATCATGTTACCCTTTTTCTTTTTTCTTTCTTTTTACAATTTCACCACAAGCAAGGCAGTAAAGCCACTAAGACATGAAGAGTTGCTGAGTGTGAAAGAATGAGAAAAAAGAAAAAAAAAACATTAACGAGCAAGAACAATAAAAGAATAGGAATTCAGAAGACAAAATATAGCGATAGACATTGCATTTAAATCTTTGAAAATCAAAGTTGATTGAGAAGTAAGCTAGAGAAGAGCAAGAAGTGAGAGAGAAAAAACTGTTGTCATAGAAATTAGTTACGTCTAGCAATTTCAACTTTAAAATGATGAGACCTAGCTGCCAATCTAGTACTGGGCTTAAATTCGTAAAGTCGAGGTACCATCAGAACAATTAACATGAAAATATTTATAGAAAATACACAGGGGAGCTATGTGGTGTGAAAGTGACTGAAGCTGAGATGCCAGGTCAGGACTGATAACGTTGCAGATTCTTCTTTGTATTTTATCACAAATCTCTTAAATACATAGTAGAAGCACCATACCAGATGTGACAGAAATATTCAATGCCTGGGCAAATGGTAGACTGGTAAATATTAAGATAGATTCTGATGAGAAAAATTGTCTAGCACGACACCATAAACTAACATTCATAGCAGCAGACTTATCCGTGGCATTAGAACCAACTTCTGCAGTGTGGAATCGTACCTCATTGCAAAGTTCCCGGATATACTGGCCCTGTGTGAGACCAATCTTGACTCCTCTATCCCTTCCTCTGTTCTCTCGACCCCTGGATACCTTCCTCTCCTCAGAAAAGACTCTCTAACCCACATGCATGGCCTTGGTGTCTACATCAAGGACCATCTCCCTCTGGCTTGAGAGTGCTCTCTCGAATCGCCGGACCATTCGTACTTATGTCTTCGGCTATCTCTTCTCAATGCTGTAAGCTATCTTTTCTTCCTCTATCGCTCTCCATCCTCTCAGGAATGTGGTATACTCGATGTCATTTCTGACAGCATAGACAAGGCCCTCTCTCTCCATCCGTTCGCTCACATATTTGTGTTTGGCGATTTTAACACCCATCACAACAAGTGGCTTAAGAATGCTAATACCGACCTCGCAGGCATCCATACCCTCAACTTTTCAGTCTCTCAATCCCTCACACAGATAATTGATTTCCCCACGCATTTTGCTTACAACCGGGACTGTAAGGCCTCTCTCCTCGACCTGTGTTTTACCTTCATCCCTGAGTCTTGTAGTGCCACGCAGCTCTGTCCTATCGGTAACTCCGATCATGCTGTAGTGTCTGTTAGTATCTCCTTCAGCCCCACACCCTGCAAGGAGCCTCCTACCACCCGAACCTCATTCTGCTACCAACGGGCTGACTGGGACTCATTTTGTGATTTCCTCTGCGATGTCCCCTGGGATGCTATATTTAAGCTCCCCATTCAAGAATGTGCTTCAGAGGTCTCTTCCTTGGTTAAAGCTGGAATCGACGCTTTCATCCCCTCAAGGAAATTCAAGGTCAAACCACGGTTCACAGCTGCTTGCTCAGCCGCCATTGCCCATAGGAACCACTTCTTCCACCGTTTTTGTAGTGATATGTCTGACTGTAATAGACGCCTATTTACCTCTGCGCGTAACGAGTGTAAGCATATCCTCAACGAAGTCACTATTTGCTGCTCGGATGAAGGAACATATTGCATCTCGCAAATTCGGCTCCAAAGATTATTGGCGCCTCTGCAAGAGCGTTCTGAACAATAGCAAACCCTCCATTCCTCCCCTGTTCAATCAGTTTGAGGTCCTGACCACCTCTGCTGACAAGGCAGAATACTTTGCTCAGAAGTTTTCTTCCAATTCAATGTTAGACTCTTCCAGAGTACCCATGCCCGATTTTCCTCCCAGAACCGAGGCCCTTTTGAATGGATTGCACATATCCCCGTCGTTGGTATTGGGCATTATTTCTAACTTAGATCACCACAAGGCTACTGGTGGTGACGGGATACCAGCCATTGTCCTGAAGAAATGCGCGCCTGAACTGGCGCCTGCCCTCTCTAAATTATACAACCAATGCCTCAAGGAGTCTTGTTTTCCAGACTGCTGGAAGTCCTCAACCATTCTTCCTGTCTTTAAGAACTCTGGTGACCCCTCCAACCCTTCTAATTACCATCCTATCAGTCTCCTACCCCTCTTCGGCAAAGTCTTCGAGGCCATTATCAACACCGAAGTGATTAATCACCTGATATCCCATGGTCTGCTCTCAGACAAGCAGTATGGTTTCCGCTTTGCCCGATCTACAGCCGATGTGCTTACGGACATCACTGAATTTGTCTACCAAGCTGTTCATAATAACGGTGAAGCTCATGCCGTGGCCCTTGACATCTCCAAAGTGTTTGATAGAGTTTGGCATGCCGGCCTTCTTCGCAAGCTCCCAGGTTATGGTATCACAAGTCGATTGTTTGACCTAATACAATCATTCCTGTCAAACCATGAATTGAAGGTCGTTCTCAATGGATTCATCTCCAGCTCCTATCCCACTAACGCAGGTGTTCCTCAAGGCTCCATCCTAGGCCCTACTCTGTTCCTCATATTCATAAATGACCTTCCTGATGCCATAGACTCCCAAGTCGGCATCTATGCTGACGACACCACAATTTACTCCTGCCTCAAACACAAATCTAGTGATGATGACAAAGTTAACCTGACAGTTCAAATAGAAAAGGACCTCCAATCGGTTGGGAACTGAGGCGAGAAATGGATGGTTAACTTTAACGCCTCTAAAAAAAACTGCTCTTTATTAACCACCACAAGGATCCTTCCCTGCATCCCATTTGAATGTCTGAAGACCAACTTTTCGAGACCTCCTCTCTGCGGCTGCTCGGTCTCACGCTGTCCGCTGATCTGAGATGGAACAAATACATCGAGTCAGTTGCATCATCCACCGCAAGGAAAGTTGGTTCCCTGTGCCGAGCCAGGAAATTTTTCTCCCCGGAATTGATCCTCCAAATCTATAAATCGACCATTTGCCCTTGCATGGAGTATTGCTGCCATATATGGTCTGGAGCCCCTGCTGTTTGCCTCAGGGTTCTTGATAAGATCCAGAGACGGATATGCAATGTGATTGGCCCTGATCTGTCATCTCGTCTGCAGTCGCTCTCTCACAGACGCGACGTTGCCTCGCTCTGTCTTTTTTACAAATACTTTCACAGTAATTGCTCCGAGGAGCTGCTTCCGCTGGTTCCTAGGCCTCATGAATTTAAACGTCCTATGAGGCTGGCATCCCGTTCCCACCCCTTCACCGTTGAAACTGTTAGATGTAGACATATCTTCTACTCCAATAGCTTCATGTCTTGCACATCTCACCTGTGGAACTCCCTTCCCTATTCCTGTTTCCCTGACAAATACAATCTCCAACTATTTAAGTGTAACGTCAATCGACATCTCCAGTTACCTTGATCTATCCACTTCCCTTCTCCACATCCTTTCACCTTTCATTCCTATCTGCTCTCGCTCCAAATCTTCTGTAACCCCCTTGCCTTGATCGATCCACTATCTTTCTCCACATCGTCTCCTTTACCACTCCTATCTGCTCTTCCTCCAAACCTTCTGTAACCCCTTGCGTGCTAGTGACCTCCAGCCTTGCTTGGGGTGATAAGCTTATAAAAAAAAATATATATAAACTTTTCATTTCATGTCTGTGGAAAATGTTAGCAAGAGAACGCATAATGCATCATTCACTCTTGGTTAGCATCAGCCATGCTGATAAAAGACAAAAAAGCTTCTCTAAGCCAATTCTTTGGAAAGTACTTGAATACCATACCATTGGTTGTCCCAAGCCTTGTTAGTGAAATTTGGTAGATGGAATTGTTTGCTGATAGTCATAATAGCATAAAGTAATAAGTCATTGTGATCACACCAAATGATGGACTCTCTCCCAGAAATTGTAACTACAGTTTGCTTAGCATAGTTGCAGCATAGACTACAGGTGGGTTCTGCTTGTTGAACAAATACAAATATGCCTGAGTCTGCGTCAGCAACAGGGATTGACTAGCTGCTCTAGTCGGGGTGAATTCAGAAAACAAGTAGCCGGCCATTTTAGTGCTTACAGCTTATAAAATTTTTAAGGAGATAACCCATCAAAAATGTGATAATGTTTTACACTGAAATGTGATATTTTCTATATTTATAGTGTCTATCCCTCCATTGCAATTTGATATGTGCTGTCAAATCTTTCCCATATATTTGTGGACAAAATGAATCAGATAAATTTATAGCATCAATATTCAGTCATTAAAATATTTTCCCTGGCTTTCAATGAATTTTTTTTTACCTTTCATGTGGCTTTAATTTTAAGGGAGTTGCATTATACACAGGATATCAAATTAGTGTCTGTACTGCTGACGCTGGCTACGCCGTTGACCAAACTACATATCCATTTTACTGTAGTCAAAAAGTACAGCTGTATTTAAAATAAATGATTTTGATAAAGCTGATGTTTTACTTAACTGTATCCAATAATAAAGCATGTAACATTCATATATTAGTATCGTCTTATAAAATACAAACATAGCGAATATGTATCTTTTTTATTGTCTACGTTTATAAGTACGATGTTTAGCTGATTCTCGTTCGGTTGTTTATGGCTGTACGCATTTACCCAACGAGTATAGCATTACTAACAATACTTTTATCATTCTCTTTTTTAACTTATTAAACTAGAAGATGGGATAAAGAGATAGAGGAAAAGAGGTTAGTCTATTGTAATTTGGTCTCTCAAAATAGGAGCTCACATGATAAAATCATTTTTTATAAGTGAAAATTAGGGGTCACACAATACACGAGTTCACGCAGTATATATTCCGTATCATTTGGTGAATTTGAATATTTTCCCTTTTTTTTTCTTGTTTTTAAACAAAATCTTTTCTTTTAAATAAATTCATAGCATCACTATTCAGTCATCAAAATATTTTTCCTTGATTTTCTTTGGCCTTTCATCTAAATTGTATATTCCATCATAAAAAGGAGCCTCCGCATCGTTAGTGAATGAGGCTGGTCTTGTTGATCCTTACTACTGAGTAGTGAGTTTGATCCTCACTAGGTGCCTCATACAAAAATTCAACATTAAATGACCCAAAAACGGTTAACAAATATCAAGTAACCTAGCAATAGGATTGGATTATACAAGGATTATTGTAAGCTTCTAGTGGACACAAAGTGGGGGATCTGTTTTCTATTGCTATTAAGTAATAAACTCATCCTTAGAATTAATATATATTAATAAGCAGAAGAAAATTATATTTAAAGCCTCTCATGTTAAAACCTAATAATAGTAAGGTGCCTTGGCATGGGGTAATGGTTGGTAGGGCTAGTCTGACCAACCATTACTAGTGAGTTTGATCCTCACTTGGTGCTCTGTACAAAATTCAACATTAAATAACCCAATGAGGGTTGACATGTCATAAAATGAACCAATCTAACTTAATCTAATAATAGGAAGGGTTTAACAAATTTTTTTTTTATAAACTAAATAACATTAACACGGCCACAATGTACTGACTGTTTTCAGAAAATAATACATTCCTATAACTTCATACACATACATAAAAAACCTACATATTTAGCTAAGAAATAAAAATTTGCCCTTGATAATGGTTAAAAGAATAGCTGAAGACGCTTGGATATGCAGAACTTTTGGACAGTTTTTACACAATTTGTGCCCAAAAAAGAAAACACTTGGACAAGCACAAGAAAATTTAAATAAAAAGCTCAATTGCAGTATCTTGTCAGTCGTGTTTAATAAAACATGTATAAAAGAGGAATTTCTGCCTAAATACACTATATATATATATATATATATATATATATATATATATATATATATATATATGAATTTTACTTCATCTGTTCTTTCTCTTATATGTGTGTGTAAGTATATGTATGTATATGTATTCTCTGTTCTTTAACATTGAGCACTAGTTTTTACTTCCTGTGCATGTTATATTTTATAGAAGAATCCCTTGATTAGTGTGGCTAATTTGTATATTGGTAACTATTAAAAAAATCAATTTTCAATTACTATGGTTAAACTGAAGAATGTTTTACTGCACTAATCGATTTTTTGGTGTATTATAAAAATTTAAGTGCACTAATCGAAAATGCATTAATCAAGAGATAGCCTGTATAATGTAAATGCATTGCTAATGATTTTACTATAGGAATGCATTGAAAATCAGGAAGAAAGGGATTGTCAGTGGTCAGGAATGAATGCAAGCATTACTGATAGAATAGGGCTATTATATGTATAATGTAAATGCATTGCTAATGATTTACTATAGGAATGCATTGAAAATCAGGAAGAAAGGGATTGTCAGTGGTCAGGAATGAATGCAAGCATTACTGATAGAATAGGGCTATTATATGTATAATGTAAATGCATTGCTAATGATTTACTATAGGAATGCATTGAAAATCAGGAAGAAAGGGATTGTCAGTGGTCAGGAATGAATGCAAGCATTACTGATAGAATAGGGCTATTATATGTATAATGTAAATGCATTGCTAATGATTTTACTATAGGAATGCATTGAAAATCAGGAAGAAAGGGATTGTCAGTGGTCAGGAATGAATGCAAGCATTACTGATAGAATAGGGCTATTATATGTATAATGGAAATGCATTGCTAATGATTTTACTATAGGAATGCATTGAAAATCAGGAAGAAAGGGATTGTCAGTGGTCAGGAATGAATGCAAGCATTACTGATAGAATAGGGCTATTATATGTATATAATGTAAATGCATTGCTAATGATTTTACTATAGGAATGCATTGAAAATCAGGAAGAAAGGGATTGTCAGTGGTCAGGAATGAATGCAAGCATCACTGATAGAATAGGGCTATTATATATATATAATGTAAATGCATTGCTAATGATTTTACTATAGGAATGCATTGAAAATCAGGAAGAAAGGGATTGTCAGTGGTCAGGAATGAATGCAAGCATTACTGATAGAATAGGGCTATTATATGTATAATGTAAATGCATTGCTAATGATTTTACTATAGGAATGCATTGAAAATCAGGAAGAAAGGGATTGTCAGTGGTCAGGAATGAATGCAAGCATTACTGATAGAATAGGGCTATTATATGTATAATGTAAATGCATTGCTAATGATTTTACTATAGGAATGCATTGAAAATCAGGAAGAAAGGGATTGTCAGTGGTCAGGAATGAATGCAAGCATTACTGATAGAATAGGGCTATTATATGTATAATGGAAATGCATTGCTAATGATTTTACTATAGGAATGCATTGAAAATCAGGAAGAAAGGGATTGTCAGTGGTCAGGAATGAATGCAAGCATTACTGATAGAATAGGGCTATTATATGTATATAATGTAAATGCATTGCTAATGATTTTACTATAGGAATGCATTGAAAATCAGGAAGAAAGGGATTGTCAGTGGTCAGGAATGAATGCAAGCATCACTGATAGAATAGGGCTATTATATATATATAATGTAAATGCATTGCTAATGATTTTACTATAGGAATGCATTGAAAATCAGGAAGAAAGGGATTGTCAGTGGTCAGGAATGAATGCAAGCATTACTGATAGAATAGGGCTATTATATGTATAATGTAAATGCATTGCTAATGATTTTACTATAGGAATGCATTGAAAATCAGGAAGAAAGGGATTGTCAGTGGTCAGGAATGAATGCAAGCATTACTGATAGAATAGGGCTATTATATGTATAATGTAAATGCATTGCTAATGATTTTACTATAGGAATGCATTGAAAATCAGGAAGAAAGGGATTGTCAGTGGTCAGGAATGAATGCAAGCATCACTGATAGAATAGGGCTATTATATATATATAATGTAAATGCATTGCTAATGATTTTACTATAGGAATGCATTGAAAATCAGGAAGAAAGGGATTGTCAGTGGTCAGGAATTGATGCAAGCATTAGAGGATAGCTTTGTATAATTCTCATCATCACACTTAAGACTGCTGGAATTCAGAGTTCATTAGCTATGTACAGATGTAATAAAATTGTTCTCTAAAATTTCTTTTTGTTTCAGATTCTAATGGACAAATAATTGTATATTGATTTCGGTTATTGATTTCTATACTTGCATTTTAGCTACCTCCTCACTGGGGAAGCTTCTATTTTTTTTCTCTCAGAATCTTTTCCCACAGATAATTTTTTTTATTATTAATTTACAGCTATCGATTTGATCAGTAACCTGCTTCAAGTTAATACCAGAAAACGTTTCACAGTCGATAAATCCTTGGCTCATCTTTGGTTGCAAGTAAGTGATTTTTTCCTGTATTTTTCAACTATTTTTTTTACTGCTACACCTCTCGTAATGACCTTGTGTCACCTCCTAACACTCTAGTTGTAGGAGGGTTTATGCAAGTACTTAGTTGCTCTGCAAAAACAGATTTTTTTGCACACTAACAGCTGGCCGCTTGTATTCGAGTGTACCTGTCTACTGAGAGTGGCTATACAATCCCTGTTGCAAACGCCTGCTCAGGCACATTTGTGTTTGTACAACACCCTCAGAGGACACCTGTGGTTTATACTATAACTATGCTGAGTGGACTTTATAGTTTCTAGGAGAGAGAGAGAGCACATAATCCGGCATGATCAACAGTCTGAGCAAGGCGAGTATGCTCAAACCCTCAGTCACGATGACTTGTTAATTTGTGCTAGCATAACCATTGACAGCTCCCAAATAGTTCCGTTCATTTTCAGACACTTTCCAAAGGTGCTACATGCTTGTATTGCCTCCTGAGGTTCATAACATCAATAAGTCTCCTTCCTGACAAAATTGAATACCAATACCAGTTCAATACCAGGCCACAGCAGTGGTGAACCAAAAACTTTGAGAGTTGAGTTAACGGGAAATAACTGAGACATCCAGAAGACGCATGGCACGTGGAACTAGAACAATCTACCCCAGTGGACGAGATAAAGGGTTCGGTTTGAAATTCCAATCACCTGAAGAAGGCCGGAGTGTACAACGGTGGATGAAGTAAAGGGTTTGGTTCAAAATTCC
>OZ038507.1:42500-72500 GCA_964036315.1 Acanthosepion esculentum | reverse complement strand
ATCAAGAAAATACAAACTTTAAGGAAAATAATCATAAAAAAACAAAGTGTCAGTTTAAAATGATGCCAGGATGATATTGATTAACCTCGGGGGTTAATTTCTGGCCTTATCTCCCCCTCCCCCAATTATGTCCCTTGAAATGAAGATCAAACAATGTGGAAAATTAATGTGTTTCACAAAGAGTATCTGCTCTCTTTGGCTTCCTCAGGTGAGAAAGAAAGAAAAACAAAACTGTATGTGAGGAAAAATGCATTGTTGGGATTACTGGGGATAAGTAGTGACCCTAAAACAAATTAGATAATCACATCCAATGTCCAAACTCAAGAGAGTGTTTATCCACTTGTTTCTTTGATTGATATATACATATATATATATATATATATATATATATATATATATATATATATATATATATATATATAGTCATTTAGTGTCTGTTGGATTCTAAATCAGTTCACTAAAATTAGTGTTTTTTTTACGTATATACTTGCATATATGTGTACATACATACATACATACACACACAAGTATATAGATAGACCTTTTTATGTATATTTCTGCATACATGTACATATATACATGCTCATTCATATATATCTGTGAATACAGGCATACACACACACACACACACTATAGAGACCTTTTGTCTTTCTAAACATTTATGTACAATAGAAAAGGGGGTGGGCTCTAATATATGTTTATGCCTGTGTGGGTGTGAATGTATGTACACATATATACATAAAAGAAAAACACACTCTAGTTCTGGTGGACTGATTTAAAATTCAACTGACACCAAACAGCTCATATATATATATATATATATATATATATATATATATATATATATATATATATATAAATAATTAATAATAATGCATCAAGAAGAAAACCTTAAAGATCCATTTCGATTATAACTTATTTCATGAATATTTCTATATATGCATCTCTTCAGACCGAAAGCTCTTAATAAATGAAGACAATTTAATGCTCTGTAGTTTACATTGAGCTCTCTCTGGATTAATATCCTCCTTGGAATTATCAGTACCTGTCACCAATTGGTTATATATATATATATATATATATATATATACACACACACATATGCACACGTGTAAGTGTTCACATACAAATACATCCATATATCCTTTGTTGTAAAAAAAACAGTGTTCAATGCTAAATAACAGAGCTATTAAGTATATATTAGTAAAAATACATAGTATCCTATGCTGCCAGTAATGGCGGCATGGGTACTATGTATTTTTACTCATATATAACAAACAGGCAGGTAGACACTCTCTTGGGTCTAGACACTCAATGTAATAAGGTAATTTAATTTGATGTATACTCCCCACTTATCCTCATAGATTTCAGTGCATTTTTCCTCACATACAATTTTGTCTTTCTTTCATTCTAACCTGAGGAAGCCAAAGAAAGCAGACACTCTGGTAAAACATGGCATTAACAAATTTTCCACTTTGTCTCATCTTCACTTTTGTTTCAGATGCTATTATGCATCCTACAAACACACGTCTCTTGAAGCATAAGCAGGCCAGAGCTTGTTCAGCCTATTCATACTCAAGTCTGTTAAACTCTGTGGATGCTGATATTAAACGTCTGTCACTGAACTTCATATATAATTTTTTTCTTCTTTCCTTTTGTTTCCTTTGAAATTTTATTGATATATCTTTTCCCTTTTAATTTTTGCCATTGATTTTTTTTTTTCTTTTTGTTCCCCTTGCCTGACTCATTGGACGACATGATGAACTTTAAACATTGTCACAATTTGTGTTCACTCTGGTTCGTACAGCTCTATGATTGCAAAATTTTGTAATTTTATAACTATGTAAATATCTACAAATATCTTGCTTATAGAATAAATAAGCAAATACTTGCCTATATCTGATCTATATTCTTTTAAAAGAACTGCTTTTATAAGGCATTGTAGATTTTACAAGTACATGATTGTACTGGTACAGGTTATGTCGCATTTACCCAAGACTAAGATACCAACTCGGTTAATTTGCATTAACATTATTTTTTTCAAATATAAGAATGAGTTGTTATATTTACCATGACTTGAAAAGATTTTAGATTTTTTTTTTTTTTTATTTAGACATTCTGTTTTTCATCTTCACTTTGATAGATATTGTTTGTCCATGTTATTCTTCACGTTATCTTTGTCTTTTAAAAGGAAGGGAAAAATATTGAAGGAAGAAGAAAGAAAAAAAAAAACCATGTGTACAATTTTAAAGTATGTTTTCTTCAATGTAAACTGCTGATGAACTGACATCTGCCCCCACCGGGGTAGATTTTTTTTTTAAAATGCAAATAATCCAAGTTAAAAATTTTTTATGAAATGTTTGTATCTTGAAGAGATTTAATGTATGTATGTATGTATGTATGTGTGTGTGTATGTGTGTGTGTGTGTATGTATGTGTGTGTGTATGTATGTATGTGTGTGTGTGGGTGAGTGAAATCTATTTTATTGATGAAATTTTCTGCTTATAAAAAACAAAACATGTATAAGTGGGAGATTGAAAATGTTATCTGATGAAAATATATATATATATATATATATATATATATATATATATATATATATATATATATCTTTTCATGACCACAGGTTCTGAAATTACCTAAAAATGATTAAAATCTCATTGGATGTCTGTTTTATTCCCACTATCATTTTCTTACTGGCAAAAAGTAACATTTAAATAAGTATAGTGATTATGTACTACTGATATTTTTGACCATTTTTGCACTTAAGGTCTGCTGTTTGATGAATTGAAACCTATATTTCATACAATTAAAGTTTTAAAACCCAAAGCTGGCCAAAGTGCTCAAAAGATTATCTATTAACTAAATCAAAAAGCTGACTGTCAAAATCTGAGAGATTTTGCCTCTGAAAATGATGTTATCTTCATCATTATTTCTAACATGTGTAGAATGTGCCCTTATTTTTACTTGGGCAAATATTCCTTTGTTGGTTGTTTTCCTTTAAGTAAACACTTGGAAGATTTAAAAAATTTGTTATAACCCCGCCCCTGAAGTCCAGCAACATTTAGCAATGGTCATTTATCTCTGTGACCAACAGCTTCTTGGCACGGGACCAGGAACTATGAAAAGACAAGAAGATTTATCACCAGTGAAATATTTGATGTACCAATTCTGTTATAAAAATATTTTTTAAATATCTTCCCTGCTGATAAATATGTTAAAGATTCTTGTAGAACGTGACTGGGATCAATTTAAATAAAGAGAAATTCTTGCCATTCTTATCTTTATTTTGTCAATATAAATGACTTTCCTGTATTGGTTAATTTTCATAATACCCGACTCCTTTTTTTTTGTTTTTAATAAATTTTGTGTTTTTTAGGGTTGACATTTAGAAGAGAGCAGTAAAATTAGAATAAAACAATTCGAACATTTCATCTTTTTTCATTATTTTGTTTTAAATATATATATATAGTCTTTTTTTAGGTAACATATAGAATAAACAAAATGAAGATAAGTTTGACTGGAGAAGCCAAACAGTAACAAAAAAAAGAAACTCTAGAAAAGGCACCCTAAACTCAGCAAAAACAGACTCAATACTGCAGACACAAGTTTCAAGCAGAAAAATCCAGGTAAGAGAAGGAACACAATTCAAAACCAAAGAGACAAATAGCTGTTAGTTTCATAAGAAAAGGGATATTCAGATGGTTCTTTGAAGCAAGCATACATACATACACACACATAGACACACACACACATATATATATATATATATAATTTAAAGAAAAACAGACCACTTTAAGGCTCCATGTAATAATTTATTTCACCATGGCCCTTTTAAAGGACACTGGATCATCAGGCTTCACTTCCAAATGGATCCAGCATCCTTTAAAAGGGTTATGGTGAAATAAATTATTACATGGAGCCTTAAAGTGGTCTGTTTTTCTTTAAATTATTAGCTCTGAATTTACATTGAGCTCTCAGGATTTCATCCTCCTTGGGACTACCTATACGGATTACGAAATTTTTCATAACTTATATATATATATATATATATATATATTATTTTCAGATAGTGTATCTGTAAAGGAACAAAGTGAATAAAAAGATGAGGAAAAATTATTCTGATGTGTTTCGTCCTTTGAGGGACTTTATCAAGGCAAATGATAAAGTCCAACATTGGCTAAGAATAGTTTTTCCTCTTGTCTTTTTATTCATATACATATGTAATAAAAATATAGTTTTAAGGTATGCTATATTTATGGGTCAATGTGTTTAATATCAAGGATAGAGCATATGTTAATATAAAAGACCTCCATGTCCATTTTTATTCATATATATATATATATATATATATATATATATATATATATATATATATATATTAATTCAGTCATCAGATAAAAAGAATTATTTCATGAAACTGAGTAGCAGATTTTAGTATTATTGAATTAATAATATATTTAGGGTCTGTCGACTAACATTGAACCCTCTGTTTATTTTATATTTTAAACTTCAACTTTTATTCTTGCTATTTGTGTGTGTGTATATATATATATATATATTTATTTTTTATCCTTAAGCATTTCACCCCAAGCAAGGCAGGAGTGCCACTAGCATGCAAGAGTAAGAGACGTGATTGAGGAAAGGATAAAAAAAATGACGGAGAATTAGATCAAGGCATCACAAGATGTCGATTGATATTACATTTGAATATTTGAAGACTATAACTGTCAGGGAAGCACGTAAGAGGAAGGGAGTTCCACAGATGGGAAGTGTGAAACATGAAGCTATTGGAGTAGAAGAGATGGCTACATTTATCTGTTTCAACAGTGAAAGGGTAGGACTGAGATGCCAACCTAGTAGCACGCTTAAATTCATGTAGTTTGGGAACCAGCGAAAGTAGCGAATGATTCACAAATTTTTTTCCAAGTTATACAAATTACCATACAAAAAAAATTTGTTAAAAAAAAATTGTGTAAAAAATAACACTGAAGATAATCACAGTAATGAAAATTTGGGAACCCTAAATTTCAGGATAGTGGGTCCAGAATGTTTTTAATTTGCTCACAAAATCAGCCTGATTCCAAAAATGGTATGATATATTGTGTTACAGCCTCTAGAAGTAGAGTTGGAAAAGTGTGACACAGTGACATTCGCATTTATTATATAGAAGATGAGCTATTGGGAGTTGTCTCTTTTAACTGAAAAAGTGTGACACACTGACATTCGCATTTATTACATAGATTATTATTATAATTAATTATACTAAAATCTGCTACTCAGAGTTTCATGTGGAAATAAATGTTTTTGCATGATGATTGAATTAATATTATTTACATTATTTTATATATATATATATATAATTCAAATTTTATTTATATGGATACCCAAGGGAGTGGATGTGACGGGATCGCTGCTTTCATCCTAAAGAAATGTGCTCTTGAGCTGGCTCCTGTCTTCTCCGAACTTTACAGCAATTGCCTCACTGCTTTCCAGCTTGTTGGAAGTCCTCCTTTGTAATTCCTGTTTTTAAGAAATATGACCCCCACAACTATCTCCCTATTAGTCTATTACCACTTTTCAGCAAAGTATTCAAGGCACTAATCAATACTGAAGTGGTTAAGCATCTTACTTCTCAGTACCTCCATTCAGACAAACAATATGGCTTCCATTTCAGCAAGTCTACTGCTGATGTGTTAATGGCCATCACTGAATATGTATATGAAGCTCTAGGTAAGGACAGTAAAGCTTGGGCTGTGGCTCTAGATATCTCAAAAGTGTTTGATAGGGTTTGGCATGCTGGCCTTCTACACAAGCTACAGGGCTACAGTATTACAGAACATATACTTGGTTTAACCCAAATGTTTCTATCAAATTGTGAAATGAAGGTCAGTTTGAATGGGCTCGCTTCCAGAGCCTTCATACAAACACAGTGTCCCCCAATGCTCTAACCTGAGTCCTGCACTGTTTCTGATCTTCTTCAATGCCATCAGTTCCCAAAAGTATCTCCAATCTGTGGTTAAATGGGGCAAGAAATGGCTTGTAAATTTTAATGCCTCTAAAACAAAACTGCCCTTTTCTGCCCGTCATCAGCATGGCTGCTGCTAGACTCCAGGAAAGCAACACTTTGCACCTTCTTGGCCTCACGTTTTCCACTGACACGAAGTGCAGCGACTATATTGAATCAATAGCTTCATCTACTGCAAAGAAAGTGTAATGCCAGAAAATCTTTTTCAAGTCAGAATCCATCTTGCACATTTACAAATCTACCATTCGTCCGTGCATTGAATACTGCTGCCGTATCTGGTCTGGTGCTCCTGCTGTACATTTAGAAATTCTTGACAAAATCCAAAGAAGTATCTGTAATGTTATCGATCCTGCCCAGGCATCTCGACTTCAGTCATTTCCTCACTGACATAACATAGCTTCCTTCTGCCTTTTCTACAAATATTTTCATAGCAACTGCTCTGATGAGCTTTTTTTCGCTGGTCCCTTGAATACATGAATTTCAGCATTTAAGATTGGCATTGAGGTTCCACCCTTTTACTGTTGAAATAGCTAAATACAACCACTTCTACTCCCACAGTTTCTTTTGTCACACTTTCCACCTATAGAGCTCTCTTCCATTTCTGTGCTTCCCTGATAACTACACTCTTCAAAAATTTAAATGCAACATCAATCACCATCCTCTGCCTTCTTGAACCATGTTCATCTTTTATCCATTACTCAGTCTTCTCTTTCACTTTCACTCCTTGTAACCCCCTGCATACTAGTGGCATTTCTGCCTTGCTTGGAGTGATATGATTTTTAAAAAATACCTGTATTTGAGTAGATGCTTCTTTTTATTTTAAACAGTATTTATTTCTATTTACATTGGTCAGACTGCTGTCGTCATCTTTATTGTCACATTCACAATGTTTCGGTCATTGTTTGAATTTTGAACCAAAACCAGAGTAGTCAATTATTTCAGGAAATAAACACGAGAAGAACATTTACACAAACGTCATTGACCCAATCTTCAGAAACACCATCATACAGATTGACTATTCTGGGTTTGGTTTGAAATCCAAACAAATATCACCTGAAGAAGGCCGGAGCATACAACAGCTGAAACATTGTAAATGTGACAATAAAGATGAGGACAACAGTCCAAGCAATGTAAAAAAGTATCAGTACATCATCTCAGAAACATAGACTGATGCTGAAGTATTTATTTTGTCTCTGGGCCTGCACACTCAAGGAAACTCAATCCTGCCAAAGCGTACGTTTTCATTAATAAGTTTTTTCAAGTGTGCTGGCCAGTTTACAAAATAAATACTGCTTAAAATAAAACACAACATCTACTCAAATACAAGCATCCACTAAAAATAATGTTTTAAGTAATAGAATTATGCTGTATCTGTCTATATTTCTGAGATAAGGTATTATGTACACTATTTACATTATTCGGATTAGTGTCCTCATCTTTGTCGCCATATTTATTACGTTTCGGCCGTTGTACACTCCGGCCTTCTTCAGGTGGTTGGAATGTCAAACTGAGCCCTTTATTTGGGTCCTGTCACTGGATCTAACCAACGCCTTTATCCACTGTGCCATGTGTCTTTGAGTGTGAGTTCAATACCAGGTTAAGGCAGTGGAGAACTTGGAGAGGGGAATTAACAGGAGATAACTGATAACTGACATCCATTAAACGGCACAGGGAACTAGAACAGTCTACCCCAGTGAGCGAAATAAAGGGTTCAGTTTGACATTCCAACCACCTGAAGAAGGCCAGAGCGTACAACGGCCAAAACATTGTAATAAATATGGTGACAAAGACGAGGACAATAGTCCGAATAATGTAAATAGTGTAGAATTATGCTGGATTAAAAAATAAAATCTATTCTTTGGAAATTTATTTATTTATTCAAAGTCCACCAGAGTTGATTTGAAAGAAAACTGACTTTTTTATATTATCGGTCAGGAGACATGTTCATAGCATGCAGCACTGTTAGAAAGTGCCTGTAAATCCCACAGATTGACCCAAGCCTTGTGGGTGAAATTGAAAAGACAATTTAGAATCTGTCATTGGCTGTGCTAGCACAAAGTCACAAGTCATTGTGACTGAGGATTTGAGTGTACTGGATCTGTTCAAACAATTGACCACACCAGATTATGCACTTTCTCCCAAGAAACTAATTAAGATTTGCTCAGCATAGTTGCAGTATAAACCACAAGTGAGCTCTGAAGGTTTTTGGACTAACATAAATATTCCTGAGCAGGCATCTGCAACAGGGATTGGCAATCTTCCTCTAGAAACCATGTGTGTTTCTAATTGAAGAGTTGGCCATTGTTATATATATATATATATATTTATATATATATATATATATATATACACACACACACACACACTGTATATACTCACGTATCATGTGCTAATTTTAAGGAAGTCACATCATACACTAGATATAAATTTAGCGTATATACTGCAGACCCTGGCTACGCTGTTGACCAAACTATATATCCATTTACTGTAGTGAAAAAGTACAGCTGTATTTAAAATAAATTGACTTTGATAAAACTGATGTTTTACTCAACTCTATCCAATAATAAAGCATGTAATAGTCACACATTAGTATTTTATTCTAAAATACAAACATAGTGAATATGCATCTTTTTTAATGTCTACGTTTTTAAGATGTTTATCAGTTTTTCATTTGGTTATTCATACCTGTATACATTTACACGACAAGTATAGCATTATTAACAATACTTTTATCATTCTCTTTTACTTTTAACTTATTTAACTAGAAGATGGGATAACAAGATAGAGGAAAAGAGATTTCTATTGTAATTTGGTCTCTCAAACAAAGAACTCACAAGATACATGATAATCATTTTTTATAAGTAAAAAATTGGGCGGTCGCATGTTACATGAGATCGCACATTACATGAATTATATATATATATATATATATATATATATATATATATATATATATATATATAAGAGAACGAAAATTTTCTATGAAAATTTCTTGGACATTCAGGCCGGTAAATGTTATTTAATACTGTTTATTATAAAACAGAGCATTTGCTTAAATACTTGTATCTATAAAAAGAACGTTAAACATATTATATAAATGTCTTTAAATAAATTGTCGGACTATGTCCAATTCAAAAATATATGACGTCATTTGTTTACATTTGATACGCTAGAGCAGATATGAATAGAAGAGATTCATGGAGGATTTAAGTTTAAAGATAGTAAAATCGACCTTGCTAACCAGACGCTTCTTCGTGGCCGAACGGTTAAGGCACATCACGCGAAATGACAGTTCCGTATAGGATACAGGTTCGATTCCTGTCGGAGAGCGAAAATTTTCTATGAAAATTTCTCGGACATTCAGGCCGGTAAATGTTATTTAATACTGTTTATTATAAAAACAGAGCATTTGCTTAAATACTTGTATCTATAAAAAGAACGTTAAACATATTATATAAATGTCTTTAAATAAATTGTCGGACTATGTCCAATTCAAAAAAATATATATATATATATATAACTTACATCATATTTTTTTTTTTTGTTTTTTCACAGATAGGTTTTAGTTAAAATTCATAAATTTTCTCTTTAAAATAATTCAAATTGATTCCGGCTACATTCCTTGGGACATTCCTAAACAAAATGTAAATCGCTATTTCCATGTGTGAAAAAAAGATTAAAACTTTTTACAATTTAACTTTTTGTTTTGTTTCTTTTTGCTTCATTCTCTCAAAAATTGCTATAAAAAAAAATGAATTTGATTTAATTTTTTTTTTTTTTTGTTGAATTCCTTTTTTTTTTTTTTTTTTTTTTTTTTTCCTTTAGGTTAAAAATATTTTAAAAAATATTTTTGGCACATCTCAAGTGTATGTCAAATATTCATCTTAACCCATTGAAAACAGGCAAGCAAAAACGTGACTAAAATTTTTTTTTTTATGCCAAGTATATAGATTTTTTATCTTTAGTGGATACACATATTTTAGTAAAAATTTAAAAAAAAAACGCATGAAATTTAAAGCAAATGACAATGCATGTTATTAACAAAAAGAATTATAAGTTTACAGAATTTAAATCAAAGGAAAAGACAGTAAAACTAGCTATAAGAATGTGCTTGTTTGTTTGTTTGTTTGTGTAAGAATTCAGTCAAAAGAGGACCAATGAAGCGAACACGCCCTGGTGACAATGTTCTTCATCTACATTCGACTACTGGTAGCAAGAAGAAAAAGAGAAGGAAATGTTTTGACTTTTTATTGGCAAAGCCAAGTGGGTTAACTGACAGTGTATTCTAGATAATATGTGGCCTCTGGCAGGATTTGAACCTTTATGCCTAATTATTGTTTTAAGGACAATAGAAGCCTGCTTGGTTGTGTGGCTCTTGGTTGTCTGCATATAAAACCAGACGTGTGTCTACTTTTTTGTGTAAAATATGTAACAATGGCCTGAGAATATTTCAGATTTTGGAAGACAATGAAACTTTGCTGAAAGGGTATTGGCATTACAAAAAATTTTAAGCAAAGTTATCCCCCTTAGACCAGAGGGATTTAAAAAAAAAAATTTTTTTCTCACTTCCCCTGTTTTAAGGGACAGGGAATTCTGGGTAGTGAGTTCGGCCATGACACCAAGATGAGCTAGACAGAACTGTGAAGCCCACATTACATATCCAGCAGATCTACTCACCGTCTGAACTGTATTTCATTTAATAAAATTTGTTAATAGTTTATCCTTTCATTCTATCTTCCATCTTATCTTTCTTCACACACCACATTTCACCCTCTGGGGGCGTAACAAAGGAGTTACAAGGGAAATATCAATTACCACAGGTTTTAGGAGTGTAATAACTCACAGCTGTGAGTTTTTGAGAGTCCAAGACCTGATAACTAAGATATGAAACAATAGGTCTTCTGACTAGCCAATTGACAAGGTCAAATGTAGAGACTTGTTAAAAACATGGCATTGCTAAGACCACAATCAAGATTCAGTAAATGTGTGTGTGCAGGAAATTGGGAGGCATGTAGTCGATATTGACCAATCAGAAACTATCTCTGAATAATCATGTGATCAAAATTGACCAGTTAGGCAGAATTGATTGTCTGGGAGTGGGGGATTTAGTAGAACCCCCTATTTTCATAGTGTATTATTATTCAGGTGTACCAAGCCACTTGAAGAGCCAGCAACCAGTTACAGAACACAGGCCCTTTTGCCAGACTCTGCCGAATCCTAACAGACTCCAACACTAATTACTTGCCAGACAGAAGTACGGAGAACTTAGCTGAAACATTGGTCCCATATTGTTGCAGCTGATACGCTTGCAGCACTAATAGTAGAATATAATGCTGACATTAAATTAAACTAACTTGTTATTGTTTATAAGAAGAGAGATGATTTATTCCTTGGCAGAAGTTATTTATAATGTTGCTGTAATCTGACTAGTACAGTCAGTTTCATCTTGTTCCAGAGATCCAGCAAATTTGACAGATACATCTTTTCCAGAATCTAAATAGCACAACGTGGGCTGAGAAAAAACAATAGAAGATTACCAAATCGACTATCAACTAGAATAAAGAAGTAATGAGTTAACCACCAAGAAGCAACAGCCAGAAGGGATTAAACCCCCAGTGACCATGAGTCGGAGAGGAAATGGTATAACTGAACCTGTATCTGAAACCAAACGTTTTTTTTTGTTTTGTTTTTTTTACTCTTGTATAAACCGGATCTGTGTCTAAAATAAGATATATGTCTTCCTTTTTGACTCTCGTACATCAGATCAGTGTAAAATTAGCTATTGTGATTTTTATTCTACAAAACTTGTGTTTGACATGAAGTAGCCCGACATCAGTTGATAAATTATTAATTAGTCAACCTTACATAACCAGTTCTAGATTCCAGCTCTAAGCTAAAAAAAAAAAAAAAATAAACAAAAAATCACTTACAGCTCTACACTCAAAAACATTCCTGACACAAGAATTTCTGGCATAGTGTTTTCTATTTCTTCTTTTTTTTTTTTTTTTTTTCCCCCCATTTGGAGCCTCCAATCTATATGTTGATTTCAATCTGTGGGAGTGACTGCAGAACACTTGCCCCTCTCGTTTATAGGCAAAAATGCACAAATTCATGCTGGGATATATTTCTGGGCTGGTTTGCAGTTTGACATGACTCAGTCCAGATCTTCCTTGTCTTGAAGACAGACCACTATGTTTCCTTGTCCGACCTTGCTTTTACGTGTAGATGCCAATTTGTAGTTTGTGAACTTTTTGCCAATTTATATATATATATATATATATATATATGTTAATTTGCCTTGCATATATTCTTTGTTTGCTTGCTTGATATTATTTCATTTTTCCCTTGTTCCTTTTCTCTTTTTATTGTAAACTTTGTCAATTCTGTTTGTTGGACAGTTCTGTTATTTATTTTGCATTTTACCATGGCTACTCACTCTACACTATATATAACCGAGAGCCTCACCAAGTCCAAATCTGTCACTGTAGTTGATCATAAAGTTAAAAACATAGAGCTAGTTTGAAGCCATAATCTATCAACTATTATGAATACAAAGTAAAAAAAAAAAAACTAATGAAAATAATGTTTTAATTACTTTTTATATATTAGTAGTATGTATCCATTTCTCTCATGAGATAATGGTAACACCCTTTTTGCCCGAGTGATGGTATACAGAGACCACAGGCTGCCCACTCCACATTCTCTCTCAACCACATGAACAAGATCCAAGGGATTCAAGACGTTATACTTGGGGCCGGCTTGGCTGCAGGAATTGCTGGAAGTTTGCCGATGTTGACAGTCAACTGCTTTCGAAGCTCCATCCTGGATTTTCTGTTTGGATTTACTTCCATAGTCTTTTTCATGTTTGGATATGGCTGCCAGCCAGCGGAGGTTTCAAATTAGTGTATTCCTTCTCCAAAATGGACTGCTTTCCATCTACCCAAAGCAGCTGGTTAAGAAGGATGAGTTGTTCACTTCTACCTCTTCTCTCTCTCTCTCTCTCTCTCTCTCTATATATATATATATATATATATATATATATATATATATATATATATAACTCTTGTATAAACCGGATCTGTGTCTAAAATAAGATGTACGTCTTCCTTTTTGACTCTCATGTATGTCAGAGCAATGTATGTCTAATTAGCTATTGTGATTTTTATGCTACAAAACATGTGTAACAGTAAATAGCCTGACATCAGTTGATAAATCATTAATTAATCAACCTAATGTAGCCTAACCAGTTTTAGATTCCAGCTCTAAGCTTTAAAAAAAAAACTTGAGAGCTCTACACTCAAAAAAAAAAATTCCTAACAGAACAATATTTCTTTTTTAATTTGTAGTCTGATGATTTGGATTGTGATTACGATTCCAATGTAATAAATTATAACCATGGAATATTAGTGTTTGAGCCTTTTATATTATATTCTTACTCTGTCCTGGACATTGAGTTCTACCTGGATTCTATCCTCTTGGGAATTATATATATATATATATATATATATATATATATATATATATATATATATATATATATAATATAGAGAAATCAACCGAAGAGTTGCAAATTAAAAGAAAAAAAATTGAATGTTTTTTTGTGAAAGTATTTATTTATATATTTGATATTATGCTATATATATATATATATATATATATATATATATACCACTAATATATATATATATATATATATATATACCACTAATATATATATATATATATATATATACCACTAATATATATATATATATATATATACCACTAATATATATATATATATATATATACCACTAATATATATATATATATATATATACCACTAATATATATATATATATATATATACCACTAATATATATATATATATATATATACCACTAATATATATATATATATACACCACTAATATATATATATATATATATATATATACCACTAATATATATATATATATATATATATATACCACTAATATATATATATATATATATACCACTAATATATATATATATATATATATATATATACCACTAATATATATATATATATATATATATATATACCACTAATATATATATATATATATATATATACCACTAATATATATATATATATATATATATATATATATATATATACCACTAATATATATATATATATATATATATATATATATATATACCACTAATATATATATATATATATACCACTAATATATATATATATATATATATATCACTAATATATATATATATATATATATATATATCACTAATATATATATATATATACCACTGATATATATATATATATCACTAATATATATATATATATATATATATATATACCACTAATATATATATATATATATATATATACCACTAATATATATATATATATATATATATATCACTAATATATATATATATATATCACTAATATATATATACCACTAATATATATATATATATATATATATATCACTAATATATATATATATACCACTAATATATATATATATATATATATATATATATATATATATATATATACCACTAATATATATATATATATATATATATATATATATATATATATATATATACCACTAATATATATATATATATATATATATATATATAGTCCAGCTTTGCAGTCTTCCACACTGCCACCCAAGTCCAATTCTTCATTAAGTGTGCATTCATCTTCTTCAAGCACAACCTTCATTCACTTAGCTTTTCATGCACATTATTCAAATAGTATATTTCTATTATATATTTTGAATCATTACATGAGGCTTTTATAAACATTGGTACTAGCCATTTCCCTACAAGGAAACATTTGATATTTGTTGACCACTCATCCAATATTTCTTTTATTTATAAAATCTTTCTCTTAAGACATTTTTTCAGGAAAATAGGCTCCTTAAGCCCAGTAGCATTCATGGCTCTTTCCAGTATTGATGGGGGTTTCCTTCCTAAACTTTTATTTGAAGTGGTGTGGAATGGTAACATCTTGATGATGTCGTTATTCTCTTTTCAAGTTGCCTGTGCTATCCATTTTAGTTGTTGCTGCTGTTGATAGTCCTCAAGTGATGTGGTTTCTGTCATTTGGTACAGTTCTTTGTGATTCTGTAGCACCAATCCACAAAGTCCAAAGAAGGATGGTCTTTGCCAAGACCTACAGGCTTAGTTGTTGACTCGGAGCCTGTTGTAACCTAGAAAAGGTTACTGAATGAAGATGAACCAACAACGGAGATTGGAAATGAAATGGTAATATTTATAACATCAACAAGATACAGTAGTAGGTAAACCTATGCTAGTGGTGGACTACTTAGCATATTACCCCCACTTACAATAGTATCCAACGTATTTATAAAGATTGGGACATACCCATTAGTGTTCATAGGTATGGTATATCACAGAGCCAAAGCAAAGTATTAAGAAACAGACAAATTGTGTTTGAAACAAGGAAAAGAGTACTGAACTGTTACATAATATTGGTCCTCCTATATGGCAGTTTATTTTTTTATGTTATTTTAAAGCCACCAAATTTTTTTAAGTCCTAAGAATTTTTGGAAGATAATGATTTTTTTTTTTTTTTTTACTGATACACGTTCTGCTTATTAACCCATAGCTGTGGGGAAGAAGAAGAGGAACCCTACCATTCTCAAGGGTATTTGCATATAACTGAATATAACGAACCCAACCAGAATTGGAACTTGGTTCTCTGATTTCCAATTCCGAGTCATTATCTGCACATCCAAGCTTACAACACCTGGTATTCCCAAATGGTCACCCATCTAGGTACTAACCAGACTTGATGTTACTTAACTTTGGTGATCATACAAGAACCACTGTTTCAAGATGATATTGCTGTAAGCCATCATTATTTAAAGAAGTAAGAGGGTACAAATGAAATGATTAAAAATTGGCAAGGTTTTTCCATTTCACTGAAGCAGACTTTAAATAACATAAGATCATTCATTTGCATAGTAACAAACTATCCTCATTCCCTCCATATTCCATCGCCAAGAAGTAAATTCCACTCAAACAGCTTCTTCCCACGAACAACTGTCCTATGGAACAGACTCCCAAGAGGATGTTTCCCCGATCACTACAATCTTAACCTGTTCAAGTCAAGAGCCAACTAGTATCTTCCTCTCATATCCATATAAACTACCCACTAACGTAATCCTCTACCTTGAGTGGCCCCCAGGCCCTACTGTAAAAAAAAACAACTTCCTCTATCTTCTCTCTCTTTCTTATTTTGTATGCTTTATTTTTCCTCACTAAAACAAAACAGCATCTCTGTCTTTTGTCTTTTCCTGCAATCAAAACAGAATGGTCCATTATTTATCTGATGCAATAGCAGGGTGTAACATACCTAATGTAGGAACAAGCTGAATTATAATATGATACTAACCTAAGTACATAGTGATTTTCCAAGCATAGCTTAGATATGGCACAAGGATCAAACTCACTACTCAGTATTAATTGTTCTTGACTGACAAGCTTGCTAACCATTACACCACCTCCAGGTGCCCAACTGAAGTACATATCTTGTTATAATGACAATGGAATGATTCATTAGTATCATAATAGGGAGTTAGTAAGTCTATCAGTTTATATGAAACAGCTAAATTTATATTACCTGAAAAGTAGTCCCACATAGCTTCCAGTACCAAGTTGAAAGAACTGAAAGATGATAAACAAATGTCTATTTTACAATATCTTTGTCATTGTCATGGGTGTCAAAGTTCATTTTCAGCTCCACTGGTCATGTACAGTATCTACACAATAGCAATAAGTAGCAGAAAACAGATCATCTGTTACTG
The DNA here is from genome assembly GCA_964036315.1 of Acanthosepion esculentum. Classification (NCBI taxonomy): domain Eukaryota; kingdom Metazoa; phylum Mollusca; class Cephalopoda; order Sepiida; family Sepiidae; genus Acanthosepion; species Acanthosepion esculentum. Next base: position 55,632 of record OZ038507.1, on the reverse strand, counting down.
GTAAATCTTCAATGAAGACAGGATCCACAAACCAAAATAAAATAGTTTTAGACTGAGTAATGAGTTCAAATGGGCTAAATTTTTGAGTCATTGCCCCAAATTTTGGATAATTTGAAGAAGAATTTATTCCTTTCCTTATACTTAGATTCCGCCATCTTCTCCAAAATGATCACCTTGGATCTATATATAAGAATTTCTCAAATAATAGCAGCACAACATATATACTAGGTATGTCCAATTTTGACCTTTTTAGCGTTTTTTTTTAGTTGTTTTTTTGTCAGTTGAAAGACACATTAATTTCGAAATTCTTGTAAAAATTAACTACTTGTTGGATTTTAATGAAAACTTCAGAACTTATTCAGAAATGAATGAACTTATTTTAGAAATGTTTGTCTCTTTGAAAGTCATGGTATAAATATTTTTTTTTTATATCTGTTACCCCCCTCGAACTTAATTTTATGAAAACACAAAAAAAAATTTATTTGCAACCTCAATTTTTTTTTTTAATTAAATGCACAAAACTCTGAAAAATCTAAATCATCGATTTTTTTGTTAAAAAAATGTCCGAAATTGTCCAAACTTTTACCTCAATTGTAAAAATACAAAACCCAATAAAACTAAGATAATATTTAATTAAGAAAGTTTTTAATGGCTTTTCTGAATAATATATACGAAGGTAATTATTATCTGAAAGAAAAAAAATTTTTTGATGAACAATAAATTTTTACATTAATTTTCTTTTTTTTTTCAATTTTAAATACACAATATGACAAAAGGTTGTTATATATTTATACATTAAGTTATTTCTGCAACCTTATGGAAATGATATATTATGTTCTCTACTTTTTAAAGATCATAAATTTGAAAGCTTATTAAAATCTGACAACCATAATTATTTTAAAAATAATTTTTAATATTCCAAAATTGTATTTAAAATCGTCTACAACGAAAGTACGGATGCACATTGTTGAAATAATGTCACATGAGTAGTTTCCTTTGATAGAAGCAAGTTTTTTTTTACTTCAGAAATGGCTTTGTAACAAGAAAACAACGCTTGTCAAGTTTTCTGAATATCGTCGTATTATTTTCAATTTTTTTCTTTTTCTATTCAAATATAATCGAATAGTGGGATAAAAGAAAATATCGACTATTTACAATTACAAAAAAAAAAAAAAACGCCCTTGGAAGTCCACCCAAATTTTCAAGTTTGAAATCGAATGCATAAATTCATTGTACATTACTTTGGAATTATTATCCACACGACAAATTATCAATTAAAACGATTTTTGGAGTTTAAATTTTCTGGAGTTAGCTCGCTACTACTCAAACTAAAAAATACTTGTCGAGTCAAAACAAAACCAACATAGCTGCTATTAGCATGTTAATTTTATTAATAAATAAAATAAAACTCATATTACTGCCATATAATTATTAATAAATAGAAAAAAATCTGCCTTAATAAAAAAGAAATAAAATCTCATTTCATTAAGTTAACCCGTTTCAATTAATGGTGTTTCATGTAATTTTTATATTCTCAGAAAAATATTTCATGACTGAAATAATAAACCTCAATTTAAAAAAATGTATTTTTTTTACTGTTTTATTTTTACTTGTAAAATTTGATTTTCTTTCATAATTTAAATGTTATTTTCAGTGCAGAATTCTTCCTCAAACGTAAGGTAAAAAAAAAAAAAAAAAAATTTGAAAGTGAATTTAAAAAAAAAAAATCTACTAACCAGATTCACTTAAAATTAGAACGAATTATATCACTTTGGCGGTACCGTACAATAAATTTCAGTACCGTAAGTTGTGAATATATTGACGTACATCAATCAACGCCTGTGAAAATAGACTACCCTGGTGGGAAATATCTCTCTTAAAAAATTTTCTGCTAAAAATGTAAGTAATGTTTCTTTCAAATTACATTAAGTATACTTTAATCATTCTAAATTTCCTAAGATAACAAAAGAAAAAGGTGTAATTGATTTTTCATGATTTTTTAACTAACAAACTATCATCTTTCCGACAGAAATGTCGATAAGTTCGATTTTACGAAATTTTTTGACTCGAAAAAAAACAAGATTTTTAATAAAATTTTTAACATTTATAGGAAGGATTAAAAAATCTGAAAAAATATTCAGAAAATACTTTGGTCTTTCCTCTTTAATAACAACATAAATATTTAAACGTTAAAAATTGTTTTATCAATTTGGGGACCTTTTGTCGTCAAGGTATACCACTTTTTAGCGAAATATTGGACATACCTAATATATACTAATGGTGAAATTAGCCATTTCCATACATTAAATGTTATTCATTCTTACTGTTGATCTTATTAGACACAATAAGAGACTAACAACAATGACTAATGATAAAATATAACAATATACTGTAAAAGTTATGTGATGGATAGAAGATTCACTCTTACCATAGCTTTTTAGACTTTAGACACAATAAAAGCTTAACAGCAATAAGTAATAATAAAATATGGTAGAGTAATGGAGAGCGGCTCATATTGGAGAGCCGAGTTCGAATTCCAGTCAAATTCATTACATTCACTTACGTACTACTACCCTTGGGAAAGGTATGAATCCTCTTCTTCTCCCTCCAATTTGAATTGTCTTGCTTCCAGATCCTTTCACGCAAATGCAGGTGTCCCGCAAGGCTCTATCCTGGGTTCTACACTGTTTCTGATCTTCATCAATGATCTTCCTAATGCCATCAGTTCCCAGGTAGGCATTTATGCAGCTGATGACACCACCATTTACTGCTGTCTCAATACCAAATCCACCAGAGCTGAGAAAGTAAACTTGGCTGCTGCTCTTGAAAAGCACCTCCCATTTGTGGTTAACTGGAGCAGGAAATGTCTTGCAGATTTTAATGTCTCCAAAACAACACTGCTCTCATATTTAACCACCATAGGGAAACTTTTGTGCCTGCCTGATCAGACTAGACTCTTGGAGAGCAACACACTGCGCCTTCTTGGCCTCATGTTTTCAACTGATATTGAATCAATAGCTTCATCTTTTGCAGGGAAATTTGGGTCACTGTGTTGTGCGAGATAATTTTCTCATCAGTCCACATTTACAGATCTACCATTCATCTGGGCATTGAATACTGCTGCCATGTCGGGTGCTCTTGTTACTCATCTCAAGGTTCTTGACAAAATCCAAAGGATCCGTAATGTAACTGATCCTGTCTTGGCATCTCAACTTCAGTCATTTTCTCTCGGTTGCAACATGGCTTCTCTCTGTCTTTTCTAGAAATATTTTCATGGAATCTGCTCTGATGAGCTTTTTTCCATGGTGCCCCAACTACATGAATTTAGCTCAACTACCTGAATTTAAGCACACTACTATTGAAACAGCTAAATACAACTGCCACTTTTATGCCAACAGTTTCTTTTCTCTCATTTCCTGCCTGTGAAACTCCCTTCCATTTACTTGCTTCCATGATAACTACAACCTTCAAATGCAATGTCTCTTCAAGTGTTTTATTATTTACAATCTAACTAATATCCCCCTCTTTGTTGTTGTTGCCATAACATTTCAGCCATTTTACCCTCTGGCCTTCTTCAGATGTCTTATCATTTAAAGTCTCCTTTTTGTTGTTGTCATAATGTTTTGGCTATTCTGCTCTTTGATCTTCCTTGAGTGTCTTATTATTTACAATCTAATATCCACCTCTTTTTTCATTTTGCCATAATGTTTTGACTGTTTTACTTTCTGGCCTTCTTCTTGTGGCTGCCAGTCCAGGTAACCTTTTAGAATTGCACCCATATTTAATCTATGTAGGTAGATGGTTCTCATTTCACAGTCCATTTGTAGGGATATCTCGTTATGTTTGTTTTGTGGTACTGCTCAGATATTGCTTGTCCTGTTTGCACTGAGTCTACAGGACAATAGCCTGACTCATGAATTTGGCGGCATAGTCATTGTGAGTTCAATTCCTGGGCTGGGTAGTCCAGGCTCAATGGAAACAAAAATAGCAATAACTGAGCAGTAGTAAAAAAATAAATAAATAAATAACATATCCCTACACGTGGTCTACTGAACAAGAACAACTTATGCCCATAGATTAAATAAAGGGTTCAGTTTAAAATTCCCTGAAGGTTTTTTTAATTATTCCTGTTAACCCAATACAAGGCCTCGGAGCCACTCAAGCTAGAGTTTTACTGAATAGGGATGTTGTAAGTGTATATAGGTAGAGATCAAGGTTTGAGGATGATAGATATGTTGACACTCAACTTGAAGTGGTTAAAAATTATAGTCACCAGAGAAGTATTCCCTTAGGAGCTTATTCCACATTGCAACGGTTCTGAGAAAGAAGCTGTCTGAGTGAAACTTCCTCTTTACCAATGGAATATAAAGGGAATGAGGATAAGTCAAATATTATTATAAAATGGAATATTGCTGCCTAATCCTCCTTTTTTAGTGTTGACTGAGTTAAAAAAAATGTCTGCATGGCCTTGTGAGTGATGAATTATTTTCCTTCAACCCCATTCCCATAAATGAAACATTGCTAGCCTCTCATTACTCTACTGCTATTTTCATGGCATATGGTTGGGAAGACCACATTTCTTAGTTCCACCAGTTCAGGCCTTCACAGCTAGGATCTGCCAGGTCATGTACACTGAGTAGAACGTTTCCATTTTTTTTTAACAGTGTTTATTTACGTCTACCAGACTGCGCACTCAAGTAAACTTAATAAATAGAATGTGCCCTATTACAGGAGTAACCCCTGACTGACTCGGCACACAGTCTACTCAAATATGGATATCCACTAAAAATGACTTTTGACACAATAAAAATGTTGGATTAAAAAAATAAATCCATTAACTCTTTATAAATTACCTTGTTTATGTTATGGATCCGAAAGTGTGCAGAGGCGACTTTTGAAAAAAGATTTGAATGAGGAGATGTGCTTTAAGGCAAATAGAACCTTGCTTGGTTGTGAGGGTCTCCATGGCAGAGTAGTCTGAAGTGTGCCAAATCAAACAGAGGTTCCTCATTCAAGAGAGACACAGGTTTAAGTCTTGCTAGAGGGCACATTTTGTTTATTAAGTTTTCTCAAGTATGTAGCTACTAGAGGAAATAAACACTGTTTAAAAAATATGGGACGTTCTACTCAAATACAGGGCATTTGAAGTAATAATATATATATTTATAGAGAGAGAGTGTGAGTGAGTGAGTGAGTCTATATGGGGCTTGAATAAGACTGACAAATTTTATTATTTTTTCACCAGTTGAAAGAAACTTATTCCCCATATGAAGTAATTTTGGATTTTATTGTGTATTAATCATTTGCTCTGTAATAAATACATTGAGCTCTTTTTGTAGATCAGTTTTAATATTTTATATTACTAGGATCCACTTGGATTATATACCTATGAATTTATTACCTTTATATATATATCTATATATATATATATATATATAATCATATGATAAAGTTAATTGGTAATCTGTATAGATAAATCCTGAGAACTCAGTGTAGTAAACAGAGCAAGTAATAATTAACAAATTGAAGACTTCAGAAAGCCATGGTAATATTTTGTATTTCACTTTGTCAGACCTTGTGGTTTCAAATCAATGAGTGGATTCAAAAATTCTTCCAGGAATCAACCAAAAAATGAAATGAAAAACAAGATTAGCAGAAGTTGTGTTTTAAGATGGTTACATAGAGTAGGAAGGGGAGGAGGGAGTTATATGTCTGTAGGAGATACGATGGTTGTGGTGTTGACCTCTCATTCACTGGACAAGAGAAAGGAATAAAGAAAGAGGTAGAGGCAGGATATATATATATATATATATATATATATATATTGAACAATAAAAATTTTTAAAAAAATTGAAATCTTCAGACACACTGGGTTGTAGATTAATATTCTTTCGTTTTTATTATTATTATTTCATTTAGATTCCTCGACTAGTTTCGGCCAACATGGCCATCATCAGGAGAAAAAAATATTTCTGCTTGCTGGTAGCAGTGAACTACAGAAATGAATGTCTTGATGGAGAAAATGAACTTTTGTCTGTAGTTTTCATTTGTTTTTTAATTTGTTTTTTATCTTTTTAATGTGAATTTTTTAACATTCCTTGTGTTGGTCAAACAGTCTCTTTTAAGTTGTTATTTGAGATAAGAGCTAGATGGATCTATGCTGCTTTGAATTCCCTTGGTCAGTTTGGCAGTTTTATTGGTTCCTGGAGAGGGGATGTGTCTCTGTTAAGTGTGTGTGTGTGTTATTTGGTTCTTAGTGAGTGAGTATAATATGTGTAAGCGTGTATATTGCTGTGGGTGTGTGTTATCATTTGGCTCATGAGAGAGTGAGTGAGTATGATGTGTGTAAGTGTGTATATTCATGTGGGTGTGTGTATAAGTGTGAGGCCTCAACACCTCCGTAAGCATGTCTGTTTTGTGTGGGTGAGAAATGTGGGAAGAATCAATGTTCACTTTTATATTTACATACGCTCTATCTCTGATATTGAGCACTTTATCCCATAAATATAGCACACCTTAAAACTATATATATATATATATAAATAACTATATATATATATATATATATATATATATATATATATATATACAGGGGTTGGACAAAATAATTGGAACAGGTGCAAATTCCACTCCTATATTTCAAAGACCTTACTAAGAACTTTAACTAAAACTTCATAATTGGTGGTTATATCTATTGTAAATACGTTTGTCTAATTTACTGTCTTTGTTTTATTTATTTTTAGAATTTAGTAAAATGCGTGACCTCTCTGAGTTAGAAAAAGGGCAAATTGTTGGAGCTCACATGGCAGGAGTCTTGATCACTAAGGTTGCTGAACTGTTTGGTTTTTCAAGAGCTGCCATATCAAGAACTATGATGCAATTTGAGAAACAGGGCAAAACCTCTAGCAACTGTAGCAATTTGGGCTGGAATTGCAAACTTACTGACAGGGACCAACATGCATTGAAACACAATGAGGCAAAAAATCATCGGACTACTGCAGCCAAAGTAACTGCTGAGTTAAATAATCATCTGAATAGTCCAGTTTCTACTAAAACTGTTCGTCGTAAGCTCCATAAGGCTGCATATCATGGAAGAGCCGCCATGAGGAAACCTCTTCTCCCCACTCGCAACATTCAGAAGAGGTTGAAGTGGTGCAGAGATCACAATGGCTGGTCTGCAGACCAATGGAAGCAAGACATGTTCTCAGACAAGTCTTTTCCCAACTTCAGAGTGAGTTTATGTGTGGAGGCAGCTCAAAGAAGCTTACAACCCTGGCTGCCTTCTTCCAACAGTGAAGCATGGAGGTGGATCAGTGATAGTTTGGGCTGCCATATCATGGAAATGTCTCAGTCCAATAGTTGCTTTGCATGGTAGAATCAACAGCAAAGATTACCTGAACATTTTGGGAAATCATGTTCATCCAATGGCCCAGACTTTATTCCCTGATGGTGACTGCATCTTCCAAGGTGATAATGCTCCAATACATACCACTCGAGTGGTTAAGAATTGGTATGAAGAGCATGAAAGTGAGCTAGAACACATGGAGTGGCCTCCCCAATCTCCAGATATCAATATTATTGAACATTTGTGGTGCATTTTGGAGCAACAAGTTAGGTGCCGCTATCCTCACTGCCGCGTCTTAAAGAGCTGGAGAAGGTGTTAATGGAAGAATGGCTGAAAATTCCTCTGGATGAAGTCAGAAAGCTGTATGATTCCATTCCTAGACATATGAAAGCTGTATGTGAGGCTAAAGGAGGACCAACTCCATATTAAATAAATTTTCTTTGAATTTAACAAGTGTTTCAATTATTTTGTCCAACCCCTGTATATATATATATATATATATATATATATATATATATATATAAATTTTGAGAATTAAAGGACAAAAATTTAAATCCACAAATAGTCTGGGAAATTATAGGTTCTGCACAAACTCCAGACAGTTTTAGAGGTAGGTATAATCTGTGCTTGGAAGAAAAAAATTAAGATAATAAAATACAATAATGAAAGCCAACTATTGAATCAGATGAACAAATTAGTTTTCAAATGTCGACATAAAAACAGATTCAAATTTTCATATAATTTTGCCTTATTTGACTACCCTAAATCACTCCCCCACTCCCATCTCTAATTATTCCATTTCTTTATGCTATGATAATTTTAATTTTTAAAATTTCCTCTTAGAATTTTCCTCTAGTTTTCTTTTCTCTCTGTTAGTTTCTTTATGTTCTTGTTACTTTAAATATTTCTTCTTTTTTCTTGTGTTTCCCTATTCCTATTTTTAATTCCCCCAATTAGGCTTTATAGGGTTAATATACTCTGACATTGTGATTTAATACACATTCTCTTCTTTAAGCTAGATGTCTACCACCTTCCTTGACCCCTATCTCTTGCCTATTGTCTGACTTATACATTGAAAAATGTCAACTCTGTATTAGGTATTTTTGGCATGTTAAATTTTACGCTTTCACTTTCCAATATTACTATTTTATCAATATTACTTGCTGTACAGTTAACTTTTACTTCCTGCATCTTCAAACTCCACGGACGTGAATTCCATTTCATATCTGGGTTGAGAAGACAGGCGATCATCAATAAAGATTGAAATGGTCTATGCTGAAATGGTCTATTCCCTACATGAGGTAAAAAGATTTTTCTCGGTTATTTATCATATTTCTCTGTATAAATAAAATACACCAATTTCTCTCATGTGGATCAATTTTAATATTGTTATATTACTAGGATCCACTTAGATTATATACCCACAGATTTTCTTTTACCTCTACTATATATATATATATAAAAATATATATATGTATTTAAAATAAATAAGTATAAATGTATGTTCAAATGTTCACATACAAATATATATCCTTAGGTGTAAGTAAAACAGTGCTTAATGAAAATAACAGAGCTATTATGTATATATTAATAAATATACATAATACCCCATGTTGACAGTATGACTCAGAGTTTCATGTGCTATGCAATCATCAGGTACTAAGAACTGATACAAACTAGTTAATATTTCTGGTTTTTGTGGTGTTATTTGGATAAATTATTACTGTTGTTAAATATTTAATTGCACTATAATCTAAATTTAGGTTCAAACTTTCATTTAAAATTAAAAATTAAAAATAAGAAATTCTAATTCCGGTTTTTAAAAAAAATGATGTCTATGAATGCTGTTGATAAACAGACATTAAAAACCAAGGGAGGTAACTCAGCAGTGAGATATATATATATATATATATATATATATATATATATATATATATATATTTAGTTTACGAAAAACTAGGTAATCCGTATGGGTAGACCCTAGGAGGATAAAATCCAGAGAGCTCAATGTAAATCAGAGCTAATAATTTAAATAAAAATAAAAACAGACCACTTTAAGGTTCCATGTAATAATTTATTTCACCACAGCCCTTTTAAAGGACCGCGGATCATCAGACTTTACTTTCAAAGGTTGAAACGAAAAATGAAAATAAGTTTACACATTTTTGACGGGCAGTACTAAGCATATCTAAATTAACAAAGTGAGGAAGTGAGGGGGGAGAGAGACATGATTGAGTTAGATGTAAAATTTCTATTCTTTCAAATTTAATATTGTTTGAGGAAGTCAAGACATTGACACATTAAATCGGTTAACTTAACGGAAGTTATGTATTGATACGGAAGGGAGATATACATACATATATATATATATATATATATATATATATAAAAGATTAATCATTAATTTTATTCAGTTAGTGCATTTTTGCACCACCGCCATGGTCACTACTCCCTTCTGTCTCACAATTGTGTTTCATGGTGACATTCAAAGCAGAATAGTGAAATGTTTTCCCAGTCCCTCATGCACCAGGGATGTTAATGTTACCCTGTCCCTCCTTTCAGAGGTGGATTTGTTTTTGAAGTTACCTTCTTTCTCAATTTTGTCTAGAGAGGCAGGACCTACAAGGTTGCAGGTGGTTTGAATTTAGTTTCCTTCTTGACTGGTTGCCACCTAAGGCTATAGGACCTAGTATGTCCTGCTATTTCACCCATAACTAGGGGTAAAAAGAAATGAATTCATAACCTTTCCCAAGGGTATTAGCACACAAGTTAACGTAATGAACTTGACTGGAATTCGAACTCAACTCTCCAATTCCTCAATTCGAATTGTTAGCCATTGCTCCGCTGTGCCTCCATAGGATTAATACAAATATAAAATTTATCACTGAGCTCATTGATGCTATATTCAGTACCTTGACTTGAGAGTTTTGTAGACAAAACATTTTTGTAATCATTTGGTTCACTCTGTTTGTATGACCGAGTGGTTAGAATGTTTGCTTTCTGACCATGAGACCTAGGTTCAAATCTCACCATGATTGATTTGTCAGGAAGGAGACTTCCTGATGTCTCCAGAGGGATAATCCCAGTGTGCGGTAGCTTTGAAAAGTGGCTGAAAACCATACCACGGGTTGTCTCAGGCCTTGTGTGTGAAATTGGGTAGACGGAACACTTGTGGTACCGTCGATAGCTGTACTAGCACAAAGTCACAAGTCATCGTGACCGAGGGTTTGAGTGTACTGGCCTTGTTCAGATCGTTGATTATACTAGATACCATGCTCTCTCCGAGAAACTGTAACTAAGGTCTGGTCAGAATAGTTGCAGTATAAACCACAGGTGGGCTCTGCGGGTGTTGAATAAACACAAATGTGCCTGAGCAAGCGTCTACAACAGGGATTGGCTAGCCACCCTAGTAGACAGGTATTCTCGAATACAAGTGGCCAGCTATTATTATATTATGCGTGTGTGGCCAGTTACTATCTTTTTCAAAGCAATAACTCAAATCCCTCAGGCAATTACAAAAGCAAAGATCAAGGTAGAAAAACCCAACTTATCTATTATCTTGGAGGAAGAGTTCAAATTTACAGCGATGGTAAGAGTAATGATAATATTAACTGTTTCCTTATAAGGAAATATTTGGCATTCATTGAACGAGTAGCCAGTGTTACTTTTGGTTAAAATTTATAAAATCTTTCTCTCAAAACAATTTTTCAGAAATATAGATTTCTTAAGTCCAGTAACTGCTGTCGCCCTTTCCAGTATTGATCGGAGGTTCCTTCCTAACCTTTTGTTCAAAGTATTGTGGGATGTCAATATCTTGTCATTATTTTCTCTTCGAGTTATATGTGGTATGCATTTTAGCTGATGCTGCTGTTGAAAGTACTCAATTGATGTGGTTTTTGTTATTTGGTAAAGTTTTTTTTATTTTGCTTCTATAGCACCACAAGGTCTGAAGAAGTATGGTCTGTCAAAGACCTACAGGCTTCATTCACTCAAAGCCATTTTAACCTTTGATCGAAGAAAGTGGTTGTTTACAGCTGACAGTTTAGACATTTCTGAACAGGTCTGGCACCATGCATGGCATCTATATGAAAGTCTCAAGCTGACAAAGTTATTTAAGAACATGACTCAAGTTTTTAGGTTAATCTTTTGGTTCTCTAGCAATTTGTTGGGCGAAACTATCTCTAAAGCCGCCTATCCCAAGATCAATTTCCTCGTTAATTTAGTAAGCTCCATAATACAATTCTAACATGGAACAACCAATCTTGTGATTATTGCATTTTCTTAATTTGGCTTAATTTCTGTTTATTCCTAGCATCTCTGCCACTGTGCTTTCTGATTTTTCTCAAGTGTCATATTCTTCAAGGTTGAAAATTATTCTGTGGAAGGATGGGCTTTGCCGTTAGATGTTACAGCTAGTGCATTAGAAATTTTAGAACTGCTTTTCCTTAACCCACATATTCGAATACATGACAACCAGGATGGTGCAGTAAAAGCAAGGAAACTAGTCAGAATGAAACAAAATCTGATGCTTAGAAAAGATGTCTAAATAAAGAAATTCAAGCAAGAATTCTTACCATTCTTGCAGAATGAAAAAACTTAAGTTGTTTTAAGATGCTGAGACAAAGTATTTTTCGTTTTGTATTTATGACAGCCTGCCAAGAATGTAACATCAAAAATGAATAATAAAGGAGTTATTTACAAATATATTTTGTGAATACTGATTTCTGAATCCCTTTCCCAAAGGAGATGTACTGCCTGGGGGAAAGGCCCCCCCGCCAGGGGTTGGGACTAATAATTCTCATACTTCCTTGATACATGACAGGTAATAAAAATCTATTGTTTGTTTGATATTGGGAACCACGTATGGATCCCTTCAAGAGAAACTAGAATGTCTTTCCTAAACAATTATAGATATGCGATATTAAAAAAAAAACGTATGACTGGAGCCATTTATATTATACACAGATAGCTGATGGGATCACTTAATACATAAATCATTTTTAATAAATTACTAATAAAGTATATCTTCGTGCTTTTTTTATTTTTCCTTGCATTCAACTATTAAAACAGTATTATATTAAAAATTTGATAAAATACCTTTTATTGCAATACTTCATAGAATAAAATATTTTTTCTGTTTCAATTTTGATGTGCAAATCTTGACCTTTGATATTTACAAGGGAAACAACTCATGCTTCCCTTATTGTGATAGCCAAGCAGAAATATCTAAAATTTTCAAATGTCCTATTTCTGTCTGAAGAACGAGTTGCAATATTGTTAAAAGATGGTAATTCTCAAAATAGTTTAGGAATTCTTTCACCTCTGCTATGGATTTTTTCACCTCCGCGCTTTTTGTCCAAGTGTAGGTCACTGTTGTTTAACGTCCAAAAAAGCAATTTCTAAAGAAGTAATTTTTATTTATTTAAATCTAATAGATTGATATCACTTTAAAACTTTATACAGTGTAACCCGGATATAAGAGAAACCCGGATATAAGATAGATTTTTCTCTGGTCCCAAATTAGAGCCTGTGTTAATGTATATATAATAGACCAAACCCGGATATAAGAGACTTATTCTCCGGTCCACGGCAACTCTCTTATAATCGGATATAAGAGAAACCCGGATATAAGAGCAATTTTCTCTGGTCCCAAATTAGAGCCTGTGTTAATGTATATATAATAGACCAAACCCGGATATAAGAGACTTATTCTCCGGTCCACGGCAACTCTCTTATAATCGGATATAAGAGAAACCCGGATATAAGAGCAATTTTCTCTGGTCCCAA
>OZ038507.1:0-37500 GCA_964036315.1 Acanthosepion esculentum | reverse complement strand
AAATAGTCCTTAGCATGCTAACCACAAAAGAGACAACTTGATCTGTTGCTTGATGTATTTCCCCCCCGTTTGCCCTTCTAGGTCTTGTTACCTCTATATTTCTGCCTTTGCAACATTCTTATCCCAAAGTTCTGTAACATCTATCAGGTTCCATTAATGGCTACTCTTGCGTACAAATGTGATATCCGGGCGATTGCTCTCCATGCACTTGTCAGTCAAGATGCTTATATCCCACATGAGCTTCACATGCTCATTCTCAGTTACTGATGGTGGTAAATGCTCCTACTCCTTATCTACACACTCTAGGCCTTTTCTTGCATAGTTTCCAGTGTATTCTGAAAGCTACCCTGTCATGGTGTCATCTGTGCTCTTTTTGTGACAACTGAGTTACTCCCACGTATCCTGCACAAGAGTGAATCAACTGATCTTTCAACAAAGTATATTATCCTATTATAATTGTCCTTGTACCACCTTTTGTTAGTTTGTACAACCAGTATGCTCTGCCAGTACCTCATAAATAATGGACTATTCTGGTCTGATTGCATGAAAAGAAGGAAAAAGACACTATTTCATTTCAGTGAGAAATTGAATGCACTAAAGAAGAGAAGATAGAAGTGGAGAGAGAGAATCAGATTAAGCTGATAAGAACAGATACTACACTTTTATCTTAGCCAAAAGGCTGAGAAGCAGCATTTTTCAGTGTGCCCACCTCGCTAATGAATGTGGCACAAGGTCAGCTTAAGTGGGTATAGTGGCATTACCGTGAAAAATTGCCCAAACCCCATTAGCACTTCCCTTTTTAGGGACTCCTTAGGCACTAGGCAATAAACCTAGCCCTCTCCTGAAGGAGAGGTACTGCTTCGGTGGGGGGGACATGCCACCTGCACATCCAGGCTTACAGCAAATGGCATTGCCAAGCGGTCACGAATGTAGAGAAAGACTATTCTAAATTCAAAACTAGAGAAGACAACTGGAAACCACTTCCCTATCTTTCCCAAGAAGTCATAGAAATTTAAAGATAATAAAGAAAAAGGACTCTGTGGAGAGCCATGATTGCCTATGTCCTGAAAGGAGAAAAGCTTCTAAATTTAAACCTAGAAAAAACAGTGGGAAACCACTATCTTTCCCAAGTAAACATAGTAATTTACAGATAATAAAGAAAGAGGACTCTGTGGAGAGCAATGATTGTCTATGTTCTGAACGAAGAAAGACCATTTTAAATTTAAAAACTAGAAAAAACAGTTGGAAAGCACTTCACTATCTTTCCCAAGGAACCATAGTAATTTAAAGTAGACTTGGCTCTCTTGCCTTGGATGGCAGTAAGTCTAGGAGAAAGACTATTCTGAATTCAAAAATAGTGAGGAAAATTGGAAACCACTTCACTATCTTTCCCAAGGAGTTAACAATTTACAGATAATAAAGATAAAGGGACTCTGTGGAGAGCCATGATTACCCATGTCCCTAATAGAGAAAGACTATTCTAAATTAAAAAATAAAGAAGACAATGGGAAACTACTTCACTATTTTTCACAAGAAGTCATGACAATTTACAGATGATAAAAAAAAGGGAGTCTGTGGAGAGCTATGATTGCCTGTGTCTTGAATGAAGAAAGACTATTCTGAATTTAAAAAATAAAGATGACAGTGGGAAAACCACTTTACTGCCCCAAGAATTGATGGTACTTTACAGATAATAAAGAAAAAGGACACTGTGGAGAGCCATGATATCCTGCGTGCTGAATGGAGAACGACGATTCTAAATTCAAAACTAAAGAAAACAGTGGGAAACCATTTCACTGTCTTTACCAAGGAATCATAGCAATTTACAGATAATGAAGAAAAAGGATTCTGTGGAGAGCCAAGATTGCCTACGTCCTGAAGGAACATGGCATAGATGACTATTCTGAATTCATATAGTGTAGAAGGCAAAGGGAAACCATTAATAATAATAATATGAAAAACTAATTTTCTTGATTATGTTCAAGATTTTGGCTGCCTTTATTCTGTTTTTATAATTGGTCATGATGCTTCCTTAATTCTTTTAGTTGTTCTGATCAGGTTCTTATTGAACAAAATGTTGGTAAGGTAACAGTGTAAAAGATTTAAGCATCCAACTGGTTTTCTCATATTCCATCTTACGTACTCTATTTGAAAATTTTCCTGGCGAAAGAGAAATTCACTTACCTAGAAAAAGAGAACATGTATTGTGTACAATATGCTGAAGACAAATAAAAAACAAGTCAGTCGCAGCTGTGGCTATATGCTAATATCGTGTGTCCTCTCTCACCTGTCAACTAATAGAAAAAATTGTTCAATGAATAAGAGTGGTTGGTGTTCTCAAACTGGGCGTTGTTTAATTTTCTGCCTCATCTATCAGCTTGCATGTTGGATTTCTTAAAGTTTACGTGTATTGGGATTCGTGATGTTGGACCTGTGATTTGTAATTTTCAACGTTTCTTTCTGCCCCTGGAACTTCGATTTTGGACTTGCGATTTGTTTATTTCATTGTGCAATTGGGCTGCCATATCAATTATTTGAACATGTTGTTTGCAAGGAAAGAAACATAAGTTCAAAGTAGGTATGTCCAATTTTGACCTTTTTAGCGTTTTTTTTTAGTTGTTTTTTTATCAGTTGAAAGACACATTAATTTCGAAATTCTTGTAAAAATTAACTACTTCTTGGATTTTAATGAAAACTTCAGAACTTATTCAGAAATGAATGAATTTATTTTAGAAATGTTTGTCTCTTTGAAAGTCATGGTATAAATATTTTTTTTTATATCTGTTACCCCCCTCGAACTTAATTTTATGAAAACACAAAAAAATATTTACTTGCAACCTCAATTTTTTTTTTAATTAAATGCACAAAACTCTGAAAAATCTAAATCATCGATTTTTTTGTTAAAAAAATGTCCGAAATTGTCCAAACTTTTACCTCAATTGTAAAAATACAAAACCCAATAAAACTAAGACAATATTTAATTAAGAAAGTTTTTAATGGCTTTTCTGAATAATATATACGAAGGTAATTATTATCTGAAAGAAAAAAAATTTTTTGATGAACAATAAATTTTTACATTAATTTTCTTTTTTTTTTCAATTTTAAATACACAATATGACAAAAGGTTGTTATATATTTATACATTAAGTTCTTTCTGCAACCTTATGGAAATGATATATTATGTTCTCTACTTTTTAAAGATCATAAATTTGAAAGCTTATTAAAATCTGACAACCATAATTATTTTAAAAATAATTTTTAATATTCCAAAATTGTATTTAAAATCGTCTACAACGAAAGTACGGATGCACATTGTTGAAATAATGTCACATGAGTAGTTTCCTTTGATAGAAGCAAGTTTTTTTTTTACTTCAGAAATGGCTTTGTAACAAGAAAACAACGCTTGTCAAGTTTTCTGAATATCGTCGTATTCAATTTTTTTCTTTTTCTATTCAAATATAATCGAATAGTGGAATAAAAGAAAATATCGACTATTTACAATTACAAAAAAAAAAAAAACGCCCTTGGAAGTCCACCCAAATTTTCAAGTTTGAAATCGAATGCATAAATTCATTGTACATTACTTTGGAATTATTATCCACACGACAAATTATCAATTAAAACGATTTTTGGAGTTTAAATTTTCTGGAGTTAGCTCGCTACTACTCAAACTAAAAAATACTTGTCGAGTCAAAACAAAACCAACATAGCTGCTGTTAGCATGTTAATTTTATTAATAAATAAAATAAAACTCATATTACTGCCATATAATTATTAATAAATAGAAAAAAATCTGCCTAAATAAAAAAGAAATAAAATCTCATTTCATTAAGTTAACCCGTTTCAATTAATGGTGTTTCATGTAATTTTTATATTCTCAGAAAAATATTTCATGACTGAAATAATAAACCTCAATTTAAAAAAATGTATTTTTTTTACTGTTTTATTTTTACTTGTAAAATTTGATTTTCTTTCATAATTTAAATGTTATTTTCAGTGCAGAATTCTTCCTCAAACGTAAGGTAAAAAAAAAAAAAAAAAAATTTGAAAGTGAATTTTTAAAAAAAAAATCTACTAACCAGATTCACTTAAAATTAGAACGAATTATATCACTTTGGCGGTACCGTACAATAAATTTCAGTACCGTAAGGTGTGAATATATTGACGTACATCAATCAACGCCTGTCAAAATAGACTACCCTGGTGGGAAATATCTCTCTTAAAAAATTTTCTGCTAAAAATGTAAGTAATGTTTCTTTCAAATTACATTAAGTATACTTTAATCATTCTAAATTTCCTAAGATAACAAAAGAAAAAGGTGTAATTGATTTTTCATGATTTTTTAACTAACAAACTATGATCTTTCCGACAGAAATGTCGATAAGTTCGATTTTACGAAATTTTTTGACTCGAAAAAAAAACAAGATTTTTAATAAAATTTTTAACATTTATAGGAAGGATTAAAAAATCTGAAAAAATATTCAGAAAATACTTTGGTCTTTCCTCTTTAATAACAACATAAATATTTAAACGTTAAAAATTGTTTTATCAATTTGGGGACCTTTTGTCGTCAAGGTATACCACTTTTTAGCGAAATATTGGACATACCTAGTTCAAAGCCTTTTGCTTTGCTACGATTGTGTCATAAAAAATGTGTATTATTGAAAAGTAGTTTGATTATAATGAACTTTGGACAAAACCTTTCATTCTCTCACGTCCCATGTTCTAATTTTGATTTGAATGAAGAAAAAGTCTTTCATTTTACAACTGTTCTCGTCTGCAGTCGCTCTCTCACAGACGCAATGTTGCATCGCTCTGCTTTTTTTACAAGTACTTTCACGGTAATTGCTCCGAGGAGTTGCTTTCGCTTGTCCCTAGGCCTCGTGAATTTAAACATCCTACGAGGCTGGCATCCCGTTCCCACCCCTTCACCGTTGAAACTGTTAGATGTAGACGTCTCTTCTACTCCAATAGCTTCATGTCTCGCACATCTCACCTATGGAACTCCCTTCCCTATTACTGTTTCCCTGACAAATACAATCTCCAACGGTTTAAGTGTAGCGTCAATCGACATCTCCAGTTGCCTTGATCTATCCACTTCCCTTCTCCACATCCTTTCATCTTTCATTCCTATCTGCTCTCGCTCCAAATCTTCTGTAACCCCCTTGCCTTGATCAACCCACTGTCTTTCTCTTTCTCCACATCATCTCTTTTACCACTCCTATCTGCTCTTCCTCCAACCCTTCTGTAACCCCATGCGTGATAGTGGCCACCAGCCTTGCTTGGGGTGATACGCTTAAAAAAAAAAAAAAAAATTATTTCCTGAAGAGGTTTATTCCTTGTTTCCAGTTTCTGATTGGGTTTCTGATTCTGAAGTCTGCTTCAGCTCTATACTCCTAACACTTATTATTTCCTCTGCTAATATAACTCAACACAGTAACCCTCTACCATAAGTGGCTCTTGTGCCTTGTATTGGGTGACCATTAGTAAAAAAGAAACTTTTATATAACATATTATACAGACTATATTATATAGACTTTTTATTTTCATTTGAATAGAAGATACTTGTTATATAGGAATAAAGTGTGACCATAGAGGAAATGCATATATGGGAGGTAGCATGCGCCTAATTGATCGCATTTCTATTCTGTCCTCTATTACTATTCAGTTCACCATTTCTACTCTATCCTCTATACTATAAGGATCTCCATTTCTAGTCTATCTTCTATTACTATTCAGATCATCATTCCACTCTATCCTCTATTACTATACGGACCGCTATTATCTACTCTATTCACTATACGATTTCTCTTTTCGAATCACTATATGGATTACTATTTGAGCAAGTATTATCGAACAAGTGCTATTAGTGCGAGTGCTATTCGAAGGCATCTGACACTAGTATTGTTCAATGGTGTACTATAGTTGTATCTTTGATTACAAAGCCTCTACTACAACAAGCATTACAAAAGTGACAATGAGTATTTATTGACATCACAAAAATGACAACGAGTGTTTGTTGATATCACAAAAATATTGATTAGGGAAATTTATTTTCCAAAGAGAATTTAAATTACATTTCTTGATGATATTGTTGGGGACGAGTAGAATGTATCAAGTTTCTTTAACTAGAGTGTTGGAAATTATCAGAAGGATTTGGTTGTTAGGCTGGTGTGTTCTTGACATTCATCCTCAACAATAAAAATGTTTCAAATATGAAACACAACAAGGCAATAATTCAATTCAAATAATACACACATTTATATACAATTAAACAATATTTACAATGATGTTTTGTGCTGTCAAAAAGTTGGTGTGTTTAATTTTGTTTTGTATTATAATATCCGGATTGTTCTAGTGTTTCAATATATTCGTGTAATATTACAAAGTTATGTTAGATTGAGTTTTCAATAAATTAAATGTTTATTTAAGGTTCAACATGAATGTGTATGCAATTATTTACGTACTGTTTTTTGGTTAAGTCAACTGAAGTTGCATACCCTTAACTGTAGTTAAGGTTTTAGTTCGATCATAATTTTTTACTTAAATAGTAGTGAATATTTTCTTGTTCACTTTAGGTAAGCAAAGTTTGTTTAAAGTTCGAAAATCTTTCTTGGTCACAGAGGATTATTCGAGCCAGTTGTTGTTGAGTCAGTGATGTTCTTTTTGCGTGGGAAAGTTATTGTTTCGAGTAGCATAGTTTTGTCTGGCATCTCTCTGTGTTCGATCCGCTGACTGAGTTGGTCAGTCAAAAATCTTCCTTATATAAGTTCTCGGGTATCAAAATCGACTCAGAGAATTTTGGCGCAATTTACTTCTTTTCACGTGAGCTTTCGAATTTTCAAGCTGTAAGCCAATAGAATTCTCTGATCGGAAATATGAAGTTTTCATTGGATAAGCTTAATTTTACGTGGGTGTAAAGAATAGATTGTTCCCACAGCAGGAGTGTTAAAATAACATGGACGATTCCACAATATGACCACATTAGAAATCTACAGTATTCCTTACTACTGTACCTGTGCTGTCATAAATTGTTGGAAAATTTTAATATTGCGATGCAGTGAAACAAAAGTTTGAAACAATGTTTTGAAAACCAGTAAAGAGGAGATCTAGAATTCACAATTAAAATGGAGACCAATGAACCGTTTTATTAATCATGTAGCGGACCGTGGGAGTGAAGATGTGAAGAGATATCAGAATGTTAAACTTTCCTACTGGCGGGTCCAAATACATGAGAATGTTGGACTTTAATTAAGTCCAAAGAAGAAAAGAAAACAAACAAGACCGATATACATGGGTAAACAAATATGTATTAATAACAAAACAAGTTAAACAAAGACATGGACTGTTACATAGAGTTTGTATGGAGAAATTATGTGTGTGTGTTGTAAGTGTTCGTACGTACGTGTATTGTTCTTAGCGCGTTCCCAGAATTTGGGAAACGCTGTACCGTGAGAGGTCACATATTGGCCTAAGTGGAAAAAAAAAAGAGAGATTTTACCTGGTCTCCGCGCGAGGTAGCGGCCCAAGGCCTAAGTCGAAAAAGAGCAAGAGAGAAGGGTCAGCCAGTATTTATAGCCAGGGGCGAGAGACCCCTGTTGAAGGATTAAAGAACTGAGGAGGAGCTAACTGCGACAATCGGTTATCTTTATATTTTTTAGATGGTCAATAGTTGTTTAGTTTGTTTTGTTTTATGGCATATCAACCTCAACAAGATTTTTATTGCTGGTAATATATATATTGTTCAAAAATTTATTGCTGGTAATAATTTTTACAAAATATTTCTGGTATTAAAACCTATTTTTACACTTTCATAGTGTTTTGACCCCAGTTTTTTTTTTGGGGGGTAACAATTTACCCATAGCTGGGACCCTAACAGGTGCTACCACCCCAGGTCAGCATAGATGTTGGAACACCACCAATTAAGAGGTGGTTCCATGCTCCTCGAAACCTCCTGATCAGAGGCCTTGCTGTTGGACATAGTTTATCGTCTTACCCAGGATGCGGATGTAGTTTATCGTTATACTCAGGACGTTTGGTCAATAGTATCTGTTGAGATCAATAAAACATCCTTCGTTGCCACTTTTGAGATGTTGAGTGTTTCCACGTGAGTATATGGTAATAACGAACAAACACAGTCATAGGGAAAAATACTGGTATATTCAGAGAGGTATTTACATCAGAGAGATTAGTAGTAGAACGAATGTAGGTTAGTAGTAACAATAAGTAATAGTAATAAAGTCCAACGGTATCTTCCGGTCGAGAAACGGAAGTGTAACTGATCACTACAGAAGTCTCACTCTGCACTGCACTTACACTGCTACACTACTCACAGTCTCTAGACCTACTGTTCTATTTTTAATAATAGGATCAGTCTATTGTGGTTGTGAAGGTGGGTGCGCCCCAACAGTATCTATGATTTATTGATTATTCTTCACATTATATAAATAACTTTTTGCTTGATATCTTTTCATGTTAAAACTTTCATGTCTTTAATATAACAGTGACTTGGAATGAAAACACCACTTAAAAGAAAAAGATTAGCAACAGAACAACAAAGGCAGCAATATCAAAGTCTATCTTGAGACCAAATTGAAGCAAGACAATCACCTACTAGACAAAGATATCCGAGTGCCCTTCAAAAAAGGCTTGAACAAATAATACTGCAGTCAAAGAAACAATAGTAAGAGAACGGATTAATTATATGGTCCATTTTGCTTGGAAACTCATTTTATCTAAATAACAATAAATATTTTATTTGTACAAATTATTAAAATGTTTGAGGGGAGTAACCTCTCATACATTTACTACCTCAAGTTCATTTACCTCCTTTCCCAATATACATTGTGACACAAAAGATATAAATAAATAGACCACAGTAATTATTATATAGTAGATTGTTTTTTGTATTAAGGTGACATAGCTCATTGTGCTCTTCAGAACATGGGCGATCATGGATCTTCACAATTTCCTGTTCTTTATAGCTCATAGTAAGATTTATCTTTCTGTTCCTCTTCTGCCAATGATTGGCATTAGATCATTAGGTAGGTTATTCACTGATTTCCTCTGTTCCTCTTGCATTATTGAAGTCTTGTGTGTGTGAAATTTTCTAAGCCTTCTTTCCTCATTATGTTCCCTAGAAATTTCAATAGTCTCCTTCTTATTCTAAGTAAATATAAGTGACTTTTTCATTTCCATTTTCCATAAATCTTCCTCATTGCTCACATGCTTCGTCCACAGTATTCTCAGCCATCATCTGTAGAACCACATCTCCGATGCTTGTCGCTTTCTGATTCTAAGTATAAGTGTCTTTTTTGTTTCCATTTTCCTTAAAACTTCCTGATTGTTCACATGCTCCATACATGATATTCTCAGCCTTCTACTGTAGAACCACACTTCTGATTCTTATCACTTTCTGATTCGATGTATAAGTGTCATTTTTTTTGCATTTTCCTTAAAACTTCCTCCTTGCTCACATGCTCCATACATTGTATTCTCAGCGGTCTACTGTAGAACCACATCTCTGATGCTTGTCTATCTCTGATTCTATGTATAAGTGACCTTTCCATTTCAATATTCCTTACAACTTCCTCATTCCTCACATGCTCCATCCAAAATACTCTCAGCCTTCTTCTGTCGAACCACATTTCTGATTCTTATCTCTTCCTGGTTTTAAGTATAAGTGTCATTTTTATTTCCATTAAAACTTCCCGATTGCTCACATGCTCCATACATGGTATTCTCAGCCTTCTACTGTAGAACCACATTTCTGATCCTTATCACTTTCTGATTTGAAAGATTCTGTAGAACCACATCTCTGGTGCTTATCTCTTTCTGGTTCTATGTATAACTCTCCTTTTTATTTCCATTTTCCTAAAAACTTCCTCATTTCTCACATGCTCCATGCATGGTATTCTCAGCCTTCTTCTGTAGAACCATATCTCTGGGTCATTTCTCTTAATGTTCTAAGTATAAGTGTTGTTTTTGTTTCCATTTTCCATAAAAGTTCCTCATTGCTCACATGCTCTATACATGGAATTCTCAGCCTCCTTCTGTAGAACGACATCTCTGTTGCTTGTCTCTTTCTGATTCTAATAATAAGAGTTTTTGTTGTTTCCATTTTCCTTAAAACTTCCTCATATGCTCCATACATGGTATTCGCAGTCTTCTTCTGTAGAACAGCATCTCTGATGCATGTCTCTTTCGAATTCTAAGTACTTCTTGTTTCCATTTTCCTTAAAACTTCCTCATTGCTCACATGCTCCATGCATGGTGTTCTCAGCCTTCTTCTGTAGAACCACATCTCTGAGACTTGTCTCTTTCTGATTCTAATTACTTCTTGTTTCCATTTTCCTTAAACTTCCTCATTGTTCACATGCTCCATACATGGTATTTTCAGTCTTCTTCTGTAAAACAGCATCTCTGATGCTTGTCTCTTTCTGATTCTAAGTACTTCTTGTTTCCATTTTCCTTAAACTTCTTCATTCCTTACATGCTCCATGCATGGTGTTCTCAGACTTCTTCTGTAGAACTACATCTCTGATGCTTGTCTCTTTCTGATTCTAAGTACTCTTGATTCCATTTTCCTTAAAACTTCCTCATTGTTCAAATGCTCCATACATGGTATTTGCAGTCTTCTTCTGTAAATCAGCATCTCTTATGCTTGTCTCTTTCTGATTCTAAGTACTTCTTGTTTCCATTTTCCTTAAAACTTCCTCATTGCTCACATGCTCCATACATGGTATTCTCAGCCTTCTTCTGTAGAATGACATCTCTGGTGCTTATCTCTTTCTGATTGTAAGTGTCTTTTGTTTTTACCTTTTAGTTACTTCCTCATAATTGCTGTATTTCAAAGAAAGCAACAAAAAAGAGCTATTTTTGTGCTTTTCATTTTCTTTCATTCAAGGAACAGAAATGGTTAATGGCTATAATTTGACAAAAATCTTATTTTTTTTTATCGTATAAATACAGTTTACCCATAAAATTAACATTTTTTACCTGCGTATTTCTTGCATCCTCACAAAACTTGATATATCTCAAAGCAAGATATAAGTGAAGCCTTTTTTCTCTTAATTTTTTTATTCAGCACATTCAAAGTAAAATGTCTGAAACTTGACAAGTCTGATTATTTTTTAATTAAATAGATAAATACAAGCAGTTTAAATGTTAAAATTAAAACTTTTTTTCTTTTTGTTATTGAAGAAATCTGATGTCACTAATCTGGTAATGAAAAAAATTTTTTGTAAAAACAAATGTAGAGAAGAATGAGACAAGTTGCCAATTTGATTTCTTTCACTTCTATTGAATGTTTCTCTGATGTGAAATTACAATAAATACATTGACTGCATTTATATTTAAAGAGATAATCTAAGTTCTTTCAAATATCTAAGAAGTGTCTGATTGAATGACAATTAATAATCTTACATTATAATGTAATAATTATAATGTAAGATTATTAATTGTCATTAAGTCTAACCCTTGTCAGATATTATATATTTATTATTACAATAATCCAATTTAATAATTTATAATAATCTTACATGTTCTTATTGATGCACAGTTTGGTAACAGTAATCACTAAAATAATTTCCAAGGCATTCTTCTACTAAAATCAATTCCAATGCGTTCTTATACTAAAATCATTTCCAAAGCATTCTTCTACTAAAATCAATTCCAATGCGTTATTATCCTAAAATCATTTCCAAGACATTCTTCTACAAAAATCAAGTCCAATGCATTCTTATACTAAAATCATTTCAAAGGCATTCTTCTACTAAAATCAATTCCAATGCGTTCTTATACTAAAATCATTTCAAAGGCATTCTTCTACTAAAATCAATTCCAATGCATTCATATACTAAAATCATTTCCAAAGCATTCTTCTACTAAAATCAATTCCAATGCGTTCTTATAATAAAATCAATTCCAATGCATTCTTCCACTAAAATCAATTCCAATGCATTCATATACAAAAATCATTTCCAAAGCATTCTTCTACTAAAATCAATTCCAATGCGTTCTTATAATAAAATCAATTCCAATGCATTCTTATACTAAAATCATTTTAAAGGCATTCTTCCACTAAAATCAATTCCAATGCATTCAAATACAAAAATCATTTCCAAAGCATTCTTCTACTAAAATCAATTCCAATGCGTTCTTATAATAAAATCAATTCCAATGCATTCTTATACTAAAATCATTTCAAAGGCATTCTTCTACTAAAATCAATTCCAATGCATTCATATACTAAAATCATTTCAAAGGCATTCTTCTACTAAAATCAATAAATCCAATGAATTCTTATACTAAAATCATTTCCAAAGCATTCTTCTACTAAAATCAATTCCAATGCGTTCTTATAATAAAATCATTTTCAATGCATTCTTCTACTAAAATCAATTCAAAGGCATTCTTCTACTAAAATCAATTCCAATGCGTTCTTATACTAAAATCATTTCCAAAGCATTCTTCTACTAAAATCAATTCCAATGCATTCATATACTAAAATCATTTCCAAAGCATTCTTCTACTAAAATCAATTCCAATGCATTCTTATACTAAAATCATTTCAAAGGCATTCTTCTACTAAAATCAATTCCAATGCATTCTTATACTAAAATCATTTCAAAGGCATTCTTATACTAAAATCAATTCCAATGCATTCATATGCTAAAATCATTTCCAATGCATTCTACTACTAAAATCAATTCCAATGCGTTCTTATAATAAAATCAATTTCAATGCATTCTTATACTAAAATCATTTCAAAGGCATTCTTCTATTAAAATCAATTCCAATGCATTCATATACTAAAATCATTTCAAAGGCATTCTTCTATTAAACTCAATTCCAATGCATTCATATACTAAAATCATTTCAAAGGCATTCTTCTACTAAAATCAATTCCAATGCATTCTTATACTAAAATCATTTCAAAGGCATTCTTCTACTAAAATCAAATCCAATGCATTCATATACTAAAATCATTTCCAAAGCATTCTTCTACTAAAATCAATTCCAATGCGTTCTTATAATAAAATCAATTCCAATGCATTCTTATACTAAAACCGTTTCAAAGGCATTCTTCTACTAAAATCAATTCCAATGCATTCATATACTAAAATCATTTCAAAGGCATTCTTCTACTAAACTCAATTCCAATGCATTCATATACTAAAATCATTTCAAAGGCATTCTTCTACTAAAATCAATTCCAATGCATTCTTCTACTAAAATCATTTCAAAGGCATTCTTCTACTAAACTCAATTCCAATGAATTCTTATACTAAAATCATTTCCAAAGCATTCTTCTACTAAAATCAATTCCAATGCGTTCTTATAATAAAATCATTTCCAAGGCATTCATCTACTAAAATCAATTCCAATGCGTTCTTATACTAAAATCATTTCCAAAGCATTCTCCTACTAAAGTCAATTCCAATGCATTCTTATACTAAAATCATTTCCAAAGCATTCTTCTACTAAAATCAATTCCAATGCGTTCTTATACTATAATCATTTCAAAGGCATTTTTCTACTAAAATCAATTCCAATGCATTCTTCTACTAAAATCAATTCAAATGCATTCTTATCCTAAAATCATTTCCAATGCATTCTTCTACTAAAATCAATTCCAATGCGTTCTTATACTAAAATCATTTCCAAGGCATTCTTCTACTAAAATCAATTCCAATGCGTTCTTATAATAAAATCAATTCCAATGCATTCTTATACTAAAATCATTTCAAAGGCATTCTTCTACTAAACTCAATTCCTATGCATTCATATACTAAAATCATTTCAAAGGCATTCTTCTACTAAAATCAATTCCAATGCATTCATATACAAAAATCATTTCCAAAGCATTCTTCTACTAAAATCAATTCCAATGCGTTCTTATAATAAAATCGATTCCAATGCATTCTTATACTAAAATCATTTCAAAGGCATTCTTCTACTAAAATCAATTCCAATGCGTTCTGATACTAAAATCATTTCAAAGGCATTCTTCTACTAAAATCAATTCCAATGCATTCATATACTAAAATCATTTCCAAAGCATTCTTCTACTAAAATCAATTCCAATGCATTCATATACTAAAATCATTTCCAAAGCATTCTTCTACTAAAATCAATTCCAATGCATTCTTATACTAAAATCATTTCAAAGGCATTCTTCTACTAAAATCAATTCCAATGCATTCTTATACTAAAATCATTTCAAAGGCATTCTTATACTAAAATCAATTCCAATGCATTCATATGCTAAAATCATTTCCAATGCATTCTTCTACTAAAATCAATTCCAATGCGTTCTTATAATAAAATCAATTCCAATGCATTCTTATACTAAAATCATTTCAAAGGCATTCTTCTACTAAAATCAATTCCAATGCATTCATATACTAAAATCATTTCAAAGGCATTCTTCTATTAAACTCAATTCCAATGCATTCATATACTAAAATCATTTCAAAGGCATTCTTCTACTAAAATCAATTCCAATGCATTCTTATACTAAAATCATTTCAAAGGCATTCTTCTACTAAAATCAAATCCAATGCATTCATATACTAAAATCATTTCCAAAGCATTCTTCTACTAAAATCAATTCCAATGCGTTCTTATAATAAAATCAATTCCAACGCATTCTTATACTAAAACCGTTTCAAAGGCATTCTTCTACTAAAATCAATTCCAATGCATTCATATACTAAAATCATTTCAAAGGCATTCTTCTACTAAACTCAATTCCAATGCATTCATATACTAAAATGATTTCAAAGGCATTCTTCTACTAAAATCAATTCCAATGCATTCTTCTACTAAAATCATTTCAAAGGCATTCTTCTACTAAACTCAATTCCAATGAATTCTTATACTAAAATCATTTCCAAAGCATTCTTCTACTAAAATCAATTCCAATGCGTTCTTATAATAAAATCATTTCCAAGGCATTCATCTACTAAAATCAATTCCAATGCGTTCTTATACTAAAATCATTTCCAAAGCATTCTCCTACTAAAGTCAATTCCAATGCATTCTTATACTAAAATCATTTCCAAAGCATTCTTCTACTAAAATCAATTCCAATGCGTTCTTATACTATAATCATTTCAAAGGCATTTTTCTACTAAAATCAATTCCAATGCATTCTTTTACTAAAATCAATTCAAATGAATTCTTATCCTAAAATCATTTCCAATGCATTCTTCTACTAAAATCAATTCCAATGCGTTCTCATACTAAAATCATTTCCAAGGCATTCTTCTACTAAAATCAATTCCAATGCGTTCTTATAATAAAATCAATTCCAATGCATTCTTATACTAAAATCATTTCAAAGTCATTCTTCTACTAAACTCAATTCCAATGCATTCATATACTAAAATCATTTCAAAGGCATTCTTCTACTAAAATCAATTCCAATGCATTCATATACAAAAATCATTTCCAAAGCATTCTTCTACTAAAATCAATTCCAATGCGTTCTTATAATAAAATCGATTCCAATGCATTCTTATACTAAAATCATTTCAAAGGCATTCTTCTACTAAAATCAATTCCAATGCGTTCTGATACTAAAATCATTTCAAAGGCATTCTTCTACTAAAATCAATTCCAATGCATTCATATACTAAAATCATTTCCAAAGCATTCTTCTACTAAAATCAATTCCAATGCATTCTTATACTAAAATCATTTCAAAGGCATTCTTCTACTAAAATCAATTCCAATGCAGTCATATACAAAAATCATTTCCAAAGCATTCTTATACTAAAATCATTTCAAAGGCATTCTTCTACTAAACTCAATTCCAATGAATTCTTATACTAAAATCATTTCCAAAGCATTCTTCTACTAAAATCAATTCCAATGCGTTCTTATAATAAAATCATTTCCAATGCATTCTTCTACTAAAATCAATTCCAATGCGTTCTTATACTGAAATCATTTCCAAAGCATTCTTCTACTAAAATCAATTCCAATGCGTTCTTATAATAAAATCAATTCCAATGCATTCTTATACTAAAATCATTTCAAAGGCATTCTTCTACTAAACTCAATTCCAATGCATTCATATACTAAAATCATTTCAAAGGCATTCTTCTACTAAAATCAATTCCAATGCATTCTTATACTAAAATCATTTCAAAGGCATTCTTATACTAAAATCAATTCTAATGCATTCATATGCTAAAATCATTTCCAATGCATTCTTCTACTAAAATCAATTCCAATGCGTTCTTATAATAAAATCAATTCCAATGCATTCTTATACTAAAATCATTTCAAAGGCATTCTTCTACTAAAATCAATTCCAATGCATTCATATACTAAAATCATTTCAAAGGCATTCTTCTATTAAACTCAATTCCAATGCATTCATATACTAAAATCATTTCAAAGGCATTCTTCTACTAAAATCAATTCCAATGCATTTTTATACTAAAATCATTTCAAAGACATTCTTCTACTAAAATCAAATCCAATGCATTCATATACTAAAATCATTTCCAAAGCATTCTTCTACTAAAATCAATTCCAATGCGTTCTTATAATAAAATCAATTCCAATGCATTCTTATACTAAAACCATTTCAAAGGCATTCTTCTACTAAAATCAATTCCAATGCATTCTTCTACTAAAATCATTTCAAAGGCATTCTTCTACTAAACTCAATTCCAATGAATTCTTATACTAAAATCATTTCCAAAGCATTCTGCTACTAAAGTCAATTCCAATGCATTCTTATACTAAAATCATTTCCAAAGCATTCTTCTACTAAAATCAATTCCAATGCGTTCTTATACTATAATCATTTCAAAGGCATTTTTCTACTAAAATCAATTCCAATGCATTCTTCTACTAAAATCAATTCAAATGCATTCTTATCCTAAAATCATTTCCAATGCATTCTTCTACTAAAATCAATTCCAATGCGTTCTTATACTAAAATCATTTCCAAGGCATTCTTCTACTAAAATCAATTCCAATGCGTTCTTATAATAAAATCAATTCCAATGCATTCTTATACTAAAATCATTTCAAAGGCATTCTTCTACTAAAATCAATTCCAATGCATTCATATACTAAAATCATTTCAAAGGCATTCTTCTACTAAAATCAATAAATCCAATGAATTCTTATACTAAAATCATTTCCAAAGCATTCTTCTACTAAAATCAATTCCAATGCGTTCTTATAATAAAATCATTTTCAATGCATTCTTCTACTAAAATCAATTCAAAGGCATTCTTCTACTAAAATCAATTCCAATGCGTTCTTATACTAAAATCATTTCCAAAGCATTCTTCTACTAAAATCAATTCCAATGCATTCATATACTAAAATCATTTCCAAAGCATTCTTCTACTAAAATCAATTCCAATGCATTCTTATACTAAAATCATTTCAAAGGCATTCTTCTACTAAAATCAATTCCA
The DNA here is from genome assembly GCA_964036315.1 of Acanthosepion esculentum. NCBI lineage: Eukaryota > Metazoa > Mollusca > Cephalopoda > Sepiida > Sepiidae > Acanthosepion > Acanthosepion esculentum. Next base: position 20,050 of record OZ038507.1, on the reverse strand, counting down.
ATGCATTCTTATACTAAAATCATTTCAAAGGCATTCTTATACTAAAATCAATTCCAATGCATTCATATGCTAAAATCATTTCCAATGCATTCTACTACTAAAATCAATTCCAATGCGTTCTTATAATAAAATCAATTTCAATGCATTCTTATACTAAAATCATTTCAAAGGCATTCTTCTATTAAAATCAATTCCAATGCATTCATATACTAAAATCATTTCAAAGGCATTCTTCTATTAAACTCAATTCCAATGCATTCATATACTAAAATCATTTCAAAGGCATTCTTCTACTAAAATCAATTCCAATGCATTCTTATACTAAAATCATTTCAAAGGCATTCTTCTACTAAAATCAAATCCAATGCATTCATATACTAAAATCATTTCCAAAGCATTCTTCTACTAAAATCAATTCCAATGCGTTCTTATAATAAAATCAATTCCAATGCATTCTTATACTAAAACCGTTTCAAAGGCATTCTTCTACTAAAATCAATTCCAATGCATTCATATACTAAAATCATTTCAAAGGCATTCTTCTACTAAACTCAATTCCAATGCATTCATATACTAAAATCATTTCAAAGGCATTCTTCTACTAAAATCAATTCCAATGCATTCTTCTACTAAAATCATTTCAAAGGCATTCTTCTACTAAACTCAATTCCAATGAATTCTTATACTAAAATCATTTCCAAAGCATTCTTCTACTAAAATCAATTCCAATGCGTTCTTATAATAAAATCATTTCCAAGGCATTCATCTACTAAAATCAATTCCAATGCGTTCTTATACTAAAATCATTTCCAAAGCATTCTCCTACTAAAGTCAATTCCAATGCATTCTTATACTAAAATCATTTCCAAAGCATTCTTCTACTAAAATCAATTCCAATGCGTTCTTATACTATAATCATTTCAAAGGCATTTTTCTACTAAAATCAATTCCAATGCATTCTTCTACTAAAATCAATTCAAATGCATTCTTATCCTAAAATCATTTCCAATGCATTCTTCTACTAAAATCAATTCCAATGCGTTCTTATACTAAAATCATTTCCAAGGCATTCTTCTACTAAAATCAATTCCAATGCGTTCTTATAATAAAATCAATTCCAATGCATTCTTATACTAAAATCATTTCAAAGGCATTCTTCTACTAAACTCAATTCCTATGCATTCATATACTAAAATCATTTCAAAGGCATTCTTCTACTAAAATCAATTCCAATGCATTCATATACAAAAATCATTTCCAAAGCATTCTTCTACTAAAATCAATTCCAATGCGTTCTTATAATAAAATCGATTCCAATGCATTCTTATACTAAAATCATTTCAAAGGCATTCTTCTACTAAAATCAATTCCAATGCGTTCTGATACTAAAATCATTTCAAAGGCATTCTTCTACTAAAATCAATTCCAATGCATTCATATACTAAAATCATTTCCAAAGCATTCTTCTACTAAAATCAATTCCAATGCATTCATATACTAAAATCATTTCCAAAGCATTCTTCTACTAAAATCAATTCCAATGCATTCTTATACTAAAATCATTTCAAAGGCATTCTTCTACTAAAATCAATTCCAATGCATTCTTATACTAAAATCATTTCAAAGGCATTCTTATACTAAAATCAATTCCAATGCATTCATATGCTAAAATCATTTCCAATGCATTCTTCTACTAAAATCAATTCCAATGCGTTCTTATAATAAAATCAATTCCAATGCATTCTTATACTAAAATCATTTCAAAGGCATTCTTCTACTAAAATCAATTCCAATGCATTCATATACTAAAATCATTTCAAAGGCATTCTTCTATTAAACTCAATTCCAATGCATTCATATACTAAAATCATTTCAAAGGCATTCTTCTACTAAAATCAATTCCAATGCATTCTTATACTAAAATCATTTCAAAGGCATTCTTCTACTAAAATCAAATCCAATGCATTCATATACTAAAATCATTTCCAAAGCATTCTTCTACTAAAATCAATTCCAATGCGTTCTTATAATAAAATCAATTCCAACGCATTCTTATACTAAAACCGTTTCAAAGGCATTCTTCTACTAAAATCAATTCCAATGCATTCATATACTAAAATCATTTCAAAGGCATTCTTCTACTAAACTCAATTCCAATGCATTCATATACTAAAATGATTTCAAAGGCATTCTTCTACTAAAATCAATTCCAATGCATTCTTCTACTAAAATCATTTCAAAGGCATTCTTCTACTAAACTCAATTCCAATGAATTCTTATACTAAAATCATTTCCAAAGCATTCTTCTACTAAAATCAATTCCAATGCGTTCTTATAATAAAATCATTTCCAAGGCATTCATCTACTAAAATCAATTCCAATGCGTTCTTATACTAAAATCATTTCCAAAGCATTCTCCTACTAAAGTCAATTCCAATGCATTCTTATACTAAAATCATTTCCAAAGCATTCTTCTACTAAAATCAATTCCAATGCGTTCTTATACTATAATCATTTCAAAGGCATTTTTCTACTAAAATCAATTCCAATGCATTCTTTTACTAAAATCAATTCAAATGAATTCTTATACTAAAATCATTTCCAAGGCATTCTTCTACTAAAATCAATTCCAATGCGTTCTTATAATAAAATCAATTCCAATGCATTCTTATACTAAAATCATTTCAAAGTCATTCTTCTACTAAACTCAATTCCAATGCATTCATATACTAAAATCATTTCAAAGGCATTCTTCTACTAAAATCAATTCCAATGCATTCATATACAAAAATCATTTCCAAAGCATTCTTCTACTAAAATCAATTCCAATGCGTTCTTATAATAAAATCGATTCCAATGCATTCTTATACTAAAATCATTTCAAAGGCATTCTTCTACTAAAATCAATTCCAATGCGTTCTGATACTAAAATCATTTCAAAGGCATTCTTCTACTAAAATCAATTCCAATGCATTCATATACTAAAATCATTTCCAAAGCATTCTTCTACTAAAATCAATTCCAATGCATTCTTATACTAAAATCATTTCAAAGGCATTCTTCTACTAAAATCAATTCCAATGCAGTCATATACAAAAATCATTTCCAAAGCATTCTTATACTAAAATCATTTCAAAGGCATTCTTCTACTAAACTCAATTCCAATGAATTCTTATACTAAAATCATTTCCAAAGCATTCTTCTACTAAAATCAATTCCAATGCGTTCTTATAATAAAATCATTTCCAATGCATTCTTCTACTAAAATCAATTCCAATGCGTTCTTATACTGAAATCATTTCCAAAGCATTCTTCTACTAAAATCAATTCCAATGCGTTCTTATAATAAAATCAATTCCAATGCATTCTTATACTAAAATCATTTCAAAGGCATTCTTCTACTAAACTCAATTCCAATGCATTCATATACTAAAATCATTTCAAAGGCATTCTTCTACTAAAATCAATTCCAATGCATTCTTATACTAAAATCATTTCAAAGGCATTCTTATACTAAAATCAATTCTAATGCATTCATATGCTAAAATCATTTCCAATGCATTCTTCTACTAAAATCAATTCCAATGCGTTCTTATAATAAAATCAATTCCAATGCATTCTTATACTAAAATCATTTCAAAGGCATTCTTCTACTAAAATCAATTCCAATGCATTCATATACTAAAATCATTTCAAAGGCATTCTTCTATTAAACTCAATTCCAATGCATTCATATACTAAAATCATTTCAAAGGCATTCTTCTACTAAAATCAATTCCAATGCATTTTTATACTAAAATCATTTCAAAGACATTCTTCTACTAAAATCAAATCCAATGCATTCATATACTAAAATCATTTCCAAAGCATTCTTCTACTAAAATCAATTCCAATGCGTTCTTATAATAAAATCAATTCCAATGCATTCTTATACTAAAACCATTTCAAAGGCATTCTTCTACTAAAATCAATTCCAATGCATTCTTCTACTAAAATCATTTCAAAGGCATTCTTCTACTAAACTCAATTCCAATGAATTCTTATACTAAAATCATTTCCAAAGCATTCTGCTACTAAAGTCAATTCCAATGCATTCTTATACTAAAATCATTTCCAAAGCATTCTTCTACTAAAATCAATTCCAATGCGTTCTTATACTATAATCATTTCAAAGGCATTTTTCTACTAAAATCAATTCCAATGCATTCTTCTACTAAAATCAATTCAAATGCATTCTTATCCTAAAATCATTTCCAATGCATTCTTCTACTAAAATCAATTCCAATGCGTTCTTATACTAAAATCATTTCCAAGGCATTCTTCTACTAAAATCAATTCCAATGCGTTCTTATAATAAAATCAATTCCAATGCATTCTTATACTAAAATCATTTCAAAGTCATTCTTCTACTAAACTCAATTCCAATGCATTCATATACTAAAATCATTTCAAAGGCATTCTTCTACTAAAATCAATTCCAATGCATTCATATACAAAAATCATTTCCAAAGCATTCTTCTACTAAAATCAATTCCAATGCGTTCTTATAATAAAATCGATTCCAATGCATTCTTATACTAAAATCATTTCAAAGGCATTCTTCTACTAAAATCAATTCCAATGCGTTCTGATACTAAAATCATTTCAAAGGCATTCTTCTACTAAAATCAATTCAAATGCATTCATATACTAAAATCATTTCCAAAGCATTCTTCTACTAAAATCAATTCCAATGCATTCTTATACTAAAATCATTTCAAAGGCATTCTTCTACTAAAATCAATTCCAATGCAGTCATATACAAAAATCATTTCCAAAGCATTCTTATACTAAAATCATTTCAAAGGCATTCTTCTACTAAACTCAATTCCAATGAATTCTTATACTAAAATCATTTCCAAAGCATTCTTCTACTAAAATCAATTCCAATGCGTTCTTATAATAAAATCATTTCCAAAGCATTCTTCTACTAAAATCAATTCCAATGCGTTCTTATAATAAAATCATTTCCAAGGCATTCATCTACTAAAATCAATTCCAATGCGTTCTTATACTAAAATCATTTCCAAAGCATTCTCCTACTAAAGTCAATTCCAATGCATTCTTATACTAAAATCATTTCCAAAGCATTCTTCTACTAAAATCAATTCCAATGCGTTCTTATACTATAATCATTTCAAAGGCATTTTTCTACTAAAATCAATTCCAATGCATTCTTTTACTAAAATCAATTCAAATGAATTCTTATCCTAAAATCATTTCCAATGCATTCTTCTACTAAAATCAATTCCAATGCGTTCTTATAATAAAATCAATTCCAATGCATTCTTATACTAAAATCATTTCAAAGTCATTCTTCTACTAAACTCAATTCCAATGCATTCATATACTAAAATCATTTCAAAGGCATTCTTCTACTAAAATCAATTCCAATGCATTCATATACAAAAATCATTTCCAAAGCATTCTTCTACTAAAATCAATTCCAATGCGTTCTTATAATAAAATCGATTCCAATGCATTCTTATACTAAAATCATTTCAAAGGCATTCTTCTACTAAAATCAATTCCAATGCGTTCTGATACTAAAATCATTTCAAAGGCATTCTTCTACTAAAATCAATTCCAATGCATTCATATACTAAAATCATTTCCAAAGCATTCTTCTACTAAAATCAATTCCAATGCATTCTTATACTAAAATCATTTCAAAGGCATTCTTCTACTAAAATCAATTCCAATGCAGTCATATACAAAAATCATTTCCAAAGCATTCTTATACTAAAATCATTTCAAAGGCATTCTTCTACTAAACTCAATTCCAATGAATTCTTATACTAAAATCATTTCCAAAGCATTCTTCTACTAAAATCAATTCCAATGCGTTCTTATAATAAAATCATTTCCAATGCATTCTTCTACTAAAATCAATTCCAATGCGTTCTTATACTGAAATCATTTCCAAAGCATTCTTCTACTAAAATCAATTCCAATGCGTTCTTATAATAAAATCAATTCCAATGCATTCTTATACTAAAACCATTTCAAAGGCATTCTTCTACTAAAATCAATTCCAATGCATTCTTCTACTAAAATCATTTCAAAGGCATTCTTCTACTAAACTCAATTCCAATGAATTCTTATACTAAAATCATTTCCAAAGCATTCTGCTACTAAAGTCAATTCCAATGCATTCTTATACTAAAATCATTTCCAAAGCATTCTTCTACTAAAATCAATTCCAATGCGTTCTTATACTATAATCATTTCAAAGGCATTTTTCTACTAAAATCAATTCCAATGCATTCTTCTACTAAAATCAATTCAAATGCATTCTTATCCTAAAATCATTTCCAATGCATTCTTCTACTAAAATCAATTCCAATGCGTTCTTATACTAAAATCATTTCCAAGGCATTCTTCTACTAAAATCAATTCCAATGCGTTCTTATAATAAAATCAATTCCAATGCATTCTTATACTAAAATCATTTCAAAGGCATTCTTCTACTAAACTCAATTCCAATGCATTCATATACTAAAATCATTTCAAAGGCATTCTTCTACTAAAATCAATTCCAATGCATTCTTATACTAAAATCATTTCAAAGGCATTCTTCTACTAAAATCAATTCCAATGCATTCATCTACTAAAATCATTTCCAAAGCATTCTTCTACTAAAATCAATTCCAATGCGTTCTTATAATAAAATCAATTCCAATGCATTCTTATACTAAAATCATTTCAAAGGCATTCTTCTACTAAACTCAATTCCAATGCATTCATATACTAAAATCATTTCAAAGGCATTCTTCTACTAAAATCAATTCCAATGCATTCTTATACTAAAATCATTTCAAAGGCATTCTTATACTAAAATCAATTCCAATGCATTCATATGCTAAAATCATTTCCAATGCATTCTTCTACTAAAATCAATTCCAATGCATTCTTATAATAAAATCAATTCCAATGCATTCTTATACTAAAATCATTTCAAAGGCATTCTTCTACTAAAATCAAATCCAATGCATTCATATACTAAAATCATTTCAAAGGCATTCTTCTATTAAACTCAATTCCAATGCATTCATATACTAAAATCATTTCAAAGGCATTCTTCTACTAAAATCAATTCCAATGCATTTTTATACTAAAATCATTTCAAAGACATTCTTCTACTAAAATCAAATCCAATGCTTTCATATACTAAAATCATTTCCAAAGCATTCTTCTACTAAAATCAATTCCAATGCGTTCTTATAATAAAATCAATTCCAATGCATTCTTATACTAAAACCATTTCAAAGGCATTCTTCTACTAAAATCAATTCCAATGCATTCTTCTACTAAAATCATTTCAAAGGCATTCTTCTACTAAACTCAATTCCAATGAATTCTTATACTAAAATCATTTCCAAAGCATTCTGCTACTAAAGTCAATTCCAATGCATTCTTATACTAAAATCATTTCCAAAGCATTCTTCTACTAAAATCAATTCCAATGTGTTCTTATACTATAATCATTTCAAAGGCATTTTTCTACTAAAATCAATTCCAATGCATTCTTCTACTAAAATCAATTCAAATGCATTCTTATCCTAAAATCATTTCCAATGCATTCTTCTACTAAAATCAATGCCAATGCGTTCTTATACTAAAATCATTTCCAAGGCATTCTTCTACTAAAATCAATTCCAATGCGTTCTTATAATAAAATCAATGCCAATGCGTTCTTATACTAAAATCATTTCAAAGGCATTCTTCTACTAAACTCAATTCCAATGCATTCATATACTAAAATCATTTCAAAGGCATTCTTCTACTAAAATCAATTCCAATGCATTCTTATACTAAAATCATTTCAAAGGCATTCTTCTACTAAAATCAATTCCAATGCATTCATCTACTAAAATCATTTCCAAAGCATTCTTCTACTAAAATCAATTCCAATGCGTTCTTATAATAAAATCAATTCCAATGCATTCTTATACTAAAATCATTTCAAAGGCATTCTTCTACTAAAATCAATTCCAATGCATTCATATACTAAAATCATTTCAAAGGCATTCTTCTACTAAAGTCAATTCCAATGCATTCATATACTAAAATCATTTCAAAGGCATTCTTCTACTAAAATCAATTCCAATGCATTCATATACTAAAATCATTTCCAAAGCATTCTTCTACTAAAATCAATTCCAATGCGTTCTTATAAAATCAATTCCAATGCATTCTTATACTAAAATCATTTCAAAGGCATTCTTCTACTAAAATCAATTCCAACGCATTCATATACTAAAATCATTTCAAAGGCATTCTTCTACTAAAATCAATTCCAATGCATTCTTATACTAAAATCATTTCCAAAGCATTCTTCTACTAAAATCAATTCCAATGCATTCATATACTAAAATCATTTCCAAAGCATTCTTCTACTAAAATCAATTCCAATGCGTTCTTATAAAATCAATTCCAATGCATTCTTATACTAAAATCATTTCAAAGGCATTCTTCTACTAAAATCAATTCCAATGCATTCATATACTAAAATCATTTCAAAGGCATTCTTCTACTAAAATCAATTCCAATGCATTCTTCTACTAAAATCATTTCAAAGGCATTCTTCTACTAAACTCAATTCCAATGAATTCTTATACTAAAATCATTTCCAAAGCGTTCTTCTACTAAAATCATTTCCAAGGTATTCTTCTACTAAAATCAATTCCAATGCATTCTTATACTAAAATCATTTCCAAAGCATTTTTCTACTAAAATCAATTCCAATGCGTTCTTATACTAAAATCATTTCCAAGGCATTCTTCTACTAAAATCAATTCCAATGCGTTCTTATACTAAAATCATTTCCAAAGCATTCTTATACTAAAATCATTTCCAAGGCATTCTTCTACTAAAATCAATTCCAATGCGTTCTTATCGTAAAATTATTTCAAAGGCATTCTTCTAATAAAATCAATTCCAATACGTTCTTCTACTAAAATCAATTCCAATGCATTCTTCTACTAAAATCAATTCCAATGCATTCTTTTCCTAAAATTATTTCCAATGCATTCTTATCCTAATATTATTTCCAAGGCATTCTTCTACTAAAATTAATTCCAATGCGTTCTTATACTAAAATCATTTCCAAGGCATTCTTCTACTAAACTCAATTCCAATGCGTTCTTCTACTAAAATCAATTCCAATGCGTTCTTATACTAAAATCATTTCCAAGGCATTCTTCTACTAAAATCAATTCCAATGCGTTCTTATACTAAAATCATTTCCAAAGCATTCTTATACTAAAATCATTTCCAAGGCATTCTTCTACTAAAATCAATTCCAATGCGTTCTTATACTAAAATCATTTCCAAAGCATTCTTATACTAAAATCATTTCCAAGGCATTCTTCTACTAAAATCAATTCCAATGCGTTCTTATCGTAAAATTATTTCAAAGGCATTCTTCTAATAAAATCAATTCCAATACGTTCTTCTACTAAAATCAATTCCAATGCATTCTTCTACTAAAATCAATTCCAATGCATTCTTTTCCTAAAATTATTTCCAATGCATTCTTATCCTAATATTATTTCCAAGGCATTCTTCTACTAAAATTAATTCCAATGCGTTCTTATACTAAAATCATTTCCAAGGCATTCTTCTACTAAACTCAATTCCAATGCGTTCTTCTACTAAAATCAATTCCAATGCGTTCTTATACTAAAATCATTTCCAAGGCATTCTTCTACTAAACTCAATTCCAATGCGTTCTTCTACTAAAATCAATTCCAATGCGTTCTTATACTAAAATCATTTCAAATGAATTCTTATACTAAAATCATTTCCAATGCATTCTTCTACTAAAATCAATTCCAATGCGTTCTTATAATAAAATCAATTCCAATGCATTCTTATACTAAAACCATTTCAAAGGCATTCTTCTACTAAACTAAATTCCAATGCATTCATATACTAAAATCATTTCAAAGGCATTCTTCTACTAAAATCAATTCCAATGCATTCATATACTAAAATCATTTCAACGGCATTCTTCTACTAAAATCAATTCCAATGCATTCTTATACTAAAATCATTTCAAAGGCATTCTTCTACTAAAATCAATTCCAGTGCATTCCTATACTAAAATCATTTCCAAAGCATTCTTCTACTAAAATCAATTCCAATGCGTTCTTATAATAAAATCAATTCCAATGCATTCTGATACTAAAATCATTTCAAAGGCATTCTTCTACTAAAATCAATTCCAATGCATTCATATACTAAAATCATTTCAAAGGCATTCTTCTACTAAACTCAATTCCAATGCATTCAAATACTAAAATCATTTCAAAGGCATTCTTCTACTAAAATCAATTCCAATGCATTCATATACTAAAATCATTTCCAAAGTATTCTTCTACTAAACTCAATTCCAATGAATTCTTATAGTAAAATCATTTCCAAAGCATTCTTCTACTAAAATCAATTCCAATGCGTTCTTATAATAAAATCATTTCCAAGGCATTCTTCTACTAAAATCAATTCCAATGCGTTCTTATACTAAAATCATTTCCAAAGCATTCTCCTACTAAAGTCAATTCAAATGCATTCTTATACTAAAATCATTTCCAAAGCATTCTTCTACTAAAATCAATTCCAATGCATTCTTATACTAAAATCATTTCCAAAGCATTCTTCTACTAAAATCAATTCCACTGCATTCTTATACTAAAATCATTTCCAAAGCATTCTTCTACTAAAATCAATTCCACTGCATTCTTATACTAAAATCATTTCCAAAGCATTCTTCTACTAAAATCAATTCCAATGAGTTCTTATACTAAAATCATTTCAAAGGCATTTTTCTACTAAAATCAATTCCAATGCATTCTTCTACTAAAATCAATTCAAATGCATTCTTATCCTAAAATCATTTCCAAGGCATTCTTCTACTGAAATCAATTCCAATGCGTTCTTATCCTAAAATCATTTCAAAGGCATTCTTCTACTGAAATCAATTCCAATACGTTCTTCTAATAAAATCAGTTCCAATGCATTCTTGTACTAAAATCATTTCCAAGGCATTCTTCTACTAAAATCAATTCCAATGCGTTCTTATAATAAAATCAATTCCAATGCATTCTTATACTAAAATCATTTCAAAGGCATTCTTCTACTAAACTCACTTCCAATGCATTCATATACTAAAATCATTTCAAAGCATTCTTCTACTAAAATCAATTCCAATGCATTCTTATCCTAAAATCATTTCCAAGGCATTCTTCTAATAAAATCAATTCCAATGCGTTCTTATACTAAAATCATTTCCAAAGCATTCTTATACTAAAATCATTTCCAAAGCATTCTTCTACTAAAATCAATTCCAATGCGTTCTTATCGTAAAATCATTTCAATGGCATTCTTCTACTAAAATCAATTCCAATGCATTCATATACTAAAATCATTTCAAAGGCATTCTTCTACTAAACTCAATTCCAATGCATACATATACTAAAATCATTCCAAAGGCATTCTTCTACTAAAATAAATTCCAATGCATTCTTATACTAAAATCATTTGAAAGGCATTCTTCTACTAAACTCAATTCCAATGCATTCATATACTAAAATCATTTCAAAGGCATTCTTCTACTAAAATCAATTCCAATGCATTCTTCTACTAAAATCATTTCAAAGGCATTCTTCTACTAAACTCAATTCCAATGAATTCTTATACTAAAATCATTTCCAAAGCATTCTTCTACTAAAATCAATTCCAATGTATTCTTATAATAAAATCATTTCCAAGGCATTCTTCTACTAAAATCAATTCCAATGCGTTCTTATACTAAAATCATTTCCAAAGCATTCTCCTACTAAAGTCAATTCCAATGCATTCTTATACTAAAATCATTTCCAAAGCATTCTTCTACTAAAATCAATTCCAATGCATTCTTATACTAAAATCATTTCCAAAGCATTCTTCTACTAAAATCAATTCCAATGCGTTCTCATACTAAAATCATTTCCAAAGCATTCTTCTACTAAAATCAATTCCAATGCGTTCTTATACTAAAATCATTTCAAAGGCATTTTTCTACTAAAATCAATTCCAATGCATTCTTCTACTAAAATCAATTCAAATGCATTCTTATCCTAAAATCATTTCCAAGGCATTCTTCTACTGAAATCAATTCAATGCGTTCTTATCCTAAAATCATTTCAAAGGCATTCTTCTACTGAAATCAATTCCAATACGTTCTTCTAATAAAATCATTTCCAAAGCATTCTTCTACTAAAATCAATTCCAATGCGTTCTTATCGTAAAATCATTTCAATGGCATTCTTCTACTAAAATCAATTCCAATGCATTCATATACTAAAATCATTTCAAAGGCATTCTTCTACTAAACTCAATTCCAATGCATACATATACTAAAATCATTCCAAAGGCATTCTTCTACTAAAATAAATTCCAATGCATTCTTATACTAAAATCATTTCCAAAGCATTCTTCTACTAAACTCAATTCCAATGCATTCATATACTAAAATCATTTCAAAGGCATTCTTCTACTAAAATCAATTCCAATGCATTCTTCTACTAAAATCATTTCAAAGGCATTCTTCTACTAAACTCAATTCCAATGAATTCTTATACTAAAATCATTTCCAAAGCATTCTTCTACTAAAATCAATTCCAATGTATTCTTATAATAAAATCATTTCCAAGGCATTCTTCTACTAAAATCAATTCCAATGCGTTCTTATACTAAAATCATTTCCAAAGCATTCTCCTACTAAAGTCAATTCCAATGCATTCTTATACTAAAATCATTTCCAAAGCATTCTTCTACTAAAATCAATTCCAATGCATTCTTATACTAAAATCATTTCCAAAGCATTCTTCTACTAAAATCAATTCCAATGCGTTCTCATACTAAAATCATTTCCAAAGCATTCTTCTACTAAAATCAATTCCAATGCGTTCTTATACTAAAATCATTTCAAAGGCATTTTTCTACTAAAATCAATTCCAATGCATTCTTCTACTAAAATCAATTCAAATGCATTCTTATCCTAAAATCATTTCCAAGGCATTCTTCTACTGAAATCAATTCAATGCGTTCTTATCCTAAAATCATTTCAAAGGCATTCTTCTACTGAAATCAATTCCAATACGTTCTTCTAATAAAATCAGTTCCAATGCATTCTTCTACTAAAATCAATTCCAATGCATTCTTTTCCTAAAATTATTTCCAATGCATTCTTATCCTAATATTATTTCCAAGGCATTCTTCTACTAAAATCAATTCCAATGCGTTCTTAAACTAAAATCATTTCCAATGCATTCTTCTACTAAAATCAATTCCAATGCGTTCTTATAATAAAATCAATTCCAATGCATTCTTATACTAAAATCATTTCAAAGGCATTCTTCTACTAAACTCACTTCCAATGCATTCATATACTAAAATCATTTCAAAGGCATTCTTCTACTAAAATCATTTCAAAGGCATTCTTATACTAAAATTATTTCCAAAGCATTCTTCTACTAAAATCATTTCCAATGCATTCTTCTACTAAAATCATTTCCAAAGCATTCTTCTACTAAAATCAATTCCAATGCGTTCTTATCGTAAAATCATTTCAAAGGCATTCTTCTACTAAAATCAATTCCAATGCATTCATATACTAAAATCATTTCAAAGGCATTCTTCTACTAAACTCAATTCCAATGCATACATATACTAAAATCATTTCAAAGGCATTCTTCTACTAAAATCAATTCCAATGCATTCTTATACTAAAATCATTTCAAAGGCATTCTTCTACTAAACTCAATTCCAATGCATTCATATGCTAAAATCATTTCAAAGGCATTCTTCTACTAAAATCAATTCCAATGCATTCTTATACTAAAATCATTTCGAAGGCATTCTTCTACTAAAATCAATTCCAATGCATTCATCTACTAAAATCATTTCCAAAGCATTCTTCTACTAAAATCAATTCCAATACGTTCTTCTACTAAAATCAATTCCAATGCATTCTTTTCCTAAAATTATTTCCAATGCATTCATATACTAAAATTATTTCCAAAGCATTCTTCTACTAAAATCAATTCCAATGCATTCTTATACTAAAATCATTTCCAAAGCATTATTCTACTAAAATCAATTCCAATGCGTTCTTATACTAAAATCATTTCAAAGGCATTTTTCTACTAAAATCAATTCCAATGCATTCTTCTACTAAAATCAATTCCAATGCATTCTTATCCTAAAATCATTTCCAAGGCATTCTTCTACTAAAATCAATTCCAATGCATTCTTCTACTAAAATCATTTCAAAGGCATTCTTCTACTAAAATCAATTCCAATGCATTCTTATCCTGAAATCATTTCAAAGGCATTCTTCTACTAAAATCAATTCCAATACGTTCTTCTAATAAAATCAGTTCCAATGCATTCTTCTACTAAAATCAATTCCAATGCATTCTTTTCCTAAAATTATTTCAAATGCATTCTTATCCTAATATTATTTCCAAGGCATTCTTCTACTAAAATCAATTCCAATGCGTTCTTATACTAAAATCATTTCCAAAGCATTCTTATACTAAAATCATTTCCAAAGCATTCTTCTACTAAAATCAATTCCAATGCGTTCTTATCGTAAAATCATTTCAATGGCATTCTTCTACTAAAATCAATTCCAATGCATTCATATACAAAAATCATTTCAAAGGCATTCTTCTACTAAACTCAATTCCAATGCATACATATACTAAAATCATTCCAAAGGCATTCTTCTACTAAAATAAATTCCAATGCATTCTTATACTAAAATCATTTCAAAGGCATTCTTCTACTAAACTCAATTCCAATGCATTCATATACTAAAATCATTTCAAAGGCATTCTTCTACTAAAATCAATTCCAATGCATTCTTCTACTAAAATCATTTCAAAGGCATTCTTCTACTAAAATCAATTCCAATGTATTCTTATAATAAAATCATTTCCAAGGCATTCTTCTACTAAAATCAATTCCAATGCGATCTTATACTAAAATCATTTCCAAAGCATTCTCCTACTAAAGTCAATTCCAATGCATTCTTATACTAAAATCATTTCCAAAGCATTCTTCTACTAAAATCAATTCCAATGCATTCTTATACTAAAATCATTTCCAAAGCATTCTTCTACTAAAATCAATTCCAATGCGTTCTCATACTAAAATCATTTCCAAAGCATTCTTCTACTAAAATCAATTCCAATGCGTTCTTATACTAAAATCATTTCAAAGGCATTTTTCTACTAAAATCAATTCCAATGCATTCTTCTACTAAAATCAATTCAAATGCATTCTTATCCTAATATTATTTCCAAGGCATTCTTCTATTAAAATCAATTCCAATGCGTTCTTAAACTAAAATCATTTCCAATGCATTCTTCTACTAAAATCAATTCCAATGCGTTCTTATAATAAAATCAATTCCAATGCATTCTTATACTAAAATCATTTCAAAGGCATTCTTCTACTAAACTCACTTCCAATGCATTCATATACTAAAATCATTTCAAAGGCATTCTTCTACTAAAATCATTTCAAAGGCATTCTTCTACTAAAATCAATTCCAATGCATTCTTATCCTAAAATCATTTCCAAGGCATTCTTCTACTAAAATCAATTCCAATGCGTTCTTATACTAAAATTATTTCCAAAGCATTCTTCTACTAAAATCATTTCCAATGCATTCTTCTACTAAAATCATTTCCAAAGCATTCTTCTACTAAAATCAATTCCAATGCGTTCTTATAGTAAAATCATTTCAAAGGCATTCTTCTACTAAAATCAATTCCAATGCATTCATATACTAAAATCATTTCAAAGGCATTCTTCTACTAAACTCAATTCCAATGCATACATATACTAAAATCATTTCAAAGGCATTCTTCTACTAAAATCAATTCCAATGCATTCTTATACTAAAATCATTTCAAAGGCATTCTTCTACTAAACTCAATTCCAATGCATTCATATGCTAAAATCATTTCAAAGGCATTCTTCTACTAAAATCAATTCCAATGCATTCTTATACTAAAATCATTTCAAAGGCATTCTTCTACTAAAATCAATTCCAATGCATTCATCTACTAAAATCATTTCCAAAGCATTCTTCTACTAAAATCAATTCCAATACGTTCTTCTACTAAAATCAATTCCAATGCATTCTTTTCCTAAAATTATTTCCAATGCATTCATATACTAAAATTATTTCCAAAGCATTCTTCTACTAAAATCAATTCCAATGCATTCTTATACTAAAATCATTTCCAAAGCATTCTTCTACTAAAATCAATTCCAATGCGTTCTTATACTAAAATCATTTCCAAGGCATTTTTCTACTAAAATCAATTCCAATGCATTCTTCTACTAAAATCAATTCAAATGCATTCTTATCCTAAAATCATTTCCAATGCATTCTTCTACTAAAATCAATTCCAATGCATTCTTATCCTGAAATCATTTCAAAGGCATTCTTCTACTAAAATCAATTCCAATACGTTCTTCTAATAAAATCAGTTCCAATGCATTCTTCTACTAAAATCAATTCCAATGCATTCTTTTCCTAAAATTATTTCCAATGCATTCTTATCCTAAAATTATTTCCAATGCATTCTTATACTAAAATCATTTCCAAGGCATTCTTCTACTAAAATAAATTCCAATGCATTCATATACTAAAATCATTTCAAAGGCATTCTTCTACTAAACTCAATTCCAATGCATTCATATACTAAAATCATTTCAAAGGCATTCTTCTACTAAAATCAATTCCAATGCATTCTTATACTAAAATCATTTCAAAGGCATTCTTATACTAAAATCAATTCTAATGCATTCATATGCTAAAATCATTTCCAAGGCATTCTTCTACTAAACTCAATTCCAATGCGTTCTTATAATAAAATCAATTCCAATGCATTCTTATACTAAAATCATTTCAAAGGCATTCTTCTACTAAAATCAATTCCAATGCATTCTTATACTAAAATCATTTCAAAGGCATTCTACTAAAATCAATTCCAATGCATTCATATACTAAAATTATTTCAAAGGCATTCTTCTACTAAACTCAATTCCAATGCATACATATACTAAAATCATTTCAAAGGCATTCTTCTACTAAAATCAATTCCAATACGTTCTTCTAGTAAAATCAGTTCCAATGCATTCTTCTACTAAAATCAATTCCAATGCATTCTTCTACTAAAATCAATTCCAATGCAATCTTTTCCTAAAATTATTTCCAATGCATTCTTATCCTAATATTATTTCCAATTCATTCTTCTACTAAAATCAATTCCAATGCGTTGTTCTACTAAAATTATTTCCAAGGCATTCTTCTACTAAAGTCATTTCCAAGGCATTCTTCTACTAAAATCAATTCCAATGTATTCTTATACTAAAATCATTTCAAAGGCATTTTTTATACTATGATCATTTCCATTTAAAATCATTTCATATATATATATATATATATATATATACTACACCTCAAACCATACCTAAAAATTTTGTTTGAGGAACCCGGTTTCTGCCATATCTTAGACCTAAGATCCTTCACAAAATTATAGGTAGTAACCAAATTTCAGATGATAAGGTAACCCGTAATAGGCCAAAAAAAAACAACAGGATTTTCCCAACCATGTCGCAACAACAGGAGCTTATGTTGTAATCACATTAGATATACCAATTCTTTCACTAGCTCAATCACTAAATCTTCTTTCAAAATCTAGCAGGATTCTAACTGTAGAAGTCATAACATAATTTTGAAAATATTTGGGAAAATCTGGATGGCCTTTTCACTACAAAATTAATAATTATCGTAATCAGATCAAGTCGGCTCCCAACAAAATATTACCTTTAGAACATTTCCGCCTAGAAAAATATGATTTTAACAGCTATCCAAAATTCAATATAATTGTAAAATTGGAAATAGACAGAATAGATTACCATAAAAGAAATTTAGAACATGAAAACAAATGGATTTTACGCCTCAAAACATTTGCTCACAAATTTAACAACATAGATAGAATTAATAAATAACCCTATAAACCAAGCCCTACCGACATTACTCACCCACACAAGAGAGACATGCTTGCATAGGTGTTGAGGTCTCACGCTTATACACACACTCATACCAATATATAAACTTAGACACATCATACACACTTACAAAGAATTAAAAGATAACATGCAGTTAAGACACAGATGCCCCTCCCAGCAAGCAATAAAACTGTCAAAATGACCCAAAAGGGAATTCTGCGAATCATAAATCTCCTCAGCCTCTTTTTGAAAAAAACAACTTGAAAGAGGCCATTTGACCAACACAAGCATTGACCAAAATTAATGATAAAAAAGAAATGAAAACTACAGATAAAGTTCATTTTCTTCATAAACAGTCTTTCAATCCTGTAGTTCACTGCTTCTAACAAGCAGAATTTATTTTCTTCTGATGATCACCATACTGGCTGTAACTAGTTGAGGAAACTAACTGAAATAATAAATCAAAAAAAATATTAATATGCATCCGAGTATGTCTGGAAATTTTAATTTTTTAATATTTCTTATTGTTCAAAACATATATATATATATACCTGTACATATATATATATATATATATATATATATTAACTGATTGAAAATATGTGTAGCGAAGAAACCATATTTTAAATCAGTTAATTTATAATGTTTATGCTCTGTAAATTTACATTGAGCACTGTTTTGTAAAAATAAAAATATCAATAAGAACACCAGATTATGTCTTACTGTTCTTCCTTTTTTTATAATATACATATATATATATGATACCAACACCAGGGATTACAAAAAATATCTGGTTAAACGACAAATTGATATTGCCAAAAATAATATTAACATCCTAAATACTGCTTCTAATCGTATACAAAATGAGATTATACAACTTACCAGCCAAAAAAAATTTCAGGAAATAACATTATTGCCTAAACCAGTCATTGAAAAGGATATAACTCCTCGGAAGATTTCCATCAATAGAAAAACTTAATAATATATGCAAAGGAACCATTGTACTACCCAATGGAAGTGAGAAATTTATTAAGTTCTCTGGTTGTGAATTGACCCAATCACAGAAGGATCTTTGAAATTTAGGCCCTAATTGACATATTATGAAATATTAGGTATATATATATATATATATAGGTATATATATATATATATATATATATATATATAAATAGGTATATATATATAAAATATATATATATATATATATATATATATATATATATAGGTATATACAGGTATATATATATATATATATATATATATAGGTATATATAGGTATATATATATATATATATATATATATATATATATAGGTATATATAGGTATATATATATATATATATATATAAATAGGTATATATATATATATATATATATATATATATATATAGGTATATATATATATATATATATATGTATAAATAGGTATATATATATATATATATATATATGTATAAATAGGTATATATATATATATATATATATATATATATATATATAGGTATATATATATATATGTATAAATAGGTATATATATATATATATATATATATATATATATATATAAATAGGTATATATATATATATATATATATATATAAATAGGTATATATATATATATATATATATATATATAAATAGGTATATATATATATATATATATATATAAATAGGTATATATATATATATATATATATAAATAGGTATATATATATATATATATATATATATATATAAATAGGTATATATATATATATATATATATAAATAGGTATATATATATATATATATATATAAATAGGTATATATATATATATATATATAAATAGGTATATATATATATATATATATATAAATAGGTATATATATATATATATATAAAAATAATAATAGGTATGTATATATATATATATATATATAGGTATATATATAT
>OZ038506.1:94123473-94453397 GCA_964036315.1 Acanthosepion esculentum | reverse complement strand
AGTCTGCATGTAGCAGCGCTAGCAAATACCTAAGGAAATTTAGAAAAAAATATTTCGAAGGGGACTTTTTCATTGTCATGCTACCAACATTCTTTATAATAATGGTCAGTGTGAAATTCTAAAATTTGCATGTGTTTATATTCAGGCAATCATATATAATGAAGTCCACATGGAGTAGCCCTAGCAAATATCTAATTTCATTTAGTAGAAAATTTTTTACAGTGGCTCTTTTCATAATCATGCGAACAAAATTCTGTATAATTAAGTTCAGAATAAAATTCTAAAATTAAAATATTTGCATGTTTCCATATTAATGCAATAATATATAGAGGAGTCCACATGGAGTAGCCCTATCAAATATTTTACGGAATTTAGTACAAAATTTTTCATGTTGGCATTTTTCATAGTCATGCTAACAACATTCTGTATAATTAAGTTAAGGGTAATATTCTAAAAACTGCATGTTTACATATTCAGGCAATCATATATAGAGAAGTTTGCATAGAACAGATCTAGCAAAAGAAAGGGAATTTAGCAGAAAATTTTTCGTGGTAGGATTTTTCATAATCATGCTACCAACATTGTTTATAATAAATTTCAGTCTAAAATTCTAAATTTTGCATGTGTTCATATCAAGGAATCATATATAACGAAGTCTGCATGGAGTAGCCCTAGCAAATATCTAATTTCATGTAGTAGAAAATTTTTCATGGTGGCTCTTTTCATAATCATGCGAACAAAATTCTGTATAATTAAGTTCAGAATAAAATTCTAAAATTAAAATATTTCCATTATCACGAAACCATATATATAGAAGTCCGCATGGACGAGCACTAGCAAATATCTACGGGAATATAGTAGAAAAATTTTCATGGTGGTATTTCTCACAGTCATGCTACAAACATTCTGTAAAATTAAGTTCAGCGTAAAATTCTAAAATTATACATTTCTATTTTCAGACAATCATATATAGAGAAGTCTGCATGGAGCATCCCTAGCAAATATCTAAGACAATATAGTAGAAAATTTCTCATGGTGGTATTTTTCATAGTCATGCTACTAATATTCTGTATAATTAAGTTCAGCGTAAAATAGTTAAATTTGCCTTTGTTCCATTTTCAGGCAATATATATAGAAGTCTGCATGAAGCATCCCTAGCAAATATCTAAGGGAATTTGGCATAAAATTTTTTGTGGTGGTATTTTTATAGTCATACTACCAATATTCTGTATAATTAAGTTCAGCTTAAAGTTATAAAATTTACATGTTTCCATTTTGATAAAATCATATATAGAGAAGTTCGCATGGTTTAGACCTAGCAAGGGAATTTAGTTGAAAATTTTTTATCCTGGTATTTTCAATAGTCCTGCTACCAACATTCTGTATAATTAAGTTAATTTTCAGACAATCATATATAGCGAAGTTCCCATGTAGCAGCCCCAGCAAATATCTAAGTGAATTTAGAAGACAATTCTTCATAGGGGCATTTTTAATAGACATGCTACCAACATTCTTTATAATTAAGATGAGGGTGAAATTCTAAAATTTGCATGATTCTATATTCAGGCAATAATATATATAGACAAGACCGCATGGAGCAGCCTTATCAAATATGTAAGGGAATTTAGTAGAAAATGTTTTTGGTGATATTTTTCATAGTCAGACTACCAACATACTGTATAATTAAGTTCAGCATAAAATTCTAAAATTTAAATGAAACCATTTTCAAACAATATAGTGAAGTCTGCATGGAGCAGCCCTAGCAAATATCTATGGGAATGTAGCAGAAAATTATTCATTTTGGCATTCTTCATAGTCATGCTACCGACATTCGGTATAATTACGTTCAACGTGAAATTCTAAAATTTACATGTTTCTATTTTAGATAATTTTATATAGATAGAGAAGACTGCATGGAGCAGACTTAGCAAATATGTAAGGGAATTTAGTAGAAAATTTTTTATTGTGGTATTTCTCATAGACAGGCTACCAACATTCTGCATAATTTAGTTCAGCGTAAAATACTAAAATTTGCATGTTTCCATATTAAAACAATCATCTATAGAGAAGTCCGCATAGAGCAGCCCTAGCAAATATCTAAGGGAATTTAGCAGAAAGTTTTTTATGGTGGGATTTTCAGACTCATGCTCCCGACATTCTTTATAATTAAATTCAGTGTAAAATTCTAAAATTTGCGTGTGTTCATATTCAGGCAATTATATATGAAGAAGTTCACATAGAGTACCACTAGCAAATATCTAATTTCATTTAGTAGAAAATTTTTCATGGTGGCTCTTTTCATAGTCATGCGAACAACATTCTGTATAAAATTCTAAATTTAAATATTTCCATTTTCAGGAAATCATATATAGAGTATTTCACATGAAGCAGCCCTAGCAAATATCTAAGGGAATTTACCAGAAAATGTTTCATGGTAGCATTTTTCATAGTCATGCTACAAACATTCTGTATGATAAAGTTCAGCCTGAAATTGGAAAATCTGCATGTTTCCATATTCAGATAATCATATGTAGAGAAGTCCACAGTGAGCAGCTGCAGCAAATATCTAAGGGAATTCCGTAGAAAATTTTTCATGGTGGCATCTTTCATAGTCAGGCCACCAATATTCTGTATAAATAAGTTCAGCGTAAAATTATAAAATTTGCATATTTCCATATTAAGGCAATCATATAATGCGAAGTCCGCATGGTGCATCCCTAGCAAATATCTAAGGGAATTTTGTAGAAAATTTTTCATGGTGGCACTTTTCAAACTCAATCTAGCAAAATTCTGTATAATTAAGTTCAGAGTAAAATTCTCTAATTTGAATGTTTCCATTTTCAGGCAATCATATATAGAGAAGTAGGAATGGAGCAGACCTAGCAAATATATAAGGGAATTTATGAGAAAATTTTTCATAGTAGCACTTTTCATAGTAATGCTACCAACATTCGTTATAATTGAGTTCAGTGTAAAATTCTAAAATTTGCATATGTTCATATTCAGGCAATCATATATAGAGAAGTCCACATGGAGTAGCCCTATGAAATATCTAATTACATTTGGTAGAAAGTTTCTCATGGTGGCACTTTTCATAGTCATGCGACCAACGTTTCAGCACAAAATTCTAAAATTTGCTTGTTTCCATTTTCAGGCAATCATATATAGAGAAGTCTGCAAGGAGCAGCCCTACCAAATATCTGAGGGAATTTAGTACAAAATATTTCATGGTGGCAATGTTCAAATCATGCTACCAACATTTTGTAGAATTAAGTTCAGCGTAAAATTTTTAATATTTACATGTTTCCATTTTAAGGCAATCATGTATAGAGAAGTCGATATGGAGCAGTGCTAGCAAATATCTGAGGCAATTTAAGAGATAATTTTACATGGTGGTTTTTTTGATAGGCAGCTACCAACATTCTATATAATTAAGTTTAGCGTAAATTTCTAAACTTTGCATGTTTCCATA
Organism: Acanthosepion esculentum; assembly: GCA_964036315.1. Taxonomy (NCBI): domain Eukaryota; kingdom Metazoa; phylum Mollusca; class Cephalopoda; order Sepiida; family Sepiidae; genus Acanthosepion; species Acanthosepion esculentum. The sequence continues at coordinate 94,449,925 of OZ038506.1, read as the reverse complement.
TGCAGGCAATTAAATATAGAGAATTTCACATGAAGTAGCAAAAGAAAATATCTAAGGGAATTTGGTAGAAGATTTTTCATGGTGGCACATTTGTAAGTCATTTTACCAACATTCTGTATAATTAAGTTCAGCGGAAAAGTCTAAAATTTGCATGTCTCCATTTTCAGGCAATCATATAAAGAGAACTCCGCATGTAGCAGCCATAGAATATATCTAAGGGAATTTAGTAGAAAATTTTTCATGGTGAACCATTCAAAGTCATGCTACCAACATTCAGCATAATTCAGTTCAGGGTAAAATTCTAAAACTGGCATGTTTCCATTTTCAAGCAATCATATATATAGAAGTCCGCATGGAACAGCCCTAGCAAATATCTACGGGAATTTAGTAGAAAAGTTTTCATGGTGTCACTTTTCATAGTGATTCTACCAACATTTGTATAATTAATTTCAGCATAAAATTCTAAAATTTGCATGCTTCCATACTCAGGAAATCATATATAGAGAAGACCGCATGGAGCAGCTCTTGCAAATATCTAAGGGAAATTAGTAGGAAAGTTTACATGGTGGCATTTTTCGTAGTCAGGCTATCAAGATTCTGTCAATTTAAATTCAGCGTAAAATTCTAAATATTGCATGTTTCCATATTCAGGCAATCATATATAGAGAAGTCCGCATGGAGCAGCCCTAGAAAATATCTAATGGAATTTAGTAGAAAATTTATCATGGGGATCATTTTCAAGTCATGCTATCAACATTCTGTATAATTAAGTTCAGTGGAAAAATTGAAATTTGCATGTTTCCATTTTCAGGCAATCATATATAAATAAGTCCGCACGGTGGAGCCCTAGCAAATATCGAAGGTAATTTAGTATAAAATTTTTATGGTGGCACTTTTCAAAGTTGTGCTACCAACATTCTGTATAATTAACTTCAGTGTAAACCTCAAAAATTACATGTTTCTATATTCAGGTAATCATATATAGATAAGTCCGCATGGAGCAGCAATATCAATTATTAAAGGGAATTTAGTAGAAATTTCTGCTTGGTGGCACTTTCCAAAATCATGCTACCAAATTTTTGTATAATTAAGTGCAGCGTAAAATAATAATATTTGCATATTTATATTTTCAGTCAATCATATATAGAGAAGTCCACATGGAAAAGCCCTAACATATATCGAAGGGAATTTAGTAAAAGATTTTTGCATTGGGATCATTTTGAAAGTTATGCAACCAACATTCCGTATAATAAAGTTCTGCATATAATTCTACAATTTGCATGTTTCCATTTTCAGCAATCATATATAGAGATGTCCGCATGCAGCAGCCATAGGAAATATCGAAATGAAATTAGTAGAAAATTTTCATGGTGGCACTTTTCAAAGTTGTGCTACCAACATTCTCTATAATTAACTTCAGTGTAAAATTCTACAATTTGCTGGTTTCCATTTTAAGGCAATCATGTATAGAGAAGTCAGCATGGAGCAGCCCTAGCAAATATCAAAGGGAATTTAGTATAAAATTTTTCATGGTGGTATTTTTCATAGTCATTTTACCAACATACTGTATCATTAAGTTCAGCGTAAAATTCTAAAATTTTCATGCTTCCATTTTCAGGCAATTATATATAGTGAATCCGTTTGTAGCAGCTCTAGTAAATATATAATTAAACGTAGTAGAGAATTTTTCATGGTAGAATTTTTCATAGTCATGAACCAACATTCTGTATAATTAAGTTCAGCGTAACATGCTCAAATTTGCATATTTCCATATTCAGGCAATCATATAGAGAGAAGTCCGCATGGAGCAGACCTAATGGAATTTAGTAGAAAATTTTTCCTGGTGGCACTTTTGCAAATAATGCTACCAACATTCTGTACAATTAAGTTCAGCGTAAGATTCTAAAATTTGCATGTTTCCATATTAAGGTAATCATCTATAGAATAATCCGCATGAATCAGCTCTAGCAAATATGTAAGGGAATTTTGTAGAAAATTTTTCATGGTGCCACTTTTCAAAGATATGCCACCTTTATTCTGTATAATTAAGTTCAGTATAAAATACAAAAATTTGCATATTTCCATATTCACGCAATCATATAGAGAGCAGTCCGCATGGAGCAGTGCTAGCAAATATCTAATCAATTGTAGTGGAAAATTATTCATGGTGCCATTTTTCAAAGTCATGCTACCAATATTCTGTATAATTAACTTCAGCGTAAAATACCAAAGTTTGCATGTTTCCATAATCACACAATCATAAATAGAGCAGTCCGCATGGAACAGCCCTAGGAAATCTCTAGGGATTTAGAAAAGATTTTTCATGGGAGTCCTTATCAAAGTCATGCTACAAACATTCTGTTTTATTAAGTTCAGCATAAAATACTATAATTTGCATATTTCCATATTCAGGCAATCATATATAAAGTAGTCCGCATGGAGCAGCTCTAGCAAATATCTAAGGTAATTTAGCAGAAAATTTTTAATGGAGCCACATTTCAAAGTCATGCTACCAACATTCTGTTCAACGGAACATTCTGAAATTTACATGTTTCCATTTTCAGGGAATGATATATCTAGAAGTCCGCATGGAGCAGACCTAGGAAATATCTATGGGAATTTAGTAAAAAACTTTTCATGGTCATGCTACAAACATTTTGTTTAATTAAGTTCAGCATAAAATACTAAGTCCACACGGGCAGCCGTAGGAAATATCTCAGGGAATTTAATAGAAAATCTTACATGTGGATCCTTTTCATATCATGCTACCAACATTCTTTATAATTAAGTTCAGCGTAAAATTATAGAATTTGCATGTTTCCATTTTCAGGCAATCATATAGAGAGAAGTCTGCATGGAGCAGCCCTAGCCAACATCTAAGTGAATTTAGTAGAAAATTTTTAATGGTGGCACTTTTCAAAGTTATGCTTCCAAAGTTTTGTATAAGAATATTCTGCGTAAAAGTTTCCAATTCGGATAATCCTATATAGAGAAATCCCCATGGAGTAGCCATAGCAAATATCTAAGGGAATTTCAGAGAAAATTTTTCATGGTAGAATTTTTAATACTCATACTACCAACATTCTGTCTAATTAATTTCAGCATAAAATTCTAATATTTGCATGTTTCACTATATAGACAATCATATATAGAGAAGTCTGCAGAGAGAAGCCCTAGCAAATATCTAAGGGAATTTAGCAGAAAATATTTAATGGTGGCACTTTTCAAAGTCATGCTACCAACATTCTATATAATTAAGTTCAGCGTAAAATTCTAAAATTTGCATGTTTCCATATTCAGGCAATCATATATAGAGAAGTCAGCATTGAGCAGCCCTATCAAATATCCAGGGGGTTTTAGCAGTCAATTTTTCATGTTGGAATTTTTCATAGTCATGGTACCAACATGAAAATTTTCTGCTAAATTCCCTTAGATATTTGCTAGGGCTACTCCATGCGGTCTTCTCTATATATGATTGCCTGAATATGGAAGATCTAACAAATATCTAAGGGAAGTTTGTAGAAACTTTTTCATGGTGACATTTTTCAAAGTCCTGCTTCCAACATTCTGTATAATTAAGTTCAGTGTAAAATTCTAGAATTTGCATGATTCCATATTCAGGCAATCATATATATAGAAGTCTGCATGCAGCACAAGTAGAAAATCTCTAAGGGAATTTAGTAGAAGATATTTTCATGGTGGTTCTTTTCAATGTCATGCTACAAATATTCTGTAAACTTAAGTTTCAGGGAAACTTATATACAGAAATCCGCATGGCAGAGCAATAGCAAATATCCAAATGAAATTAGAAGAAAATTTTTCATTGTGGTACTTTTCAAAGGCGTGCTACATATATTGTGTATAATGAAGTTCAGTGTTTAGGCAATCATATATAGAGTCGTCCGCAGGGAGTAGACCCAGATATTATCTAATTGAATTTAGTAGAAGATTTTCATGGTAGAAATTTTCCAAATCATGCTAACAACATTCTGTATAATTAAGCTCAGCAAAAATTCTAAAATTTGCATGTTTCCATATTCAGGAAATCATATATAAAGAAGTCCGCATGGAGCAGCCCCAGCAAATATCTAAGGGAATTTAGCAGATAATTGTTCACAGTGGCATTTTTCATAGCCATGCTACAACTATTCTTCTTAGTTAAGTTCAGCGCACAATACTAAAAGTTGCATTTTTCCATATTCAGGCAAACATATATAGAGAAGTCCACATGAGCAGCCCTAGGAAATATCTAAGGAAATTTAGTAGAAAATTTGTCATGGTGCCACTTTTCAAATCACTTTACCTTCATTTTCTATAATTACGTTCAGCGTAAAATTGTGAAATTTCCATGTTTCTATATTGAGGCAATCGTATATGAAGAAGTCTGCATGGAGTGGCCCAAGCAAATAATTAAGGTAATTTACTAGAAAATTTTTCATGTTGGCATTCTTTATACTCATGCCTCAAACATTCTGTATAATTAAGTTCAGCATAAAATACTAAAATTTTAAATGTTACCATATTCAGGGTATAATATATAGAGAAGTTAGCTTGGGCATCCCTAGCAAATATCTAAGAGAATTACATATAAAATTTTTGATAGGGGTCCATTTCAAAGTCATGCTACCAACATATTGTAATTAAGTTCAGCGGAAAATTGTAAAAATTGCATGTTTCCATTTTCAGGCAATCATATATAGAAAAATCAAGATGGAGCATCGCGAGTAAATATCTAAGGGAATTTTTCATGGTGGCATTTTTCATAATCATGCTATCAACATACTGTATAATTCAGTTCAGCGTAAATTTATAAAATTTCACTGTTTCTATATTCAGGCAATCATATATAGAGAAGTTCGTATCGAGCTGACCTAGGAAATATCTAAAGCAATTTAGCAGAAAACTTTTCATGGTGGCATTTTTCATAGTCATGCTACAAACATACTGTCTAATTAAGTTCAGCGTAAAATACTAAAATTTGCATGTTTCCATAATCAAGCAATCATATATAGAGAAGTCCGCATGGGCAACAGTAGCAAATATCAAATGGAATTTAATAGAGAATTTTTCATGGTAGAATTTTTCATCGTCATGATACCAACATTCTGTATAATTAAGTTCGACATAAAATTCTAAAATATGCATGTTTCCATTTTCAGGCAATCATATATAGATTAGTCCGCATGGAGGTGGCCTAGCAAATATCTAATGGAATTTAGTAGAAAATTTTTCATTGTGCCACTTTTCAAAGTCATGCTATCTACATCCTTTATAATTAAGTTTTGCTTAAAATTCTCAAATTTGTATGTTTCCATATTCAGGCAATCTTATTTTGAGAAGTCCGCATGGAGTAGCACTAGCAAATATCTAATGGAATTTAGCAATAAATCTTTCATGGTCAGGCAACCAACATTCTATAGAATTAACTTCAGCGTAAAATCGAAAATTTGCATGTTTCAATATTCAGGCAATCATATATAGAAAAGTCGACAATCAGCACTCCTAGCAAATAGCTAACGGCATTTAGTAGAAATTTTTCATGGGGGACCTTTACAAAGTCATGCTACCAACAATCTGTATAATTAAATTCAGCTAAATTTCTAAAAATTACATGTTTCCATATACAGGCATTCATATATAGAGAAGTCCGCACGGAGCAGCCCTAGCAAATATATAAGGAAATTTAGCAAGTAAATTTTAATGGTGGCACTTTTCAAAGTCATGCTACGAACATTCTGTATAATTAAGTTCAGCGGAAATTCTAAAATTTGGATATTTCTATTTTCAGGCAATCATATATAGAGAAGTCCGCAGCCCTAGCAATATCTAAGGGAATTTAGTAGAAAATTTTTCATGGTGGCATTTTTCATAGTCATGCTACAAATATTCTGTATAATACAGTTTCGGGTTAAATTCTAAAATTTCCATGTTTTTATATTCAGTTAATTATATACAGAGAAGTCCGCATCGGCAGGCCAAGCAAATATCAAATGGAATTTAGTAGAGAAATTTTCATGGTATAATTTTGCATAGTCATGATATCAATATTCTATATAATTAAGTTCAACATAAAAATCTAAAATATGCATGTTTCCATTTTCAGGCACTCATTTAGTAGAAAATTTGTCATTGTTGTTTGGTTGAAAGTCATGCTACCAACATTCTGCATAATTAATTTCAGGGAAAATTCTAAAAATATCATGATTCCATATACCGGCAATCATATATAGAGAAGTTCACATGGAGCAGCTATAGCAAATATCTAAATGAATTTGGCAAAATTTTTACATGGAAGCATTTTTCATAATCATGCTTACAATATTCCGTATAATTAATTTCAGCGTAAAATTCTAAAATTTGCATGTTTCCATATTCAGGCAATCATATATAGAGATGTTCGCACGGAGCACCCCTAGCAAATATCTTAGGGAATTCATTAGAAAGTTTTTCATGTTGGCATTTTTCATAGTCATTCTACCAAAATTCTGTATAATTAAGTTAAGTGTAAAATTCTAAAATTCACGTTTCGTTTTCTGGCAATCATATTTAGAGAAGTTCGCATGGAGTAGTCCTAGAAAATATCTCAGGAAATTTAGTATACAATTTTTCATGGTGTCCTTTTACATCGTCAGGCTACGAACATTCTTTTTAATTAAGTTCAGCATAAAATTCTACAGTTTGCATGTTTACATTTTCAGGCAATCATATATAGAGAAGTCCGCATGGATTAGCAGTAGTTATATCTTAGAAAATTTAGTACCAAATTTTTCATAGTCATGCTACCAACATACTGTCTAATTAATTTCAGTGCAAAAGTCTAAAATTTGCATGTTTCCATATTCAAGCAATCATATATAAAGAACTCCGCATGCAGCAGCCCTAGTGTTGTGAGACCAATACTTCCCTACATCATGGACTCTCCCAGTACTATATTATTATGTGAATCATGGGAGCAGCACCAGTAATGCGCAGCCTTGTGTTCTGCTGTCGAACTCTCTGTTTGGCAGAGAGGAAGTCGGACGAGGTTTTGCTGCAGGGCAAAGTTTCGTCCGGAGAGTTAGACAGTCCCTAATAAACTTGTGTATACGGGTTGTAAATGGGCATATTTTTGGCTGAGCCTACGGGCTCGGTAAGCCCACGTTAAACCGGCCTTGTGCCACATTCGACCTGTGTGAGGGGGTTGTTAAATATAGTAATGCACAGCCGCCTACGATAACAATATCAGACATCACTGCATAGTAAGCTCTGCTTACTCTTACACTAATCTTTGTAACTTTTCTGTTTAATATATCTTTCTTACCTCTAACCCGTGTTCCGTGTTTTCCTTCCATGGTCCCTACTTCGGGTCCACATCAGTGGCGACAGAGGATTTGAGACTCGCACCCACACCAAAACCCAAAAGCCCCAGTCTCACATCAGTGGTGACAGACGACTCGTTTGACCCCACTGGTTCCCACATCAGTGTTGAACTAGATTTTGAGCTGGCCTTACTACATCAGCGAACGAAACACAATAAACGAGCAACCAAGTATCGAGAACGACTGCTTACAAAAAACCCAGCTTGTGCACAAAACAAACTGACAAACTCAAGAGCTCAAAGTTCTATGGTTGACTCAAGTTCGAAAAAACTATTCACCAAGTCGCGCATTTAGCAAAGTGTTAAAAAATTTTATGAAATTGATTTGAATTCCTACAAATCTCGTGCATAAAATTACCCTCCCCTCAAGTTGATTGAGATGAGTTTTTTCTAAAAAAAACAAAAAAACAATGCAAATTCTCCCAAAAGAGGGGAAAAAAATCCAGTGTATTTATTTTTTTTTTTGCTGTCTAAGTGATATTTTTCTCACCACACTTCTAAAAAAAAAAAATAATAACTGTGGAAAAATTCAAATGGTCACATTGACGGCCGACGATTTTAAGTGCTTAATATTTGCACATGGTCTAGTATCAGTAGAAGACGCTGAGGTCAGACGTCGGGTACTTACCAAACTCAAAAACGAAAAGGGCTTGACTCTCCAAAAATTAGCAGAGGATTGTCAAAGAGTAATTTCTGTCAAGTATGACTCAAAAATAATCGAGGAATCAGGTGTGGCTCAGATTAGAAAAATCAGAAGCAACCCAACCTCTTATTCCCCGCAAAAAGACAAAGGCAAATTTCATGTTCTAAATCCCGCAAAAAACAAAATACGAAAAGGCTAAAGAAACCTCCCAAACCATGTTACCATTGTGGAAAATGGCATTGGATGAAATTCTGTCCATTCAAGAAGAAAACATATTGCAAATAATATGCATAATTAAGTTGAGCATAAAATTGTAAAATTTGCATGTTTCCATTTTAAGGCAATCATATATATAGAAGTCCGCATGGCAAATATCTAAGCGAATTTTAGTATAAAATTTTTCATGGTGGACCTTTACAAAGTCATGCTACCAACATTCTTCATAATAAATTTCTGCGTAAAATTCTAAAATTTCATGTTTCCATTTTGAGGTAATCATATATGTAGAAGTCCGCATGGTGTGGCCCTACCAAATATCTAAGTGAATTTATTAGAAAATTTTTCATGGTGGCATTTTTCATAGTGATGCTTCCGACATTCTGTATAATTAGTTTCAGCATAAAAAACTCAAATTTGCATGTTTCCGTGTTCAGGCAATAATATATAGAGAAGTACGCATGCAGCACCCATAGCAAATATCGATATATTCATGTAATCATATATAGAGAAGTTTGCATAAAGCAGGCCTAGCAAATATCAATGGGAATGCAGTAGAAAAGTTTTCATGGTGTCATTTTTCATAGTCATGCTACGAACATTCTGTATAATTAAGGTCAACGTAAAATTATAAAATTCAGGCAATCATACATAGAGAAGTCCGCATGGAGCAGCCCTATCAAATATCGAAGGGAATTCAGTAGAAAATTTTTCATGGTTGTCCTTTTGAAAGTCATGCTACCAACATTCTGTATAATTAAATTCAGTGAAAATTCTAAACATTGTATGTATCCTTATGCAGGCAGTCATAGATAGAGAAGTCCGCATAGAGCAGCTATAGCAAATATCTAAGGGAATTTAGTAGAAAATTTTTAATGTTGGTATTTTCAAAGTCATCCTACGAATATTATGTATAATTAAGTTTAGCGTAAAATTCAATAATTGGCATTTTTCCATATAAAGGCAATCATATATAGAGAAGTTCGCATGGAGTAGCCCTAGCAAATACGTAAGAGTATTTAGCAGAATATTTTTCCTGCTGGCATTTTTCATAGTTATGATATCAACATTCTTTATAATGAAGTTCAGCGGAAAATTCTAAAATTTGTATGTTTCCATTAAGTTCAACATAATATTCTAAAATTTGTATGTTTCGAATTTGTGGCAATCATATATAGAGAAGTATGCTGAGAGCAGCCCTAGTAATATTTAAGGGAAGTTAGCAAAAAAATTTTTCATCGTGGCATTTCTCTTAGCAGCCTCAGAAAATATGTAATGGAATTTGGTAGGAAAATTTTGATGGTGGTATTTTTCATAGTCATGGTACGAACATTCTGTATAATTTAGTTTAGCATAAAATTCTTCATAGTCATGCTTCCAACATACTTTGTAATTAAGTTCAGTGTAAAGTAGTAAAATATACATGTTTCCATATTCAGGAAATTATATATAGAGAAGTCCGCATGGAGCAGACCTAGCAAATATCTAAGGAAATGTATTAAAGAATTTGGTGGAAATTTTATAGTCATTCTTCCAACATTCTGTATAATAAACTTCAGCGTCAAATTCTAAAATTTGCATGTTTTGATTTTCAGGAAATTGTATATAAAGAAGTCTGCACAGAGCAGCCCTAGCATATATCTAATGGAAATAAGTAGAAACTTTTTCATGATGCCCCATGTCAATGTCATCCTACAAACATTCTGTATAATTAAGTTCAGGCTAAAATTCTAAAATTTGCATGTTTCCATTTTCAGGCCATCATATTTAGAGAAGTACGAATGGAGCAGCCCTAGCAAATATCTAAAAGGAATTTAGTACAAAATTTTTCATGGTGGCATTTTTCATACTCGTCTTACCAACAATCTTTATAATTAAGTTCAGTTTAAAATTCAAAAATATGCATGATTCAAATTTTCAGTTAATTATATATAGTGAAGTTTGCATGAAGCAGCCGTAGCAAATATCTAAGGGAATTTAGGAAAAAGCTTAATTAAGTTCAGCGTAAAAATTCTAAAATTTGCATGTTTACATTTTCAGGTAATTATATATAGAGAAGTCAGCATGAAGCAACCCTAGCAAATGTCTAAGTGAATTTAATAGAAAATTTTTCATGGTGGCCTTTTCATAGTCATGATACCAACATTCTGTAAATTAATTTCATCGTAAAATTCTATAATTTGTATATTTCCATATTCAGGCAATCATATATTGAAAAATCGACATGGAGCAAGCCTAGGAAATACATAAGGAAATTTAGAAGAAAAAATTTATTGGTGGCTTTTTTCATAACATGCTACCAACATTCTGTATAATCAATTTCAGCATGAAGTTGTAAAATTTGCATGTTTCCAATTTCAGTCAATCATATACAGAGAAGTTTTCATGGAGAAGCCTGAGCTAATATCTTAAGGAATTTAGCAGAAAATTTTTCATGGTGGCCCTTTTCAAAGTCATGCTAACAACATTCTGTATAATTAAGTTCAGCAGAAAATTCTAAAATTTCCATGTTTCCATATTCAGGCAATCAGGACAGCATGGAGCAGCCCTAGAAAATATCTACAGGAATTTACCAGAAATTGTTTCATGGTGGCATTTTTCATAGTGATGCTACCAACATAATGTATAATTAAGTTCAGTGTAAAATTCTAAAATGTACATGTTTCCATATTCATGCAATCCTTTATAGAGAAGTCCACATTCAGCAGCCCCATCAAATATTAGAGCAGCCCTAGCATATATCTAATGGAAATAAGTAGAAAATTTTTCATGATGCCCCATGTCAATGTCATCCTACAAACATTCTGTATAATTAAGTTCAGGCTAAAATTCTAAAATTTGCATGTTTCCATTTTCAGGCAATCATATACAGAGAAGTCCGCATGGAACAACCCTAGCAAATATCTAAGTGAATTTAGTCAAAAATTTTTCCTTGTGTGACTTTTCATAGTGATGCTATCAACATTTGTATAATTAATTTCAGCGTAAAATTCTAAAATTTGTTTGTTTCGATACTCCAGGAAATCATATATAGAGAAGTCCACATGAAGCAGCTCTTACAAATATCTAAGGGAATTTAGTAGAAAAGGTTTCATAGTGGTCCATTTCAAATTCATACTATCAACATTCTGTATAATTAAGTTCAATGGAAAATTTGAAATTTGCATGTTTCCATTTTCAGACAATCATATATAAAGTAGTCTGCACAGAGCACCCCTAGCATATATCGAAGTGAATTTAGCAGAAAATTTTTAATGGTGTCACTTTTCAAAGTAATGCTACCAACATTCTGTATAATTAAGTTCAGCATAAACCTCTAAAATTTACATGTTTCCATATTCAGGTAATCATATATAGAGAAGTTTGTATAGAGCAGACCTAGCAAATATCTAATGAAATTTAGTAGAAAGATTTATGGGGCCACTTTTCAAAGTCATGCTACCAAACATTCTGTATAATTAAGTTCCGTGTAAAATTCTAAAATTTGCCTGGTTCCATTTTCAGGGAATCATATATAGAGTAGTCCGAATGGAGCAGCTATAGCAAATATCTAAGGGAATTTAGTGCAAAATTTTTTATTGTGGCATTTTTCATAGTCATGCTACCAACATTCTGTATAATTAAGTTGAGCAGCCCTAGCAAATATCTAAGATAATTTTGTAGAAAAGTTTTCATGGTGTCATTTCTCATAGTCATGCTATGAACATTTGTATAATTAATTTCAGCGAAAATTCTAAAATGTGCATGTTTCCATATTCTGGCAATCAGATATAGAGAATTGCACAGGAAGCAGCCCCAGGAAATATTTAAGAAAATTTAGTAGAAAATTTTTAATGGTGGACTTTTCAAAGTCATGCTACCCACATTCTGTATAATTTATTTCAGCATGAAATTCTAAAATTTGCATGTTTCCATATTAAGTCAATAATATATTGAATAGTCCGCCCTAGCAAATATCAAAGGGTATTTAGTAGAAAATTTTTCATGGTGGTCCTTTTCAAAGATATGCTACTAACATTCCGTGTAATAAGCACAGCTGAAAATTTTACAATTTGCACATTTCCATTTTCAGGTTATCTTATATAGAGAAGTCGGCATGGAGTAGCCCTAGCAAATATCTAAGGGAAATTAGTAGGAAATTTATCATGGAGGCACATTTCAAATTCATGCTACCAACATTCTGTATAATTAATTAAGTACAGTGTAAAAGTATAAATTTGCATTTTTCCAATTTCAGGGAATCATATATAGAGAAGTCCGCATGGAGCAGACCTAGCAAATATCTAAGGGAAATTAGCAAAAACTTTTTTCGTGATGTCATTTTTTATAGTCATGCTCCCAACATTCCGTATAATTAAGTTCAGTGAGAAATTATAAATTTTGCATGTATCTATTTTCAGGATATCATATATAGTGAAAAACTGTTTGTAGCATCCCTAGCAAATATCTCAATGAATTTAGTAGAATATCTTTATGGTGGTATATTCCATAGTCATGCTACGAAGATTCTATATAGTTTAATTCAGCGTAAATTTCTAAAATTTATATGTGTCCATTTTCAGACATGGAGCCGCCCTAGCAAATATCTAAGTGAATATAGCAGAAAGTTTTTCATGGCGGCATTTTTCATAGTCGTGCTACAAACATTCTCTGTCATTAAGTTCAGCGTAAAATACTAAAATTTGCATATTTCCATATTCAGGCAGTCATAATATAGAGAAGACTGCATGGAGCAGCCCTAGCACATATCAAAGGAATTTAGTACAAAATTTTTCATGGTGGCACATTTAAGTCATGCTATCAATATTCTGCATTTTTCATAGTCGTGCTACAAACATTCTCTATCATTAAGTTCAGCGTAAAATTCTAGAATTTGCATATTTCCATTTTCAGGCAGTCATAATATAGAGAAGTCTGCATGGAGCAATCCATGCAGATATCAAAGGAAATTTAGTTCAAAATTTTTAATGGTGCGGCACTTTTCAAAGTCATGCTACCAACATTCTGTATAATTAAGTTCAGCGTAAAACTCTAAAATTTCCATGTTCAGGCAATCATACATAGAGAAGTCTGCATAGATCAGACCTAGCAAATATCAAAGGGAATGCAGTAGAAATGTTTTCATGGTGGCACTTTTCAAATTCATGCTACGAACATTCTGTTTAATTAAATTCAGCATAAAATTCTAAAATTTGCATGTTTCCAATTTCAGTCAATCATATATCGAGATGTTTGCATGGAGAAGCCCTATCAAATATTTGAGGGAATTTAGTAGAAAATTTATCATGGTGGCATTTTCCATAGTCAGGTTATCAAGATTCTGTAAATTTAAGTTCAGCGTAAAATTCTAAAAATTGCATGTTTCCATATCCAGGGAATCATATATAAAGAAGTCCGCATGGAGTAGCCCTAGCAAATCTCTAATTTCATTCAGTAGAAAGTTTTTCGTGGTGGCACCTTTCATAGTCATGTGAAGAACATTTTGTATAATTAAGTTCAGCAGAAAATTCTAAAATCTGAATATTTCTTTTTAAGGAAATCATATATATAGAAGTATGCATGGAAGAGCACTAGAAAATATCTAAGGGAATTTACCTGAAAATGTTTCATGGCAGCATTTTTCATAGAAATGCTACCAACATTCTGTATAATTCAGTTCAGCGTAAAATTAAAAAATTTACATGTCGCCATTTTCAGACAATCATATATAGAGAAGTCTGCATGTAGCAGTGCTAGCAAATACCTTTTTCAAAGGGGACATTTTCATAGTCATGTTACCAATATTCTGTATATTTAAGTTTAGTGTAAAATTCTAAAATTTGCATATTTCCATTTTCAGCAAATCATATATAAAGAAGTCCGCATGGAGCAGCCCTACCATATACCTAAGGGAATTTATCAGAAAATATTTCATGGTGGCATCTTTCATATTCATGCTACCAACATTCTGTATAATTAAGTTAAGCATAAAATTCTAAACTTTGCATCTTTCCAAATTCAGGCTATCCTATATCGATAAATCCGCATGGATCAGACATAGCAAATATGTTAGGTAATTTAGTAGAAAAATTGTCACGGTACCACTTTTCATAGTCAAGATATCAACAACTGTATATTTAATTTCAGTGGAAACTTTTAAAATTTGCATGTTTCAAATATCAGGAAATCATACATAAAGAAGACCGCATGTTTCCATATTCAGGCCATCATATATGGAGAAGTACACATGGAGCAGCTCTAGTAAATATCTAAGGGAATTTATTAGAAAATTTTGCATGGTGGCATTTTTCATAGTGATGCTTCCGACATTCTCTATAAGTAAGTTCAGCATAAAATACTCAAATTGGCATGTTTCCATATTCGGGCAATAATATACAGAGAAGTACGCATGGAGCACCCATAGCAAATATCGAAGGAAATTTAGTAAAACATATTTCATAGAGGTGCTTTTCAAATTCATGCTACCAACATACTGTATAATTAAGTTCAGTGGAAATTCTAAAATTTTTATGTTTCCATATTCCAGCAATCATATATAGAGAAATCCACATGGAGCAGACCAAGAAAATATCTAAGGTAATTTAGTAGACAATTTTTCATGGTGGACCTTTTCAATGTCATGCTACCAAAATTCTGCATAATTAAGTTCAGCGTAAAATTCTAAAATTTGCATGTTTCCATTTTTAGGCAATAATATATAGAGAAGTCCACATGGAGTAGCCTTAGCTAATATCAAAGGGAATGCAGTAGAAAATTTTTCATGGTAGCATTTTTGATAGACATGCTATCAACATTAAGATCATCGTTAAATTCTAAAATTTGCATGTTTCCATATTCAAGCAATCATATATAGGGAAGTACTGATGGTGCAGAATCATAGAAATTATCTAACGGAATTTATTAGAAAATTTTTTATGGGGTCCTTTTCAAAGTCATGTTACCAACATTCTGTACAATGAAATTCAGTGTAAAATTTTAAATTTGCATGTTTCCATATTCAGTCAATCATATATAGAGAACTCCACATGGAGAGAGCCCTAGCAAATATCTGAGGGAATTTAGTAGAAAATCTTTCATTGTGGCATTTTTCATAGTCACGCTTCCAAAATTCTGTATAATTATTACAGGCGTAAATTTCTAAAATTTGCTTGTTTTATTTTCTGCAATGATGTACAGAGATGTACGCATGCATCACCCCTAGCAAATATCTAAAGGAATTTATTAGAAAATTTTTCAGGGTGGCATTTTTCATAGTCATGGTACCAACATGTTGTGAAATTTCAGCGTAAAATTCTAAAATTGTCATGATTCCATTTTCATTTAATTATATATAGAGAAGTTCGCATGGAGCAGCCGTAGCAAATATCTAAGGGAATTTAGTAGAAAGTTTTTCATGGTGGCAATTTTCATCGTCATTCTACCAATATTCTGTATAATGAAGTTCAGCGTCAAATTCTAAAATTTCTCATGTTTCCATTTTCAGGCAATCATATATAGAGAAGTACGCATGATGTAGCCCTAGCAAATATCTAATTTCATTTAGTAGAAAATTTTTCATGGTGGCACTTTTCAAAGTCATGCTAGCAAAATTCTGTATATTATTAATTTCACCATTAAATTCTCCAATTTGCATGTTTCCATTATAGGCAATGAAATATAGAGAAGTCAGTATGGAGCAGCCCTAGCAAATATCTAAGGGAATTTAGTAGAAAATATTTCATGGTAGCATTTTTCATAGTAATGCATTCAACATTCTGTATAATTAATTTCAGGATAAAATTCTAAAAATTGCATGTTTCCATATTCAGGCAATTATACATAGAGAAGTTCACATGGAGTAGCAAAAGAAAATATCTAAGGTAATTTAGCAGAATATTTTTCAGTGTGGCATTTTTCATAGTCATGCTACAAAAATTCTGTATGATTAAATACTGAAAGTTGCATGATTCAAAATACAGGCAATCATATACAGAGAAGTCTGCATGTGCAGCCCTAGAATATATCTAAGGGAACTTAGTAGAAAATTTGTCATGGTAGTCCGTTTCCACGTCATGCTACTAATATTCTGTATAATGAAGTTCGGTTGAAAATTCTAAAATTTGTATGTTTCCATTTTCAGGCAATCATATAAAGACAAGTCCGCATGGAGCATCCCTAGCAAATGTCTAAGGGACTTTAGTAGGAAATTTTTCATGGTGGCATTTTTCATAGTCATGCTACAAACATTCTGTATAATTAAGTTCAGCGTACAATTCTAAAATTTCCATGTTTCTATATTCAGAATATCATATATAGAGAAGTCTGTATAGAGCAGCCTTAACAAATATCGAATGGAATTTAAAGAAAATTTTTCATGGTGTCACTTTTCAAAGACTTAGCCCTAGCAATTATCTAAGGGAATTTACTAAAAAATCTTTCATGGTGGTCATTTTCAAAGTCATTGTACCAACTTTCTGTATAATTAATTCTGCGGAGAATTCTAAACTTTGTATGTTTCCATATTCAGGCAATCATATACCGAGAAGACCGTATGGAGCAGCCCTGTCAAATATCTATTAGCATATATCTAAGGGAATGTAGTAGAAAAATTTTCATGGGGAACCTTTTCAAAGTCATGCTACCAACATTCTGTATATTTAATTTCGGCGTAAATTTTAAAAATTTGCATCTATCCATATTAAGGCAATCATGAATAGAGCAGTCCTAGCAAATATCTAAGGGAATTTAGTAGGTAATTTTTCGCGGTGATCCTTTTCAAATTCATGCTACTAACATTCTGTATAATAAGTTCAGCAGAAATTTTCTACAATTTGCATGTTTCCATTTTCTGGCAATCATATATAGACAAGTCCGCATGGAGCAACCATAGCAAATATGTAAGGGAATTTAGCAAAAATATTTTTCATAGTGACATTTTTCATAGGCATGCTAACAACATTCTATATAATTCAGTTAAGCATAAGATACTAAAATTTGCATGTTTCCATATTCATGTAATCATATATAAAGAAGTTTGCATAAAGCAGCCCTAGCAAATATCAACGGGAATGCAGTAGAAAAGTTTTCATGGTGTCATTTTTCATAGTCATGCTACGAACATTCTGTATAATTAAGGTCAATGTAAAATTATAAAATTCAGGCAATCATACATAGAGAAATCCGCATGGAGCAGCCCTATCAAATATCTAAGGGAATTTTGTAGAAAATGTTTCATGGCCACCATGAAAAATTTTCTACAAAATTTGTCGTCCTAATGCTATCAACATTCTGTATAATTAAGTGCAGTGTAAAATTCTAAAATTTGGATGTTTCCATATTCAGGCAGTCATATATAGAAAAGTTTGCATGGAATAGCCCTAACAAATATCTAAGGGAATTTCATAGAAAACTTTTGATGGTGGCACTTTTCAAATCATGCTACCAACATTCTGTATTAATTAAGTTCAGCTCAAAATTCTATAATTTGCATGTTTCATATTCAGGCAATCATATATAGAGTAGATATATTGAAAATCTTTCATGGTAGCATTTTTCATAGACATGCTACCAACATTCTGTATAATTAAGTCCAGCGTAAAATTCTAAAATTTACATGTTTCCACCTTTTTTGGGGTGGTCCTTTTCAAATTCATGCTACTAATATTCTGTATAATAAGTTCAGCAGAACATTCTACAATTTGCATGTTTCCAGTTTCAGGCAATCATATATAGAGATGTCCGCATGGAGCAATCATAGTAAATATGTAAGGGAATTTACCAAAAATATTTTTACTAGTGACATTTTTCATAGTCATGCTACCAAAATTCTGTATAATTAAGTTCAGTATAAAATTAAAAAATTTGCATATTTCCATTTTTAGGCAATCATACATAGAGAAGTCCGCATGGAATTTAGCAGAAAATTTTTAATGATGGTATTTTTCATAGTCATGCTACCGACATTCTGTATAATTAAGTTCAGCATAAAATAGTCATATTTGCATATTTCTGTGTTCAGGCAATCATATATAGAGAAGTCCACATGGAGCACCCGTAGCAAATATCTAAGGAAATTCAGGAGAAAACTTTTTCATGGTGGCATTTTTTCATATTTATGCTACCAACATGTGTATAATTAAGTTCAGCGGAAAATTTGCATGTTTCCATTGTAACTCGGTATGGAGCAGTCCTACAAATTATCTAAGGGAATTTATTAGAAAATTTTTCATGGTGAAACTTTTTAAATTCATGCTATCAAAATTCTGCATAATTCAGTTCAGCGCAAAATTATAAAATTGGCATATTTTCCTTTTCAGGCAATGATATAAAGAGTATTCCGTACAAAGTAGCTATAGGAAATATCTAAGGGAATATAGCAGATACTTTTACATGGTGGCATTTTTCATAGTCATGCTACCAACATTGTGTATAATTAAGTTCAGCGTAAAATACTAAAATTTACATTTTTCAATATTCAGGCAGTCACATATAGAAAAGTCCACATGGAGCAGACCTAGCAAAGATCTAAGGGAATTTAATAGAAAGTTTTCATGCGGGTCCTTTTCAAAGTCATGCTACCAACATTCTGTATAATTTGTTGGAGTGAAAATTCTACAATTTGCATGTTTCCATTTTCAGGCTATCATATACAGAGAAGTCCGTATGGAACAGCACTAGCAAATATCTAAGCAAATTTAGTGGAAAATTTTTCCTGGTGCGACTTTTCATAGTGATGCTATCAACATTTGTATAATTAATTTCAGCGTAAAATTCTAAAATTTAAAATTTTTCCATTTCAGGCAATCATATATAAAGAAGTCTGCATAGAGCATATATCAAAGGGAATTTAGCAGAAAATTTTTAATGGTGACACTTTTCAAAGTAATGCTAACAACATTCTGTATAATTAAGTTTAGTATAAACATCTAAAAAGTTACATGTTTCCATATTCAGGTAATCACATATAGAGAAGTCCGCATGGAGCATCCCCATCAATTATCTAAGGGAATTTAGTAGAAAATTCATCTTGGAGGCACTTTTTCAAATTCATGCTACCAACATTCTGTATAATTCAGTTCAGCGAAAATTCTAGTGTTTCCATTTTCAGCCTATGATCTATAGAGAAATCCACATGTAGCAGTTCTAGCAAATATGTAAGGGAATTTAGCACAAAATTTTTTATTGTGGCATTTTCCATAGTCATGCTACCAACATTCTTTATAATTAAGTTCAGCGTAAAATTCTAAAATTTGCATGTTTCTATTTTCAAGTAATCGGATATAGAGAAGTCTGCATGGGAAGCCCTACCAGATATCTTAGGGATTATAGTAGAACAGTATTCATGGTGGCATTTTCATAGTCGTATTACCAACATTCTGTATAATTTAGTTCAGTGTAAAATTCTAAAATTTGCTGGTTTCAATTTTTTGGATATCATATATAGAGGAGTCCGCATGGAGCAGCCCTATGAAATAACTAAGGGAATTTAGTAGATAATTTTTCATGGTGTCACTTTTCATTGTCATGCTACCAAAATTCTTCATAATTCCTTTCTGTGTGAAATTCTAAAATTTGCATGGTTCCATTTTCAGGTAATCATATAGAGAGAAGTCTGCATGGAGCAGCCCTAGCAAATATTTAATGGAATTTAGAAGGAAATTTTTCATGGTGGCATTTTTCATAGTTATGCAACCAACATTCTGTATAATTAACTTTGGCGTAAATTTCTAAAATTTGCATGTTTCCATTTTCAGGCAATGATATATAAAGAAGTCCACATGGAGCAGCCCCAGGAAATATCTCAGAGAATTTAGTAGAAAATTTCTCATGGTGAGATTTTTCATAGTCATGCTACCAAAATTCTGTATAATTCAGTTCGGTGTAAAATTCTAAAATTTGCATTTGTTCACTTTCAGGCAATCATACATAGACAATTCCACTTGAGCAGCCCTACCAGATATCTAACGGAATTTAGTAGAAAATTTTTCATGGTGGCATTTGTCTTAGTCATTCTACCAACATTCTATATAATTAAGTTCAGCGTAAAATATTAAATTTCACATGTTTCCATTTTCCGGCAATCATACATATAGAAGTGTACATGATGCAGCCCTAGCAAACATGTAAGTTAATTTAGTAGAAAAATTTTTCATTGTGTCACTTTTCAAAATCATTGTATGAACATTCTGGATAATTAAGTTCACTGCAAAATTCTAAAATTTGCATGTTTCCCGTTTCAGGCAATCATATATAGAGAAGTCCGCATGGAGCGGCCCTAGAAAAAATGCCATGATGAAAAGATATTTCATCATGGCATTTTTCATCACCATGCTACAAAGATGTATAATTAAGTTGAGGGTAAATTTTGCATGTTTCCATTTTTAGGATATCTTATATAGAGAAGTTAGCATGGAGCAGCCCTAGCAAATATTTAATGGAATTTAGCAGGAAATTTTTCATGGTGGCATTTTTCATAGTTATCCTACCAACATTCTGTATAATTAACTTTGGTGTAAATTTCTAAAATTTGCATGTTTCCATTTTCAGGCAATGATATAGAGAGAAGTCACCATGGAGAAGCCCTAGCAAATATCAAAGGTAATTTAGCAGAAAATTTTTCAATGTGGCATTTTTGAGAATCATTCTACAAAAATTCTGTATGGTTAAGTTCAGAGTTAAAGACTAAAATTTGCAAGATTACATATTCGGGAAATCCTATATAGAGAAGTCTGCATGGGCAGCCCTAGCAAATATGTAAGGAAGTTTAGTAGAAATTTTTCATGTGGGTTCCATTTCAAAGAGATGCTACCAACATTCTGTATAATCAAGTTCAGCGGAAAATTCTAAAATTTGCATGTCAGCATATACAGGCAAAATTTGCATGTTTCCATATTCAGGTAATCATATATAGAGAAGACCGCATGGAGCAGCCCTAGCAAATACCTAAGGGAATTTACCAGAAAATGTTTCATGGTGGCATTTTTCATAGTCATGCTATAAACATTCTGTATGATAAAGTTTAGCCTGAAATCGAAAATTTGCATGACTCCATATACAGGCAATCATATATAAAGAAGTCCGCATGGAGCAGCCCTAGGAAATATCAAAGGAAATGCAGTAGAAATGTTTTCATGGTGGCACTTTTTAAATTCATGCTATGAACATTCTGTATAAATAACTTCAGCGTAAAATTCTAAAATTTGCATCTTTCCATATTCAGGCAATCAAATAATGAGAAGTACATATGGAGCAGCCCTAGCAAATATCTAATGGAATTTTGTAGAAAATTTTTCATGGTGGCACTTTTCAAAGTCATGCTAGCAAAGTCTGTATAATTAAGTTCAGAGTAAAATTCTCTAATTTGAATGCTTCAATTTTCAGGCAATCATATATAGAAAAGTATGAATGGAGCAGCCCTAGCAAATATCTAATGGAATTTAGGAGAAAATGTTTCATGGTAGCACTTTTCATAGTCATGCTACCAACATTCATTTTAATTGAGTTCAGTGTAAAATTCTAAAATTTGCATATGTTCATATTAAGGCAATCATATATAGAGACGTCCACATGGAGTAGCCCTATGAAATATCTAATTTCATTTAGTAGAAAGTTTCTCATGTTGGCACTTATCATAGTCATGCGACCAACATTCTGTATAATTAAGTTCAGCGCAAAATTCTAAAATTTGCTTGTTTCCATATTCCGGCAATGGAGCAGCCCTACCAAATATCTGAGGGAATTTAGTTCAAAATTTTTCATGGTGGCATTTTTCAAATGATGCTACCCACATTTTTTAGAATTAAGTTCAGCGTAAAATTTTAATATCTACATGTTTCCATTTTAAGGCAATCATGTATAGAGAAGTCCGCATGGAGCAGCCCTTGCAAATATCTGAGGTAATTTAAGAGAAAATTTTACATGGTGGTTTCTTTGATAAGCATGCTACCAACTTTCTATATAATTATGTTTAGCGTAAACTTTGCGTGTTTCCATATTCAGGCAATTAAATATAGAGAAGTCCACATGAAGTAGCAAAAGAAAATATCTAAGGGAATTTAGTAGAAGATTTTTCATGGTGGCACTTTTGTAAGTCATTCTACAAACATTCTGTATAATTAAGTTCAGCGGAAATGTCTAAAATTTGCATGTCTCCATTTTCAGGCAATCATATATGGAGAACTCAGTTCAGCGTAAACTCCTAATTGGCATGTTTCCATTTTCAGGCAATCATATACACGGAAAATATCCAAGAGGATTTAGCAGTCAATTTTTCATGGTGGAATTTTTTTGGAATTTAATCATGGTACCAACATGAAAATTTTCTGCTAAATTCACTTAGATATATGCTAGAGCTACTCCATGCGGACTTCTCTATATATGACTGCCTGAATATGGAAGACCTAGCAAATATCTAAGGGCAGTTTGTAGATACTTTTTCATGGTGGCATTTTTCATAGTCATGCTACAAATATTCTGTATACTTAAGTTTAGCATAAAATTATGAAATTTGCATGTTTCCATTTTCAGGGAAACATATATAGAGAAATCCACATAGCAGAGCCATAGCAAATATCCAAATAAAATTGGTAAAAAATTTTTCATTGTGGCACTTTTCAAAGTGGTGCTATATATATTGTGTATAATGAAGTTCAGCGTAACACTCTAAAACTTGCATGTTTCTATATTTAGGTAATCATATATAAAGACGTCCGCAGGGAGCAGCCATAGATATTATCTAATGGAATTTAGTAGAAGATTTTTCATGGTCACACATTTCCAAATCATGCTACCAACATTCTGTATAATTAAGCTCAGCAAAAATTCTAAAATTTGCATGTTTCCATATTCAGGACATCATATATATAGAAGTCCGCATGGAGCAGCCCCAGCAAATATCTAAGGGAATTTAGCAGATAATTGTTCACAGTGGCATTTTTCATAGTCATGCTACAACTATTCTTCTTAGTTAAGTTCAGCGCACAATACTAAAAGTTGCATTTTTCCATATTCAGGCAAACATATATAGAGAAGTCCACATGAGCAGCCCTAGGAAATATCTAAGGGAATTTAGTAGAAAATTTGTCATGGTGCCACTTTTCAAATCACTTTACCTCCATTTTCTATAATTACATTCTGCGTAAAATTGTGAAATTTCCATGTTTCTATATTGAGCCAATCGTATATGAAGAAGACTGCATGGAGTGGCCCAAGCAAATAATTAAAGTAATTTACTAGAAAATTTTTCATGGTGGCATTCTTTATACTTATGCCACAAACTTTCTGTATAATTAAGTTCAGCATAAAATACTAAAACTTACATGTTACCATATTCAGGTTATCATAAATAGAGAAGTTTGCTTGGGCATCCCTAGCAAATATCTAAGAGAATTACATATAAAATTTTTCATGGAGGTCCTTTTTAAATTCATGCTTCCAAAATACTGTAATTAATTGGAAAAATTGCATGTTTCCATTTTCAGGCAATCATATATAGAAAAGTCCACAGAGCGTCGTGAGTAAATATCTAAGGGAATTTAATAGAAAATTTGCCATGGTGGCATTTTTCATAATCATGCTATCAACATACTGTATAATTCAGTTCTGTGTAAAATTTAAAAATTTCCCTGTTTCTACATTCAGGCAATCATATATAGAGAAGTCCGGATCGAGTTGACCTAGGAAATATCTAAAGCAATTTAGCAGAAAATCTTTCATGGTGGCATTTTTCATAGTCATGCTACAAACATACTGTCTAATTAAGTTCAGCGTAAAATACTAAAATTTGCATGTTTCCATATTCAAGCAATCATATATAGAGAAGTCCGCATGGGCAACGGTAACAAATATCAAATGGAATTTAATAGAGAATTTTTCGTCGTCATGATACCAACATTATGTATAATTAAGTTCAGCATAAAATTCTAAAATATGCATGTTTCCATTTTCAAGCAATCATATATAGAGAAGTCCGCATGGAGGACGCCTAGCAAATATCTAATGGAATTTAGTACAAAATTTTTCATTGTGCCACTTTCTGTGCAGTCATGCTATCTACATTCTTTATAATTAAGTTTCGCTTAAAATTCTCAAATTTGTATGTTTCATATTCAGGCAATCTTATTTTGAGAAGTCCGCATGGAGTAGCACTAGCAAATATCTAATGGAATTTAGCAAAAAATTTTTCATGGTGGCATTTTTATAGTCGGGCAACCAACATTCTATAGAATAAACTTCAGTGTAATATCCGAAAATTTGCTTGTTTTCATATATAGAAAAGTCTTCATGGAGCACCTCTAGCAAATAGTTAACGGTATTTAGTAGAAAAATTTTCATGGGTGACCTTTACAAAGTCATGCTACCAACAATCTGTATAATTAAATTCAGCGAAAATTCTAAAAATTACATGTTTCCATATACAGGCATTCATATATAGATAAGTCCGCACGGAGCAGCCCTAGAAAATATATAAGGAAATTTAGCAAGGAAATTTTAGTGGTGGCACTTTTCAAAGTCATGCTACGAATATTCTGTATAATTAATTTCAGCGGAAATTCTAAAATTTGCATGTTACCATTTTCAGGCAATCATATATAGAGAAGACCGCAGCCCTAGCAATATCTAAGGGAATTTAGTAGAAAATTTTTCATTTTTGGCATTTTTCATAGTCGTGCTACAAACATTCTGTAAAATCCAGTTTAGGGTTAAATTCTAAATTTTCATGTTTCTATATTCAGTTAATCTTATATAGAGAAGTCCACATGGGCAGGCCAAGCAAATATCAAATAAAATTTAGTATAGAATTTTACATGGTATAATTTTGCATAGTCATGAGATCAATATTCTATATAATTAAGTTCAGCATAAAAATCTAAAATATGCATGTTTCCATTTTCAGGCACTCATTTAGTAGAAAATTTGTCATGGTTGTTTGTTTGAAAGTCATGCTACCAACATTCTGCATCAGGGAAAATTCTAAAAATATCATGTTTCTATATACCGGCAATCATATATAGAGAAGTTAGAATGATGCAGCTATAGCAAATATCTAAGTGAATTTAGCAAAATTTTTACATGTACACATTTTTCATAATCATGCAAACAATATTCTGTATAATCAATTTCAGCGTAAAATTCTAAAATTTGCATGTTTCCATATTCAGGCAATCATATATAGAGAAGTTTGCATGGAGCATCCATAGCACATATCTAAGGTAATTTAGTAAAAAATTTTGGCATTTTTTATACTCATGCTATCAACATTTGTATCATTAAGTTAAGTGTAAAATTCTAAAATTTGCATGTTTCCATTAAGTTCATCATAATATTCTAAAATTTGCATGTTTCGATATTCAGGCAATCATATATAGCGAAGTACGCAGGGAGCAGCCCTAGCAATATTGAAGGAAATTTAGTAGAAAACTTTTCATGGTGGCATTGTCCAAATCATTGTACCAACATTCTATACAATTAAGTTCAGCGTAAAATTCTCAAATTTGCATGTTTCCATAATCAGGCAATCATATATAGAGAAGTCCGCATGAAGCAGCCCAAGCAAATATTTAAGAAAATTTAGTAGAAATTTTTTTATCGTGGCACTTTTCAAAGTCATGCTCCAAACATTCTGTATATTTAATTTCAGCTTAAATTTCTAAAATTTGCATGTATCCATATTAAGGCAATCATAAATAGAATAGTTCGCATGGAGCAGCCCTAGCAACTATCTAAGGGAATTCAGCAGGAAATTTTTTGTGGTGGTCCTTTTCAAAGTAATGCTACTGACATTCTGTTCAGCTGAAAATTCTAGAAATTGCACGTTTCCATTTTCAGGCAATCATATATAGAGAAGTTCGCAAAGTAGCAAATATCTAAGGGAATTTAGCAAAATAATTTTTCATGGTGGCATTTTTCATAGTCATTCTATCAATATTTGTATAATTATTTTCAGCTTAAAATTCTAAAATTTGCATGTCTCCATATTCAGGCAATCATATATAGAGAAGTCCGCATGGAGTAGACATAGCAAATATCTAAGGGAAATTAGTAGAAAACTTTTCATGGGAGCATTTTTCATAGTCATGCTACCAACTTTCTGTATAATTAAGTTCAGCGGAAAATTCAAAAATTTGCATGTGTCCATATTCAGGCAATCATATATAGAGATATCCGCATTGATTAGACCTAGCAAGTGTCTAAGGGAATTTAACAGAAAATTTTACATGGTGGCATTTTTTCATAGTCATGCAACTAACATTTCTGTAAAATAAAGTTCAGGGTAAAATAATAAAATTCGCACATTTCCATATACAACTTATAAAATTTGCATGTTTCTATATTTAGGCAATCATATATAGAGAAATCCGAATGGAGCAGGCCTAGAAAAAAACTACGAAAATTTAGCAGAACATTTTTAATGGTGGCTCATTTGAAAGTCACGCGAATAACATTCTGTATAATTAAGTTCTGCGTAAAATTTGAAACTTTTGCATGTTTCCAAATTCAGTATGTTGGTAGCATGACTATGAAAAATACCACCATAAAATGAGAATATATCGAGAAGTCCACATGGAGCAGCCCTAGCCAATATCAAAGGGAATTTAGTAGAAAATTTTTCATGTTGGCATTTTTCATAGTCATGCTACTAACATTCTTTCTAATTAAGTTCAGCGTAAAAGTCTAAAATTTGCATGTTTTCATATTCAGGCAATCATATATACAGAAGTCTGCATGGAGCCGCCCTAGCAAATATCTAAGGGAATTTAGCAGAAAATTATTGATGGTGGTATTTTTCATAGTCATGGTACAAAACTTCTGTATAATTAAGTTCAAGGGAAAATTCTAAAATTTGCATGACTCCATATATAGGCAGTCATATATTGTGAAATCTGCATGGAGCAACCCTAGGAAATATATAAGGGAATTTATTAGCAAATGTTTTATGGTGGTATTTTTCATAGTCATTCTACCAACATACTCTATAATTAAGTTCTGTGTAAATACCTAAAATTTGCAGGGTTCCATTTTTAGGCAATCATATATAGAGAAGTCCGCATGTAGAAAATATTTCATGGTGGTATTTTTCATACATTCTGTATAATTAAGTTTAGCGTAATATTCTAAAATTTCCATCGATCGATTTTCAGACATTCATACATAGAGAAGTCCACATTCGAGCAGCTCTAGCAAATATCTAAGTGAATTTTTGATTGTGGCACTTTTCAATGTCAAGCTACCAACATTCTGTATAATTAAGTTCAGCATAAAATTCTAAAATTTGCATGTTTCCATGTTCAGGTAATCATATATAGAGAAGTCAGCATAGAGCCGCCTTAGTAAATATCTAACAGAATTTAGTAGAAAATTTTTCATGGTGACACTTTTGAAAGTCATGCTACCAATATACTTTAATTAAGTTCTGCGAAAAATTCTAAAATTCGCAGGTTTTCATTTTCAATCAATCATATATTGTGAAGTTTGCATGGAGTAGCTTAAGGTAATATCTAAGGTAATTAAGTACAAAATTTTTTAATGGTTGCACTTTTCAAAGTCATACTACAAATATTCTCTATAATTAATTTCAGCGTAAAATTCTAAAATTTGCATGATTCTATTTTCAGTCAATCATATATAGAGAAGTCACTATGGGGATGGCCGTAGCAAATATCTGAGGAAATTTAGCAGAAAATATTTCCTGGTGGCATTTATCATAATCATGCTACCAAAATTCTGTATAATTAAGTGCAGCGTAAAATTCTAAGAATTTTGCATGTTTCCATTTTCAGGTAATAATATATAGAGAAGTCTGCATATAGCACCCTTAGCAAATATCTAATGGAATTTAGAAGAAAATTTTCATGGTGGCTTTTTTCATAATCATGCTACCAACATTCTGTATAATTAAGTTCAGGGTAAAATTTTAAATTCGCGTATTTCCATTTTCAAACAATCGTATATTGAGTAGTACATATGGATCAGCCCCAGTGAATATCTAAGGGAATTTAGTAGAATATTTTTCATGGTGGCACTTTTCAAAGTCATGCTACCAACATTCTGTATAATTAAATACAGCGTAAAATTTTCATGATTCTATTTTAAGGCAATCATATATAGAGATGTCCGAATGGAGGAGACCTAGAAAATATCGAAGGGAAATTTGTAGAAAATATTTCATGGTGGCATTTTTCATAGTCATGATAGCAACATTCTTTATAATTAAGTTCAATGTAACATTCTGATATTTGCATGTTTCCATATTCAGGCAAATATATATAGAGAAGTCCGCATGTAGAAAGACTAGAAAATATCTAAGGCAATTTAGAATAAAATTTTTCATGGAGGCATTGTAATTAAGTTCATCATAAATAGCAAAATTAGTTTGTTTCCATATTCAGGCACTCATATATAGAGAAGTCTGCATGGAGCAGCCCTAAAAAATACCTAAAGGAATTTAGCAGAAAATTTTTCATGGTGCCCCTTTTCAAAGTCATCCTACCAACATTCTGCATAATAAATTTCAGCGTAAAATTCTAAAATTTCATGTTTCCATTTTGAGGCAATCATATATGTAGAATCTGCATGGAGTAGCCCTACCAAATATATATGGGAATTTAGTAGAAAATTTTTCATGGTGTCACTTTTCCAAATCATGCTACCAACATTCTGTATATAGAGTAGTCCGCATGGAACAGTCATAGCAAATATCCAAGGGAATTTAG
This sequence comes from Acanthosepion esculentum, assembly GCA_964036315.1. Classification (NCBI taxonomy): domain Eukaryota; kingdom Metazoa; phylum Mollusca; class Cephalopoda; order Sepiida; family Sepiidae; genus Acanthosepion; species Acanthosepion esculentum. Next base: position 94,421,019 of record OZ038506.1, on the reverse strand, counting down.
TAGAAATATTGACACGGTGCCACGTGTCATAGTCAAGGTATGAACATTTATATAATTAATTTCAGTGTAAAATTTTCAAATTTGTATGTTGCCAATATCAGGCAATCATATATAGAGAAGTCTGCATGGAGCAGCTCTAACAAATATCTAAGTGAATTGATTAGAAAATTTTTCATGGTGGCATTTTTCATAGTGATGCTACCGATATATTTATAATTAAGTTCAGCATAAAATACTCAAATTTGCATGTTTCCGCGTTCAGGCAATCATACATAGAGAAGTCTGCATGGAACACCCATAGCAAATATCTAAGGAAATTTAGTAAAACATTTTTATGGAGGTCCTTTTCAAATTCATGCTACCAACATTCTGTATAATGAAGTTCCGCGGAAAATTCTAAAATTTGTATGTTTCCATATTCCGGCAATTATATATAGAGAAATCCACATGGAGCAGCTCTAGCAAATATCAAATGGAATTTAGTGGAAAATTTTTATGGTGGATCTTTTCATTGTCATGCTACCAAAATTCTGCATAATTCAGTTCAGCGTAAAATTCTAAAATTTGCATGTTTCCATTTTCAGCCAATCATATATAGAGAAGTCCGCATGGAGTAGCCCTAGCAAATATGTAAGGCAATTTAGCAGAAAATTTTTCAGGGTGGCATTTTTCATAGTCATGTTACCAATATTCTGTATAATTAAGTTCAGTGTTAAATACTAAAATTTTCATGTTTCCATATTCGGGCAATCATTTATCGTCTGCATGGGTAGCCCCAGCAAATATCTAAGGGAATTTAATAGAAAGATTTTTCATGGTGGTTCCTTTTCAAAGTCATGCTACCAAGATTCTGTATAATGAAGTTCTGCAAAAAATTCTAAAAATTGCTTGTTTCCATATTCATGCAATCACATATAGAGAAGTCCGCACGGAGTAGCCAAATATCTAATGGAATTTAGTAGTAAACTTTTCATGGGGTCCTTTTAAAACTCATACCGCCAACATTATGTATAATTAAGTTCAGTGGAAAATTTTAAATTTGCAGGTTTCAATTTTCAGGCAATCATTTATAAAGAAGTCCGCACGGAGCCGACCTAGCAAATATCGAAGGGAATTTAGCAGAAAATTTTTAATGTTGGCTTTTTTCAAAGTTATTCCACCAACATTCTGTATATTGAAGTTCAGTGTAAAATTCTAAAATTTGCATGTTTCTATTTTCAGATAATCATATATGGAGAAGTCTGCATGGAGCAAGCCTAGCAAATATCTAAGTAAATCAAGTAGAGAATTTTTCATGGTGGAATTTTTTATAGTCATGTTACCAACATTCTGTAAAATTAAGTTTAGTGAAAATGCTCAAATTTGTGGGTTTCCATTTTGGAAATATTTATAGAGAAGTCCGCATGGTGAAGCCCTAGCAAATATCTAAGGGAATTTAGTAAAAAAACTTTTTCATGGTGGCACTTTTCAATGTCGTGGTAACAATATTCTGTATAATTAAGTTCAGAGTAAAATTCTAAAATTTTTCATGTTTCCATATTCAGACAATCATATATAGAGAAGTCTACATGGAGCAGACCTAGCTTTTATCTATAGAAATTTAGTAGAAAATTTTTCATGCTGGCACTTTTCCAAATCATGTTAACAACATTATGTATAATTAATTCTGCATAAAATTCTAAATTCTAAATTTGCATGTATCTATATACAGGCACTCATATATAGAGAAGTCCGCATGGAGAAGCACTAGAAAATATCTAACGAAATTAGGAGAAAATTTTAATGTTGCCACTTTTCAAAGTCATGCTATCAATATTCTGTAAAATTAAGTTCATCATAAAATTCTAAAATTTGTATGTTTCCATATTCCATGGAGCAGCCCTAGCAAATATCTAAGGAAAAATGTAGAGAATTTTTCATGGAAGAATTTTTCATAGTCATGCTACCAACATTCTGTATAATTAAGTTCAGCGTAAAATTCTAAAATATACATGTTTCCATTTTAAGACCTAGCAGCTCTAGCAAATATCTAAGGGAATTTATCCGACAATATTTCATGGTTTCCCTTTTGAAAGTCATGCTACCAACATTCTGTATAATTAAGTTCAACGGAAAATTCTAAAATATGCATGTTTCCATATTCAGGCAATCATATATAGAGAATACTGAATGGAGCAGCCTCAGATAATACATAAGGGAATTTAATAGAGAATTTTTTATGGTGGTATTTTTCATACTCATGTTAACAACAGTCTGTATAATTAAGTTCAGCGTAAAATACTTAAATTTGCATTTTTTCCATTTCATATATAGAGAGGTTCGCATAGATTAGCCCTAGCAATTACCAAATTTTTATGCTGGTATTTTTAATAGTCCTGCTACCAACATTCTATATAATTAAGTTCTGCGTAAAATTGTAAAATTTACTTGTTTCTATTTTCAGACAACATTTATAGTGCAGTCCGCATGGAGCATCCCTAGCAAATATTTAAGGGATTGTAGCAGAAAATTTTTCATGTTGGCATTCTTCATAGTCATGCTACCAACATTCTGTATAATTACGTTCAACGTGAAATTCTAAAATTTGCTTGTTTCAATATTCAGGCAATAATAGATATAGAGAAGACTGCATGGAGCAGACTTAGCAAATATGTAAGGGAATTTAGTAGAAAATTTTTCATGATTGCATTTTTCATAATCAGGCCACCAACATTCTGTATATTGAAGTTCAGTGTAAAATTCTAAAATTTGCATGTTTCCATTTTCCGATAATCATATATAGAGAAGTCTGTATGGAGCAGGCCTAGCAAATATCTAAGTAAATGTAGTAGAGAATTTTTGCTACCAACATTCTGTAAAATTAAGTTCAGGGAAAATGCTCAAATTTGCAGGTTACCATTTTCAGGCAATCATATATAGAGAAGTTCGCATAGAGAAACCCTAGCAAATATCTAAGGGAATTCAGTAAAAAGCTTTTTCATGGGGGTACTTTTCAAAGTCATGCTACCAACATTCTGTATAATTAATTTCAGCATAAAATTCTACAATTTGCCTGATATAGAGATACCCGCATGGAGCAGCCATAGGAAATATCCAAATGAAATTAGTAGAAAATTTTCATGGTGGCACTTTTCAATGTCGTGTTAACAATATTCTGTATAATTAAGTTCAGCGTAAAATTCTAAAATTTGCATGTTTCCATATTCAGGCAATCATATATAGAGAAATCTGCATGGAGCAGACCTAGCAATTGTTTAATTGAATTCAGTAGAAATTTTTTATACTGGCACTTTTGCAAATCATGCTAACAACATTATGTATATTTAAATTCAGTGTAACATTCTAAATTTGCATGTTTCCATATACAGGCACTCATATATAGAGAAGTCTGCATGGAGCATCCCTAAGAAATATCTAAGGGAATGTAGCAGGAAATGTTGGCATTCTTCATAGTCATGCTACCAACATTCTGTATAATTACGTTCAGCGTGAAGTTCTAAAATTTGCATGTTTCAATATTCAGGCAATAATATATATAGAGAAGACTGCATGGAGCTTTTCAAAGTCATGCTATCTACATTCTGTAAAATTAAGTTCATCGTAAGATTCTAAAATTTGTATGTTTCCATATTCAGGTAATCATATATAGAGATGTCCGCATGGAGTAGGCCTAGCAAATATCTAAGGAAATGTAGTAGAGAATTTTTCACGGTGGTAATTTTCATAGTCATGCTACCAAACTTTCTGTATAATTAAGTTCAGCGTAAAATTCTAAAATTTGCATTTTTCCATATTCAGGCAATCATATATAGAGAAATTCGCTTGGATGAGCCGTAGCAAAAATCTGAGGGAATTAAGCATAAAATTTTTAATTGTGGCATTTTTCATAGTCATGTTTCCAACATTCTGTATAATTAAGTTCAGTGGAAAATTTTAAATTTGTATATTTTCATTTTCAAACAATCGTATATTGAGTAGTTTGAGTAGACGGAACCTACATACTGTATTATTAAGTTCAGCATAAATTCTAAAATTTGTATGTTTCCATATTCAGGCAATCACTTATATAGAAGTATGCATGGAGCAGCTCTAGCAAATATCTGAGGAAAAATGTAGAGAATTTTACATGGAGGAATTTTTCATAATCATGCTACCAACATTCTGTATAAGTAAGCTCAGCGTAAAATTCTAAAATATACATGTTTCCATCTTAAGAACTAGCAAATATCTAAGGGAATTTAGTAGAAAATTTTTCATGGTGGAATTTTTCATAGTCATCCTACCAACATTCTGTATAATTAATTTCAGCATAAAATTCTACAATTTGCATAATTCCATTTTCCGTTAATTATATATAGAGAACTTCACATGGAGCAGCCGTAACAAATATCTAAGGGAATTTAGTGAAAAGCTTTTAATGTTGTCACTTTTCATAGTCATACTACCAATGTTCTGCATAATTAAGATCAGCGTAAAATTCTAAAATTTGCATGTTTCCATTTCAGGTAATTATATATAGAGAAGTCCAGATTGAGCAGCCGTAGCAAATGCCTAACGGAATTTAATAAAAATTTTTCATGGTGGCCTTTTCATAGTCATGATACCAACATTCTGTAAATTAATTTCATCGTAAAATTCTAAAATTTTTATATTTCCATATTCAGGCAAATATATACTGAAAAATCCATATAGTGCAGGACTAGGAAATACCTAAGGGAATTTAGTAGATAAATTTTCATGTTGGCATTTTTCATAATCATGCTACCAACATTCTGTATAATCAATTTCAGTGTAGAGTTGTAAAATTTGCATGTTTCCATTTTCAATCAATCATATATAGAGAAGTTTGGATGTAGAAGCCCTAGCTAATATCTAAGGGAATTTACCAGATAATTTTTCATGATGGCATTTTTCATAGTCAAGCTACCAATATTCTGTATAATTAAGTTCAGCGTAAAATTCTTAAATTTGCATGTTTCCATATTCATGCAATAATATATAGAGAAGTCCACATGGAGCAGCCCTATCAAATATTTGACGGAATTTAGTAGAAAATTTTTCATGTTGGCATTTTTCATAGTCATGCCACCCACATTCTGCATAATTAAGTTACGGGTAAATTCTAATAATTGCATGTTTGCATTATTATGAATGCAGATTGTTAAAATACGTATATACTGGGGTTAAGCTCCGCTTGACGACAGAAGATGTCACGTGGGAGTCTCGAGGCATTTTGTGGAAGCAGGTCAATATGTCGACATGACCCAGACCCTTAGTAACAGATGCCTAGACAAGGGACCGGACGTGGGTTCATGAAGCAGCAGGAGCCGAAATTCGTGCCAGACGTGGGTCACGTGTGGATTAGAAAAATTCAGTTGCTATCTTGTCTCTGAAGGAGGAAGACACGAAATCATAGCTCTGATAACTGATGGAGACTCATTTTGATAATGACGGAACTTGTCCGATTCATCATAAGCAACTCCGGATAAGAAATATAAGTCTGTATATTTCTGTTTGTTAACTCCAGATGGAAAAAGATAAATTGAGGTATTTATCACAGAAGAGACAAGGAAATTTGTAGTCTGTAGCCAACAATTTAAGAAAGAAAAGAGAAATCAAGAGAAGAAGAGAGAAAGAAAAGAGAAGACAAAAGAAGAAAGTATACATCTCTGTTACAGCCAGATCTCGGTGGAGCTGAAGTGGATAAAGAGAAAAAAAAAAGAGAAAGATAATAAGTGGGAGAGAAAACTGATCACAAAGATAAGTGACTATATTTTGGACCCGTGCTAGAAAGATACACATGCATACATGGACATTATGTTATCGCAAACATCTTTCCACATATCAAAAATAGTAATATAAATCCTATCCCCATATCTCTTTGGTTATGCGTTAATTTCTGCATTCGTAGTCATTCGTGGTCATTCGTACATATCATTATGTTTTGCTTGCATCCATTCGGGTTGTTTGGATTTGAGTGACTTTTGAAATCCCCAACATGAGGCTTGAAATTATGGTCATCGAACATTTCATTCATGCTTACATTTTTTTCTTTTATCTTTATCTTATGTATAGGTATATATTAAAATTCTTATACCTAATTTTCTCACGCCTTATTGTTCATTCTTGAATTGTGGATCAGTATTTGTGTTGAAATCATGCTAACCTGGGAAAAGATTATTGTTCAATTATTTCAATCAAACAGTATTCTTCAAATATTTTGTTTACTAATTGTCCCTTTGTCATGGTCCGGGAGAGATAATCCGTATCTTTCCACAGACGTGATAAGGTATATATCTCGTGGTTGGCGTATGATTGCAATCCTGATCATTCGTCGAGTAGGGTATATGAAAACATATTCAGGCAATCATATATAGAGAAGTCTGCATAGAACAGCCCTAGCAAATATCTAAGGGAATTTAGCAGAAAATTTTTCATGGTGGGATTTTTCATACACATGCTACCAACATTCTTTATAATAAAGTTCAGTGTAAAATTCTGAAATTTGCATGTGTTCATATTCAGGGAATCATATATAACAAAGTTCGCATGGAGTAGCCCTAGCAAATATCTAATTTCATTTAGTAGAAAATTTTTCATGGTGGCTCTTTTCATAGTCATGCAAACAACATTCTGTATAATTAAGTTCAGAATAATATTCTGAAATTAAATATTTCCATTTTCAGGAAACCATATATATAGAAGTCCGCATTGAGGAGCACTAGCAAATATCTAAGGGAATTTAGTAGAAAAGGTTTCATGGTGGTATTTCTCACAGTTATGCTACAAACATTCTGTATAATTATGTTCAGCGTAAAATTCTAAAATTATACATTTCTATTTTCAGACAATCATATATAGATAAGTCCGCATGGAGCACCCTAGCAGATATCTAAGACAATATAGTAGAAAATTTCTCATGGTGGTATTTTTCATAGTCATGCTACTAACATTCTGCATAATGAATTTCAGCGTAAAATAGTTAAATTTACCTTTTTTCCATTTTCAGGCAATTATATATAGAGAAGTCTGCATGGAGCAGCCGTAGCAAATATCTAAGGGAATTTGGCATAAAACTTTTTGTGGTGGCATTTTTATAGTCATGCTACCAATATTCTGTATAATTAAGTTCAGCTTAAAGTTCTAAAATTTACATGTTTCCATTTTCATACAATCATATATAGAGAAGTTCGCATATATTAGACCTAGCAAGGGAATTCAGTTGAAAAATTTTTATGCTGATATTTTTAATAGTCCTGCTACCAACATTCTGTATAATTAAGTTCATTTTCAGACAATCATATATAGAGTAGTCCGCTTGTAGTAGCCCTAGCAAAATATCTCAGGGAATTTAGAAGAAAATTCTTCATAGGCGCATTTTTCATAGACATGCTACCAACATTCTGTATAATTAAGATGAGGGTGAAATTCTAAAATTTGCATGATTCTATATTCAGGCAATAATATATATAGACAAGACCGCATGGAGCAGCCTTAGCAAATATGTAAGGGAATTTAGCAGAAAATCTTTTTGGTGGTATTTTTCATAGTCATTCTACCAACATTCTGTAAAATTAAGTTCAGTGTAAATTTCTAAAATTTGGTTCCATTTACAGGCAATATAGAGAAGTCCGCATGTATCAGCCCTAGCAAATATCTAAGGGAATTTAGAACAAAATTTATCATAGGGGCATTTTTCATAGTCATGCTACAAACATTCCGTATGATAAAGTTCAGCCTGAAATTCGAAAATTTGCATGACGCCATATACAGAAAATAATATATAGAGTAGTCCGCATGGAGCAGCCCTAGCAAATATCAAAGGGAATGCAGTAGAAATACTTTTATGGTGGCACTATTCACATTCATGCTACGAACATTCTGTATAATTAACTTCAGTGTAATATTCTAAAATTTGCATGTTTCCATATTCAGGTAATCATATGTAGAGAAGTCCGCAGTGAGCAGCCCCAGCAAATATCTAAGGGAATTTCGTAGAAACTTTTTCATGGTGGCATTTTTCATAGTCAGGCCACCAATATTCTGTATAAATAAGTTCAGCGTAAAATTCTAAAATTTGCATGTTTCCATATTCAGGCAATCATATAAAGAGAAGTCCACATGAAGCAGCCCTAGCAAATATCTAAGGGAATTTTGTAGAAAATCTTTTATGCTGGCACTTTTAAAAATCATGCTAGCAAATTCTGTATAATTAAGTTCAGAGTAAAATTCTCTAATTTGAATGTTTCCATTTTAAGGCAATCATATAAAGAGAAGTCCACATGGAGCAGCCCTAGCTAATATGTAATGGAATTTAGCTGAAAATTTCTCATGGTGGCATTATTCAGAGACATGCTACTAACATTATTTATAATTATTATCATGGTAAAATTTTAAAATTTCCATATTTCCATATTCAAGCAATCATATGTAGTGAAGTCCACGTGGAACATGCATAGCAAATATCCAAGTGAACTTAGTAGAAAATGGTGGCACTTTTCAACTTCATGCTACTAACATTCTGTGTAATTAAGTAGGAATTTATTTATTTTTTTTTTTTTTTTTAATCATATCACCCCAAGCAAGGCCGGAGGCCACTATCACGCAAGGGGTTAAAGAAGGATTGGAGGAAGAGCAGATAGGAGTGGCAAGGGAGGGGATGTGGAGAAAGAGAAAGACAGTGGGTCGATCAAGGCAAGGGGGCCACAAAAGATCCGGGGCGAGAGCAGATAGGAATGAAAAATGAAAGAATGTGGAGAAGGGAAGTGGATAGATCAAGGCAACTGGAGATGTCGATTGACGCTACACTTAAACCGTTGGAGATTGTATTTGTCAGGGAAACAGTAATAGGGAAGGGAGTTACATAGGCGAGATGTGCGAGACATGAAGCTATTGGAGTAGAAGAGACGTCTACATCTAACATTTTCCATGGTGTTGGGGTGGGAGCGGGATGCCAGCCTGGTGGGGCGTTTAAATTCATGAGGCCTGGGGACAAGCGAACGCAACTCCTCAGAGCAATTACCGTGGAAGTACTTGTAAAAAAGGCAGAGCAAGGCAACATCGCGTCTGTGAGAGAGCGACTGCAGACGAGATGACAGATCAGGGCCAATCACGTTGCCTATCCATCTCTGGATCTTATCAAGAACCCCAAGGCAAACAGCAGGGGCTCCAGACCATATATGGCAGCAATACTCCATGCAAGGGCGAATGGTCGATTTATAGACTTGAAGGATCGATTCCGGGGAGAAAAATTTCCTGGCTCAGCACAGAGAACCAACTTTCTTTGCGGTGGCTGATGCAACTGACTCGATGTATTTGTTCCATCTCAGATCAGCAGACAGCGTGAGACCGAGCAGCCGCAGGGAGAAGCTCTCGAGAAGTTGGTCTTCAGACATTCTAATGGGATGCAGGGATGGATCCTTGTGGTGGTTGATAGAGAGCAGTTTTGTTTAGGAGGTGTTAAAGTTAACCATCCATTTCTCACCCCAGATCACAACCGATTGGAGGTCCTTTTTAATTTGAGCTGCCGGGCTAGCTTTGTCCACCTCACTAGATTTGTGTTTGAGGCAGGAGCAAATAGTGGTGTCATCAGCGTAGATGCCAACTTGGGAGTCTATGGCGTCAGGAAGGTCATTTATAAATATGAGGAACAGAGTAGGGCCTAGGATGGAGCCTTGAGGAACACCTGCGTTAGCGGGATAGGATCTGGAGATGAATCCACTAAGAACAACCTTCAAATCCCGGTTTGACAGGAATGACTGTATTAGGTCAAACAATCGACCTGTGATACCATAACCCTGGAGCTTGCGGAGAAGGCCGGCATGCCAGACTCTATCGAATGCTTTGGAGATGTCAAGGGCCACGGCACGAGCTTCACCGTTGTTATGGATAGCTTGGTAGACAAATTCAGTGATGGCCATAAGCACATCGGCAGTAGATCGGGCAAAGCGGAAACCATACTGCTTGTCTGAGAGTAGATCATGGGATATCAGGTGATTAATCACTTCGGTGTTGATAATGGCTTCGAAGACTTTGCCGAAGAGGGGTAGGAGACTGATAGGACGTTAATTGGAAGGGTCGGAGGGGTCACCAGAGTTCTTAAAGACAGGGACAATGGTTGAGGACTTCCAGCAGTCAGGAAAACAGGACTCCTTGAGGCAGCGGTTGTACAATTTAGAGAGGGCAGGCGCCAGTTCAGGTGCGCATTTCTTTAGGACAATGGCTGGTATTCCGTCACCACCAGTAGCCTTGTGGTGATCTAAGTTAGAAATAATGCCCAATACCGACGACGGGGTTATGTGCAACCCGTCCAGGAGGGCCTCAGTTCTGGGAGGGAAATCGGGCAAGGGCACCCCGGAAGAATCTAGCGTAGAATTGGAAGAAAACTTCTGAGCGAAGCATTCGGCCTTGTCAGCAGAGGTGGTCAGGACCTCAGACTGATTGAACAAGGAAGGAATGGAGGGTTTGTTATGCATTTTTCATAGTCATGCTACAAACATTCTGTATGATAATGTTCAGCCTGAAATTTCGAAAATTTGCATGACGCTATATACAGGCAATCATATATAGAGTAGTCCGCATGGAGCAGCCCTAGCAAATATCAAAGGGAATGCAGTAGAAATATTTTCATGGTGGCACTTTTCAAATTCATGCTACGAACATTCTGTATAATTAACTTCAGCGTAAAATTCTAAAATTTGCATGTTTCCATATTCAGGTAATCATATGTAGAGAAGTCCCCAATGAGCAGCCCTAGCAAATATCTAAGTGAATTTATGAGAAAATTTTTCATGGTGGCATTTTTCATAGTCAGTACACCAATATTCTGTATAAATAAGTTCAGCGTAAAATTCTAAAATTTGCATATGTTCATATTCAGGCAATCATATATAGAGAAGTCCACATGGAGTAGCCCTATGAAATATCTGAGGTAATTTAAGAGAAAATTTTACATGGTGGTTTTTTTGATAGGCATGCTACCAACATTCTATATAATTAAGTTCATGGTAAAATTCTAAAAATTGCATGTTTCCATATTCAGGCAATCACCTATAGAGTAGTGATGTCGACATGGAAAAGCCATAACTAATATCTATGGGAATTTAGTAGAAACTTTTTCATGGTGGCTGTGTTGAAAGCCATGCTACCAACATTCTGTATAATTAATTTCAGCTCAAAATTGTAAAATTTGCATGTTTCCATATTCAGGCAATCATATATAGAGAAGTTCGCATGGTTCAGCTATAGCAAATGTCTAAGGGAATTTATCATAAAATTTTACATGGTGGCATTTTTCATAGTCATGCTACCAACAATCTGTATAATTTAGTTCAGCATATAATTCTAAAATTTCCATGATTCCATATTCACGCCATCATATATAGATAAGTCCGCATGGAGCACCAGAACCAAATATGTAAGGCAATTTAGAAGAGAAATTTTTATGGTGGTATTTTCAATACTCATGCTACCAAGATTCTTTACAATTAAGTTCATTTTTCATAGGGGTAGTTAGCAGAAAATCTTTCATCTGGGTTTTTTTTCAATGTAATGCTACCAATATTCTGTATCATTAAGTTCAGCGTAATATTCTAAAATCTGCATGTTTCCATTGACAGTCAATCTTATATAAAGAATTCAGCATGTAGCAGCCTAGCAAATGTCTAAGGGAATTTAGAACAAAATTTTTCATAGGAGTATTTTTCATAGTCATGCTAGCAACATTCTTTATAATTAAGTGTTACACCGGCCTTTCTAACACAAGGGAATTACACCGGTTCTCACTATATATAGTGCCAGTAATACCTACCCAGGGTGTGTAAGCAGCAACAGTACTACAACTGCCTAGCCGAGTAGTACCCGTTTCCTACCTTTTTATCTGTGATGTTAAATACACTTGTCCCTTAAACCAACCTCGACTTGATTTTCTTCTTTTTACTATTGTGCCACGATACAACAGATTGGTGACGTCGAAATCGAAAAGTACTGAAGTGCAAGAACCCCACATCTGAGGCAACTATCAACTTCCTGTATGAACTATTCGCTAGGTTTGGAGTTGTAGACTGCATTGTCACAGACAATGGAATGCAATTCATGTCTACCAAATTTAAACATCTCTGCGAGGATTATCTAATCGAGCATATAACCATTCCACACCATACCACCCAAGAAGTAATGGGCAAGCGGAGAGATTCGTAGATACGTTCAAGAGAGCCCTGAGAAAAGCTAGTGGATCACCGACGGATAAGTCAATCCAACAGTTCTTACAAGTTTACAGGGTCACTCCGAATGCAAACATCGAAACGTCGAAGACACCTGCTGAGGTCATGTTCGGACGCAAGGTTAGATCAATTTTCCACAAGTTGTTACCAAACCAGGATAGGCCAAACCTCAAAAAAACGATAACAAAAAAACGGTATAAAGTTGGCGAAAGAGTCTTCTACAAGATTCATAGAAATAATAGGACCTTTTGGGAGTCCGGCACTATTGAGAAACAAATAGGCAACATGGTCTATATGATTAAGGGACCAGATTTCGTGCACAAACGTCACACTAACCAAATCCGGAAAAGATACTCGAACAGTGAGGTGACCAGATCGCCCGAGGAGGACATCATGGACACAGTGTTTGATACTTTTCAGGTGCCCATATCAGAGACAGCTCCTGAGAATAGGAGGTCAAAAAGAAAACGGAAATCAACGGAGTTGATTAGGGTGAACCCAAAACAAAAATGTTATTAATCCCCAGACGGGATATTTTCAAAGGGGGGTGTTACACCGGCCTTTCTAACACAAGGGAATTACACTGGTTCTCACTATATATAGTGCCAGTAATACCTACCCGGGGTGTGTAAGCAGCGACAGTACTACAACTGCCTAGCTGAGTAGTACCTGTTTCCTACCTTTGTATCTGTGATGTTAAATACACTTGTTCCTTAAACCAAGCTCGACTTGATTTTCTTCTTTTTACTATTGTGCCACAACACAACATTAAGTTCAGCATAAAATAGTAAAATTTGCATGTTTCCATATTCAGGCAATCATGTATAGAGAAGTGCATGTGGAGCAGCCCTAGCAATTATATAAGGGAATTTAGAAAATTTTTCATGGTGGCATTTTCAATGTCATGCTACCAATATTCTGTAAAATTTGAATGTTTCCATTCTCAGGTAATGACACATAGAGAAGTCCGCATAGAGCAGACCTAAGAAATATCTTAGGTAACGAAGTAGAAACTTTTTCATGTTTGCACTTTTGAACGTCATGCTATCAACATTCTGTATAATTAAGTTCAGCGTAAAATTCTAAAATTTGACAAGTCCGCATGTAGCAGCTCTAGATAATATCTAAAGGACTTTAGCAGATAATTTTTCATGGTGGCATTATTCATAGTCAAGCTACGAATATTTGTATAATTAAGTTCAGCGGAATATTCCAAAATCTGCTTGTTTCCATTTACAGGCAATCATATATACAGAAGTCCATATCAGCAGCGATAGCAAATACTTAAGGGAATTTAGTAGAAAATTTTGCATGGTGGTCCTATTCAAAATCATGCTACGAACATTCTGTATAATTAAGTTCAGCATAAAAATACTAAAATTGCATCTTTCCATTTTCATGCAATCATAAATAAAGAAGTCAGCGTGGAGCAGCCCTAAGAAATATCTGAGATAATTAAGTAGAAAATTTTATATGGTGGCATTTTTCATAGGCAAGCAACCAACATTATATATAATTAAGTTTAATATAAAATTCTAAACTTTGCATGTTTCCATATTCAGGCAATGATATATAGAGCAGTTCACATGGAGTAGCAAAAGAAAATATCTAAGGGAATTTAGTAGAAGATTTTCAATGGTGGCACTTTTGTAAGTCATCCTACCAACATTCTGTATAATTAAATTCAGTGGAAATTCTAAAATTTGCATGTGTCCATTTTCAGGCAATCATATATAGAGTAGTCCGCATGGAGTAGCCGTAGCAAACATCTAAGGTAATTTAGCAGAAAATTCATCATCGTGGCATTTTTCATAGTTGGGCAACAATCATTATGTATAATTAAGTTCAGCGTAAAATACTAAAATTTGCATATTTTCCTATTCAGGAAATCATATATAGAGATGTCCGCATGGAGTAGCCCTAGCAAATATGTAAGGTAATGTAGAAGAAAATTTTTCAGTGTGGCATTTTTCATAGTCATGCTAGAAAAATTTTGTATGATTAAGTTCAGCGGTAACTACTAAAATTTGCATGATTCCATATTCTGGCAATCATATAGAGAAATCTGCATGGGTAGCCATAGCAAATATCTAAGGGAATTTAGTAGAAAACTTTTTCATGTAGGTTCCTTTTCAGTCATGCTACCAACATTCTGTATAATTAGTTTTAGCGGAAAATTCTAAAATTTGCATGTTTCCATTTTCAGGTATTCATATATAGAGAAATCCGTATGGAGCAGCCCTAGCAAATATATATGGGAATTTAGTAGAAAATTTTTCATGGGGAACCTTTTCAAAATCATGCTACCAATATTCTGTATAATTAAGTTCAGCGTAAAATACTAATATTTTTGTGAATCCATATTAGGCAATCATATGGAGCAGACCTATCAAATATCTAAGGGAATTTAGTAACAAATGTATCATGGTGGCATTTTTCATAGTCATGCTACCACCAATCGTTATAAATAAGTACAGCGTAAAATACTAAAATACCGCATGGAGTAGCCCTAGCAAATATCTAAGGTAATTTCGAAGGAAATTTTTCATGGTGGCATTTTTCATTGTCATGCTACAAACATTCTGTATAATTAAATTCAGTGTAAAATACTAAAATTTGTATGTTTCCATATTAGGGCAATCATATATAGTGAAGTCTGCGTGGGCAGCCGTAGCAAATATATAATGGAATTTAATAGAAAATTTTTCATGATGGTCCTTTTTAAAGTTATGCTACCAACATTCAGTATAATTAAGTTCTGTGGAAAATTTGCATGTTTCCATTTTCAGGCACTCATATATAGATAAGTCGGCATGGAGCATCCCTAGCAAATATCTTAGGGAATTAAGTAGAATATTTTTCAGGGCAGCATTTTTCATAGTCATGCTGCCAACATTGTGTATAATTAATTTCAGCGTAAAATTCTAATATTCGCACTTTTCCATTTTCAGGCAACCATATATAGAGAAGATCATATGGAGCAAACCTAGCAAATATCAAAGGGAATTCAGTAGAAAATTTTTAATGGTGGTACTTTTCAAAGTCATGCTACGAACATTATATATAATTAATTTTAGTATAAAATGCCACAATTTGCAAGATTCCATATTCATGCGATCATATATAGAAAAGTCAGCACATAGCAATCCTAGGAAATATCTATGGGAATTTAGTACAAATTTTTTATGGTAGCCGTGTTCATAGTCCTGCTTCCAAAATTCTGTATAATTAAGTTCAGCATAATATTCTAAAATTTGCATGTTTCCATATTCAGGCAATCATATATAGAGAAGTCAGCATGTACAAGCCCCAGCAAATATCTAAGGGAATTTAGAACAAAATTTTACATGATGGCCTTTTTCATAGTCCTGCTTCCAAAATTCTGCTTAATTAAGTTTGGCGTAAAATTCTAAATTTTGTATGTTTCCATTTTCAGCCTATGATATATAGAGAAATCCACCTTTATCAACTCTAGTATTTAAGGGAATTAGCACAAAATTTTTTATTTTTCATAGTCATGCTACCAACATCCTTTATAATTAAGTTCAGCGTAAAATTCTAAAATTTGCATGTTTCCATACTCAGGAAATCATATATAGAGAACTCCGCATGGAACAACCCTAGCAAATATCTAGGGGAATTTAGTAGAAAATTTTTCATGATGAATCTTTTCAAAGTCATCCTACCAACATTCTGTATAATTACGTTCAGAGTGGACTAGTAATATTTTTGTGAATCCATATTAGGCAATCACATATAGAGAAGACCACATGGAGCAGACCTATCAGATATCTAAGGGAATTTAGTAATGAATTTGTCATATTGGCATTTTTCATAGTCATGAAACAACAATCTGTATAATTAAGTACAGCATAAAATACTAAAATTTGCATGTTTCCTTATTCAGGCAATCATATATAGAGAAGTCTGCATGGAGCAGCTATAGCAAATATATAAAGGAATTTAGAAGGAAACTTTTCATGGTGGCATTATTTATTGTCATGCTACCAACATGCTGTATAATTAAATTCAGTGTAAAATACTAAAATTTATACGTTTACATATTCAGGCATACATATATGGAGAATTCAGCATGGGCCGCCTTAGCAAATGTCTAAAGGAATTTAGTAGAAAATCTTTCATGGAGGTCCTTTTCAAAGTCATTCTACCAAAATTCTGTGTAATTAAGTACTTTGGAAAATTCTAAAATTTGCATGTTTCGATATTCAGGCAATCTTATATAGAGAAGACCGCATGGGAACCTTTGCAAATATGTAAAGTTTAAATAAGTTTAGCATAATGTTCTAAAATTTACATGGGTCCATTTTCAGACATTCATACATAGAGAAGTCTGCATTCGAGCAGCTCTAGCAAATATCTAAGGGAATTTTGTATAAACTTTTTTATGGTGGTATTTTTCATAGTCCTGCTACCAAAATTATGTATAATTAAGTTCAGCGTAGAATTCTAAAATTTATATGTTTCTTTTCCAGACAATCATATAGAGAGAAGTCCACATGGAGCAGCCCTAGCAAATATCTAAGGGAATTTAGCAGAAAATTTTTCATCGTGTCACTTTTCCAAATCATGCTGCCAACATTCTGTATATAGAGAAGTCCGCATGGAGCAGACATATCAAATAACCAAGGGAATTTAGTAGAAAAATTGACATGGTGCCACTTGTTATATTCAAGGTATGAACATTTATATAATTAATTTCAATGTAAAATTTTAAAATTTGCATGTTGCCAATATCAGGAAATCATATATTGAGAAGTCCGCATGGAGCAGCCCTAGCAAATATCTAAGTGAATTTAGTAGAAAATTTGTCATGGTGCCACTTTTCAAATCATTTTACCTACATTCTCTATAATTATGTTCAGCATAAAATTTTAAAATTTCCATGTTTCTATATTCAGGCTATCATATATGGAGAAGTCTGCATGGAGTGGCCCAAGCAAATATCTAAGGTAATTTACTAGAAGGGGATTTACCTATTCTTCTTAGTTAAGTTCAGTGCACAATACTAAAAGTTGCATGTTTCATTATATAGAGAAGTCTGCATGGAGCAGCTCTAGCTAGCAAATATCTAAAGGACATTAATAGATAATTTTTCATGGTGGCATTTTTCATAGTCATGCTACGAATATTTGTATAATTAAGTTCAACAGAATATTCTAAAATCTGCTTGTTTCCATTACAGGCAATCATATGTACAGAAGTGCACATCAGCAGTGATAGCAAATATCTAAGCGAATTTAGTAGAAAATTTTTCATGGTGGTCCTATTCAAAATCATGCTATGAACATTCTGTATAATTAAGTTCAGCGTAAAATAGTAAAATTGCATGTTTCCATTTTCATTCAATCATAAATAAAGATGTCCGCATGGAGCAGCCCTAGCAAATATCTAAGATAATTTAGTAGAAAAGTTTTCATGGTGCCATTTGTCATAGTCATGCTATGAACATTTGTATTAGATTTAGAATTTTATGCTGAACTTTATTATAAAGAATGTTGGTAGCATGACTTTGAAAAGGGCCACCATGAAAAAGTTTCTGCTAAATTCGCTTAGACATTTGCTTGGGCTGCTCCATGCGGACTTCTCTATATAGGATTATCTGAAAATGGAAATATGCAAATTTGAGAATTTTACGCTGAACTTAATTATACAGAATGTTGGTAGCATGACTATAAAAAATACCACTATAAAAAATTTTCTACTAAATTCCCTTAGATATTTGCTAGGTCTGCTCTATGCGGACTTCTCGATATTGTCTGAAAATTGTGTCATGTAAATTTTAGAATTTTATTCCGAACTTAATTATACAGAATGTTGGTAGCCTGACTTTGAAAAATGCCTCTATGAAAAATTTTGTTCTAAATTCCCTTAGATATTTGCTAGGGTTGATACATGCGGACTTCTGTATATATGTTTGCCTGAAAATGGAAACATGCGAATTTTAGAAATTTACACTGAACTTAATTTTACAGAATGTTGGTAGCATGACAATGAAAAATAAAAAATATTTTCTACTAAATTCCCTTACATATTTGTTAAGGCTACTCCATATGGTGTTGTCTATATATATTATTGCTTGAATATATCAACCTCCAAATTTTAGAATTTCACGCTCAACTGAATTATACAGAATGTTGGTAGCATGACAATGAAAAAGTCCCCTTTGAAAAATTTCATTCTAAATTTCCTTAGGTATTTGCTAGCGCTGCTACATGCAGACTTCTCTATATATGATTGTCTGAAAATGACGACATGTAAATTTTTTAATTTAATGCTGAACTGAATTATACAGGATGTTTGTAGCATGTCTATGAAAAATGCCACCATGAAAACTTTTCTACTAAATTCACTTAGATATTTTCTAGGGCTGCTCCATGTGGACTTCTCTATATATGATTTCCTGAAAATGGAAATATTCAAATTTTAGAATTTTATGCTGAACTTAATTATACAAACTGTTGTTCACATGACTATGAAAGGTGCCACCATGAAAAACTTTCTGCTGCATGAAATTAGACATTTGCTAGGGTTACTGCATGTGGACCTCTTTATATATGATTCCCTACCACCATGAAAACATGAAAACATACTGTATAATTAAGTTCAGCATAAAATATTAAATTTGCATGTTTCCATATTCAAGCAATCATATATAGAGAAGTCCGCATGGGCAACAGTAATAAATATCAAATGGAATTTAATAGAGAATTTTTCATGGTAGAATTTTTCATCGTCATGATACCAACATTCTATAAAATTAAGTTCAGCATAAAATTCTAAAATATGCATGTTTCCATTTTCAGGCAATCATATATAGAGAAGACCTCAGCCCTAGCAATATCTAAGGGAATTTAGTAGAAAATTTTTCATGGTGGCATTTTTCATAGTCATGCTACCAACATTCTGTATAATTAAATTCAGCGTAAAATTCTAAAATTCGCATGTTTCTATATTCAGCAAATCATATATAGAGAAGTTCGCATGGATTAGCCCTCAAAAATATGTTAGGTAATTTAGTAGACAATTTTTCATGGTGTCCTTTTACATTGACAGGCTTTGAACATTCTTTTTAATTAAGTTTAGTGTAAAATTCTACAGTTTGAATCTTTCCATTTTCAGGTAATCATATATAGAGAAGTCCGCATGGATTATCCCTAGCTAATATCTTAGAAAATTCCGTACCAAATTTGTCATGGTTTCATTTTTCATAGTCATGCTACCAACATGCTGTCTGATTAAGTTCAGCATAAAAGTCTAAAATTTGCAGACCGTATGGAGCAGCCTTAGCAAATATCTAAGGGAATTTAGTAGAAAATTATTGATGGTGGTATTTTTCATACTCATGCTACCAACATTCTTTATAATAAAATTCAGTGCAAAATTCTAAAATTTGCATATGTTCATATTCAGGCAATTATATATGAAGAAGTCCGCATAGAGTATCACTAGCAAATATCTAATTTCATTTAGTAGAGAATGTTTCATGGTGGCTATTTTCATAGTCATGTGAACAACTTTCTGTATAATTAAGTTCAGCATAAATTTCTAAAATTTAAATATTTCCATTTTCAGGAAATCATATATAGAGTAGTCCACATGGAAAAGGACTAGCAAATATCTCAGGGAATTTAGTAGAAAAGTTTTCATGGTTCCCCCAGCACTGTGTTCATTGTAACTTGAAGCTTGGCGATAAAGGCAAGCCGAAAACTATCTATAGTGTCATTCTGCGAAACGTTGAGCCAGCAACGAACGTTTTCTCAGTGAGTATCAATGCACTGTAGCCAAAATTCTCTCTTCCTTGTACACATATATAATTTTTCTTTTGTTCTGTTTGCTTTTTCTTAACCCTCATTCTATTCATAGAGCTTGCTAACCATATTTTCTATTTATTTATTTTTTTTTTTTTAAATATACGTCAATGGGACTTATACTAAGTTAAAACTTAGTATTGCACACATTCACAATAGTATGTCATTCCTATCCCCCAGTACTCTCAACTAGTGTCAGCCCTGCGACTATCCCAACTACATCCCCCTCTATTGTCTTGTTGTCGTCGTTGTATATGTTATATGTAATAGGAGTAGGTAGGCCTTCCTACCGCCCGGTCTACACTCCTCCCCTCTCTATTGGACACGATTAGAAGTTCAAGCCTTGTTTCGTGTTTAGGAAGGGGTTCCCAGATCTCTCTCTCTCTCTCTCTCTGGCCTCTGTACTGGTGCTGCTGTGTTTCTCCCGTGATGTGTGCAGTCTGTGGCATTGCCTGTTCATTCTGAGGGTACACAGTTGACAGTTCCCTGGTTGCTGTTTCCGACTAGTAGTTAGGAGCCCTAACTCTTGCGTAGCGTCTTGAGCGGCCGCTCTGATCAACAGTTGCATAATATCGGGGTGTCTGTAGTGCCATGTCGCGCATGGATAGGTGTCCCTGCAGTCATCTCCGGTGGGCAACTCTGAGGCCACATTATGATTCAGGCCGTGCCAAACCCTCTCTGTCGACATCATTGGTGATAACCGTCGGCTTCCTTTAACTCAGGCCTTCTCTTCTTCCAACACCAATATTCACATGACTTACAAAAACCATAAATATAAACCTAAACCAGCCCTCCAAAAATCACCCAAACCTTTAAATATCTCCTTCTCCAACATCTGTGGCATTAGAACCAACTTCTACAGTGTGGAATCTTTCCTCACTGCAAAGTGCCCGGATAAACTGGCCCTGTGTGAGACCAATCTTGACTCCTCTATCCCTTCCTCTGATCTCTCGTTCCCTGGATATCTTCCTCTCCTCAGAAAAGACTCTCTAACACACATGCATGACCTTGGTGTCTACGTCAAGGACCATCTCCCTCTGGCTAGAGAGTGCTCTCTCGAATCACCAGACCATTCGTACTTGTGTCTCCAGCTATCTCTTCTCAAAGCTGTAAGCTATCTTTTCTTCCTCTATCGCTCTCCATCCTCTCAGGACTGTGGAATACTCCATGTCATTTCTGACAGCATAGACAAGGCCCTCTCTCTCTCCATCCGTTCGCTCGCATATTTGTGTTTGGCGATTTTAACGGCCATCATAACAAGTGGCTTAAGAATGCTACTACCGACCTCGCAGGCATTCATACTCTCAACTTTTCAGTCTCTCAATCCCTCACACAGATAATTGATTTCCCCACACGTTTTGCTTACAACCGGGACGGTAAGTCCTCTCTCCTCAACCTGTGTTTTACCTCCATCCCTGAGTCTTGTAGTGCCACGCAGCTCTGTCCTATCGGTAACTCCGATCATGCTGTAGTGTCTGTTAGTATCTCCTTCAGCCCCACCCCCTGCAAGGGGCCTCCTACCACCAGAACCTCATTCTGCTACCAACGGGCTGACTGGGACTCGTTTCGTGATTTCCTCCGCGATGTCCCCTGGGATGCTGCATTTAGGCTCACCATTCAAGAATGTGCTTCAGAGGTCTCTTCCTGGGTTAAAGCGGGAATCGACACTTTCATCCCCTCAAGAAAATTCAAGGTCAAACTGTGCTCCTCCCCTTGGTTCACAGCTCCTTGCTCAGTCACCATTGCCCATAGGAAACCACTTCTTCCACCGTTTTCGTAGTGATATGTCTGACTGCAATAGATGCCTATTTACCTCTGCCCGTAACGAGTGTAAGCGTATCCTCAATGAAGCTAAGTCACTATTTGCTGCTTGGATGAAGGAACATATTGCATCTCGCAAATTCGGCTCCAAAGATTATTGGCACCTCTGCAAGAGCGTTTTGAACAATAGCAAACCCTCCATTCCTCCCCTGTTCAATCAGTTTGAGGTCCTGACCACCTCTGCCGACAAGGCTGAATGCTTTGCTCGGTTAGTTTTCTTCCAATTCAACGTTAGACTATTCCGGGGTACCCATGCCCGATTTCCCTCCCAGAACCAAGGCCCTTTTGAGTGGATTGCACATATCCCCGTCGTTGGTATTGGGCATTATTTCTAACTTAGATCACCACAAGGCTACTGGTGGTGACGGGATACCAGCCATTGTCCTGAAGAAATGCGCGCCTGAACTGGCGCCTGCCCTCTCTAAATTATACAACCACTACTTCAAGAAGTCTTGTTTTCCTGACTGCTGGAAGTCCTCAACCATTGTTCCTATCTTTAAGAACTCTGGTAACAATATCCGACCCTTTTAATTACCGTCCTATCAGTCTCCTACCCCTCTTTGGCAAAGTCTTCGAAGCCATTATCAACACCGAAGTGATTAATCACCTGATATCCCATGATCTACTCTCAGACAAGCAGTATGGTTTCCGCTTTGCCCGATCTACAGCTGATGTGCTTACGGCCATCACTGAATTTGATTTGTCTACCAAGCTATTCATAATAACGGTGAAGCTCGTGCCGTGGCCCTAGACATCTCTAAAGCATTTGATATAGTTTGGCATGCCAGCCTTCTTCGCAAGCTCCAGGGTTATGGTATCACAGGTCGATTGTTTGACCTAATACAATCATTCCTGCAAACCGTGAATTGAAGGTCGTTCTCAATGGATTCATCTCCAGCTCCTATCCCACTAATGCAGGTGTTCCTCACGGGTCCATCCTAGGCCCTACTCTGTTCCTCATATTCTTAAACAAACTTCTTGACACCATAGATTCCCAAGTCGGCATCTATGCGGACGACACCACAATTTACTCCTGCCTCAAACACAAATCTAGTGATGCTGACAAAGTTAACCTAGTAGTTCGAATAGAAAAGGACCTCTAATCGGTTGTGAACTGGGGCAAGAAATGGATGGTTAAGTTTAACGCCTCTAAAACAAAACTGCTCTCTATTAACCACCACAAGGATCCATCCCTGCATCCCATTTGAATGTCTGAAGACCAACTTCTCGAGAGCTCCTCTTTGTGGCTGCTCGGTCTCAAGCTGGCCACTGATCTGAGATGGAACAAATACATCCAGTCAATTGCATCATCCACCGCAAGGAAAGTTGGCTCCCTGTGCCATGCCAGGAAATTTTTCTCCCCAGAATCGATCCTCCAAATCTAGAAATCGACCATTCACCCTTGCATGGAGTATTGCTGCCATATATGGTCTGGAGCCCCTGCTGTTTGCCTCAGGGTTCTTGATAAGATCCAGAGACGGATATGCAATGTAATTGGCCCTGATCTGTCATCTCATCTGCAGTCACTCTCTCACAGACGCGACGTTGCCTCGGTCTGTCTTTTTTACAAATACTTTCACAGTAATTGCTCCGAGGAGCTGCTTTCGCTGGTTCCTAGGCCTAATGAATTTAAACGTCCTACGAAGCTGGCATCTCATTCCCACCCCTTCACCGTTGAAACTGTTAGATGTAGACATCTCTTCTACTCCAATAACTTCATGTCTCACACATCTCGCCTGTGGAACTCCCTTCCTTATTCCTGTTTCCCTGACAAATACAATCTCCAACTATTTAAGTGTAACGTCAATCGACATCTCCAGTTGCCTTGATCTATCCACTTCCCTTCTCCACATCCTTTCACCTTTCATTCCTATTGGCTCTCGCTCCAAATCTTCTGTAACCCCCTTGCCTTGATCGATCCACTATCTTTCTCCACATCCTCTCCTTTACCACTCCTATCTGCTCTTCCTCCAAACCTTCTGTAATCACTTGCATGCTAGTGGCTTCAAGTCTTGTTTGGGGTGATAAGCTTAAAAAAAAAAAAATTTCATGCTACTAACATTCTGTATAATTAAGTAAAATACCTTGCATTTTTTCCATTTTCTGACAATCATATATAGAGAAGACCTAGCAAATATCTAAGGGAATTTACCAGAAAATGTTTCATGGTGGCATTTTTCATAGACATGCTATAAACATTCTGTATGATAAAGTTCAGCCTGAAATTCTGAGAATTGCATGTTTCCATATATAGGCATTCATATATAGAGAAGTCCGCAGAGATCAGCCCTAGCAAATATAAAGGAAATTTAGCAAGAAAATTTTAATGGTGGCACTTTTCAAAGTCATGCTACGAACATTCTGTATAATTAAGTTCAGCGGAAATTCTAAAATTTGCATGTTTCCCTTTTCAGGCAATCATATATGCAGAAGTCTGTACAGAGCAAGCCTAGCAAATATCTAAGTAAATCAAGTAGAGAATTTTTCATGGTGGAATTTTTCATAGTCATGCTACTAACATTCTGTATAATACAGTTTAGCTACAATTCTAAATTTCCATGTTTCTATATTCAGTTAATCATATATAGAGAAGTCCACATGGGCAGGCCACAAGTATCAAATGAAATTTAGTAGAGAATTTTTCATGGTATAATTTTGCATAGTCATGACATCAATATTCTATATAATTAATTTCAGCATAAAAATCTAAAATATGCATGTTTCCATTTTCAGGCACTCATTTAGCAGAAAATATTTCATGGTTGTTAGGTTGAAAGTCATGCATAATTAATTTTAAAAATATCATGTTTCCATATCCCGGCAATCATATATATAGAAGTCCACATGGAGTAGCTATAGCAAATATCTAAGTGAATTTATCAAAATTTTTACATGAAGTCATTTTTTCATAATCATGCTTACAATATTCCGTACAATTAATTTCAGTGTAAAATTCTAAAATTTGCATGTTTCCATATTCAGGCAATCATATATAGAGATGTTTGCACGGAGCACCACTAGCAAATATCTAAGGGAATTTAGCAGAAGATTTTTCATGGTGGCATTTTTCATAGTTATGCTATGAACATTTGTATAATTAAGTTCAGCGGAAAATTCTAAAATTTGCATATTTCCATTAAGTTCAGCGTAATATTCTAAAATTTCCATGTTTCGATATTCAGGCAATCATATATAGAGAAGTACGCAGGGAGCAGACCTAGCAATATCTAAGGGAATTTAGTAGAAAATATTTCATGGTGGCATTGTTCAAATTATTGTACCAACATTCTGTACAATTAAATTCAGCATAAAATTCTCAAATTTGCATGTTTCTATAATCAGGCAATCATATATAGAGAAATCCGCATGAAGGAGCCCAAGCAAATATTTAAGAAAATTTAGTAGAAAATTTTTTATGGTGGCACTTTTCAAAGTCATGCTACCAACATTCTATATATCTAATTTCAGCATAAATTTCTAAAATTTGCATGTATTCCTATTAAGGCAATCATATATAGAGAAGTCTGCATGGAGCAGTTCTAGCAAATATCTAAGTGAATTTATTAGAAAATTTTTCATGCTGGCATTTTTCATAGTCATGCTACCAACATTCTGTCTAATTCAGTTCAGCGCAAAACTACTAAAATTTGCATGTTTCTATATTTAGGCAATCATACAGAGAAATCTGCAAGGATAGACCTAGCAAATATCTAAGGGAATTTAGTAGAAAAGTTTTAATGGGGGCATTTGTCATAGTCTTGCTACCAACATTCTGTATAATTAAGTTCAGCAGAAAATTCTAAAATTTGCATGTTTCCATATTCAGGCAATCATATATAGAGTTATCCGCATGGATCAGCCGTAACAAGTATCTAAGAGAATTTAGCAGAAAATTTATTTATGGTGGCACTTTTTCGTAGTCATGCAACTAACATTCTATATAATAAAGTTCAGGGTAAAATAATAAAATTTGCATATTTCCATTTTCAGGATATCACATATAGAGTAATCCGAATGGAGCTTCCCTAGACAAAAACTAAGAGAATTTAGCAGAACGTTTTTCATGGTGGCTCATTTCAAAGTCATGCTAACAATATTCTGTATAATTAAGTTCTACGTAAGATTTTAAAATTTGCTTGTTTACAAATTCAGGCTATAATATATCGAGAAGTCCGCATGGAGCAGCCCTAGCCAATATCAAAGGGAATTTAGTAGAAAATTTTTCATGTTGGCATTTTTCATAGTCATTCTACCAAAATTCTGTATAATTAAGTTAAGCGTAAAATTCTAAAATTCGCATGTTTCATTTTCTGGCAATCATATATAGAGAAGTTTGCATGGAGTAGTCCTAGAAAATATCTTTAGTATACAATTTTTCATGGTTTCCTTTTACATAGTCAGGCTACGAACATTCTTTTTAATTAAGTTCAGCATAAATTACTGCAGTTTGCATGTTTACATTTTTAAGCAATCATGGATTACAATTAGTTATATCTTAGAAAATTTAGTACCAAATTTTTCATGGTGTCATTTTTCATAGTCATGCTACCAACATACTGTCTAATTAAGTTCAGCGCAAAAGTCTAAAATTTGCATGTTTCCATATTCAAGCAATCATATATAAAGAACTCCGCATGGAGCAGCCCTAGTGTTGTGAGACCAATACTTCCCTACATGTCTGCCGACATTCTGTATAATTAAGGTCAGCGTTAAATTATAATATCTGCATGATTCCATTTCCAGGTAATCATATATAGAGAAGTATGTATGGAGCAGCTCTAGGAAATATCTAAGGGAAATCAGTAGAAAATCTTTCATGGTGGCTTTTTTTCATAGTCATGTTTCCAACATTCTGTATAATTAAGTTCACCATAAAACACTAAAATTTACAATTTTCAGGCAGTCATATATAGATAAGTCCGCATGGAGCAGGCATGGCAAATATCTAAGCGAATTGAGCCAAAAATTTTTCATGGTGGGATTTTTCATAATCATGCTACCAACATTCGGTATAATTAAGTTCAGCGTAAAATTTTAAATTTGCATATTTTCATTTTCAAACAATCTTATATTGAGTAGTACGTATGTAGCAGCCCTAGCAATTATCTAAGGGAATTTAGTAGAAAATTTATCATGGTGACAAATTTCAAATTCATGCTACCAAAATTCTGTACAATTAAGTTCAGCGTAAAATTCTAAAGTTTACAAGTTACCTTTTCCAGACAATCATATAGAGAGAAGTCTGCATGAAGCAGCCCTAGCAAATACCTGAGGTAATTTAGTAGAATAATTTTTAATGTTGGTATTTTTCAAAGTCCTGCTACGAATATTCTGTATAGTTAAGTTCAGCGTGAAATTCTAAAATTCGCAGGTTTCAATTTTCACTCAATCACATATAGTGAAGTTCACATGGAGTAAACCTAAGGAAATATCTAAGGTAATTAAGTAGAAAATTTTTCATGGTGGAACTTTTCAAAGTCATACTACGAATATTCTGTATAATTAATTTCAGCGTATAATTCTAAAATTTGTATGTTTCCATTTTCAGGCAATCATATACAGAGAAGTCCGCATGGAACAGCCCTAGCAAATATCTAAGCGAATTTAGTCAAAAATTTTCCTGGTGCGACTTTTCATAGTGATACTATCAACATTTGTATAATTAATTTCAGTGTAAAATTCTAAAATTTGTTTGTTTCGATACTCCAGGAAATCATATATAGAGAAGTCCACATGGAGCAGCTCTTACAAATATCTAAGGGAATTTAGTAGAAAAGGTTTCATAGTGGTCCATTTCAAATTCATACTATCAACATTCTGTATAATTAAGTTCAGTGGAAAATTTTAAATTTGCATGTTTCCATTTTCAGGCAATTATATATAAAGATATAAAGACAGAGCAGCCCTAGCATATATCGAAGTGAATTTAGCAGAAAATTTTTAATGGTGTCACTTTTCAAAGTAATGCTACCAACATTCTGTATAATTAAGTTCAGCATAAACCTCTAAAACTTACATGTTTCCATATTCAGGTAATCATATATAGAGAGGTTTGTATAGAGCAGACCTAGCAAATATCTAATGAAATTTAGCAAAAGATTTTTATGGTACCACTTTTCAAAGTCATGCTACCTATATTCTGTATAATTAAGTTCCGCGTAAAATTCTAAAATTTGCCTGGTTCCATTTTTGGGTAATCATATATAGAGTAGTCCGAATGGAGCAGCTATAGCAAATATCTAAGGGAAATTAGTGCAAAATTTTTTATTGTGGCATTTTTCATAGTCATGCTACCAACATTCTGTATAATTAAGTTGAGCAGCCCTAGCAACTATCTAAGATAATTTTGTGAAAATTACGATGTAATTAATTTACAGAATGTTGGTATCATGACTATGAAAAATTTTCTACTGAATTCCCTTAGATATTTGCTATTGCTGCTCCATGTGGACTTCTCTATATATGATTGCCAGAAAATGGAAGCATTGAAATTTGAGAATTTTACGCTGAACTTAATTATACAGATTTTTGATAGGATAACTATGAAAAAAGTCACCATGAAAGATTTTCTACAAAATAGCCTTAGATATTTGCTAGAGCTGCTCCATGTGGTCTTTTCTATAGGTGATTGCCTGAATATGGAAACATGCAAATTTTAGAATTTTACACTGAAGTTAATTACACAGAATGTTTGTAGCATGAATTTGAAGAGTGCCACCATGAAAACATTTCTACTGCATTCCCTTTGATATTTGCTAGGGCTGCTCCATGGGGACTTCTCTATAAATGTATATGGAGACATGCAAATTTTAGAATTTTCAGGCTGTACTTTATCATACAGAATGTTTTTAGCATCACTATAAAAAATGCCACCAGTAAAAATTTTCTGCTAAATTACCTTAGATATTTGCTATTACTCTATGAATGATTGCCTGCACATGCAAATTTTAGAGTTTTACGCTGAACTTAATTATACAGAATGTTGGTAGCATTACTTTGAAAAGTGCTACCATTAAAAATTTTGTACTAAATTTCCTTTGACATTTGCATGGATTTCTCCATGCGGACTTCTCTATATATGATTATCTGAAAATGGAAACATGCAAATTCTAGAATTTTATGCTGAACTTAATTATACAGAATATTGATAGCATGACTTTTAAATGTGCCACCATGAAAAATTTTGTACTAAATCCCTTTGATATGTGCTAGGGCTGCTCCATGCAGACTTGTCTATATATGATTGCCTGAATATAGAAACATGGAAATTTTAGAATTTTACGCTGAACTTAATTATACAGAATGTTTATAGCACGACTATAAAAAAACTTTCAGTGTAAAGTTCTAAAATTTGCATGTTTCCAATTTCAGTCAATCATATATAGAGATGTTTGCATGGAGAAGCCCTATCAAATATTTGAGGGAATTTAGTAGAAAATTTTTCATGGTGGCATTTTTCATAGTCAGGCTATCAAGATTCAAGTTAAGTTCAGCGTAAAATTCTAAAAATTGCATGTTTCCATATCCAGGGAATCATATTTAAAAAGTCCGCATGGAGTAGCCCTAGCAAATCTCTAATTTCATGCAGTAGAAAATTTTTCGTGTTGGCACCTTTCATAATCATGTGAACAACATTTTGTATAATTAAGTTCAGCAGAAAATTCTAAAATTTTAATATTTCCTTTTTAAGGAAATCATATATATATAGAAGTCCACATGGAAGAGCACTAGAAAATATCTAAGTGAATTTAGTAGAAAAGTTTTCATGGTGGTATTTCTCATAGTCATGCTACAAACATTCTGCATAATAAAGTTCAGCATAAAATTCTAAAATTTACACGTTTTCATATTCAGGCAATCATATATAGATGAGACAGCATGGAGCAGCCCTAGAAAATATCTAAGGGAATTTACAGAAAATGTTTCATGGTGGCATTTTTCATAGTCATGCTACCAACATTCTGTATAATTCAGTTCAGCGTAAAATTCAAAAATTTACATGTCGTCATTTTCAGGCAATCATATATAGAGAAGTCTGCATGTAGCAGCGCTAGCAAATACATTTTTCAAAGGGGACTTTTTCATTGTCATGCTACCAACATTCTTTACAATTAAGTTGAGCCTGAAATTCTAAAATTTGGTGTTTGATATATTCAAGCAATAATATATATAGACAACACCGCATGGAGTAGTCTTAGCAATTTTATAAGGGAATTTAGTAGAAAGTTTTTCATGGTGGCATTTTTCATAGTCATGCTACCAACATTCTGTAAAATTAAGTTCAGTGTAAATTTCTAAAATTCGCATGTTTCCATTTTCAGGCAATCATATATACAGAAGTCCGCATGTATCAACCCTTGCAAATACCTAAGGGAATTTAGAGCAAAATTTTTCATAGTCAGGCTATCAACATTCTCTATAATTAAGTTCGGAATAAAATTCTAAAATTTACATGACACAATTTTCAGACAATATAGAGAAGTCCGGATGGAGCAGCCCTAGCAAATGTCTAAGGGAATTTAACAGAAATTTTTCATGGTGGCCTTTTTCAAAGTCATACTACGAACATTCTGTATAATTAAGTTCAGCAGAAAATTGTAAAAATAGCATGTTTCCATATTCAGGCAATTATACATAGAGAAGTTCACATGGAGCAGCAAAAGAATATTTTGCGTGGTGGCATTTTACATAGTGATGCTTCCGACATTCTCTATAAGTATGTTCAGCATAAAATACTCAAATTGGCATGTTTCCGTATTCAGGCAATAATATATAGAGAAGTACGCATGGAGCACCCATAGCAAATATCAAAGGAAATTTAGTAAAACATTTTTCACAGAGGTGCTTTTCAAATTCATGCTACCAACATACTGTATAATTAAGTTCAGTGGAAATTATAAAATTTTTATGTTTCCATATTCCAGCAATCATATATAGAGAAATCCACATGGAGCAGACCGAGCAAATATCTGAGGGAATTTAGTAGAAAATCTTTCATTGTGGCATTTTTCATAGTCATGCTTCCAAAATTCTGTATGATTATTACAGGCGTAAATTTCTAAAATTTGCTTGTTTAGATTTTCTGCAATGATATACACAGATGTACGCATGCATCACCCCTAGCAAATATCTAAGGGAATTTATTAGAAAATTTTTCAGGGTGGCATTTTTCATTGTCATGGTACCAACATGTTGTGAAATTTCAGCGTAAAATTCTAAAATTGGCATGGTTCCATTTTCATTTAATTATATATAGAGAAGTTCGCATGGAGCAGCCGTAGTAAATATCTAAGGGAATTTAGTAGAAAGTTTTTCATGGTGGCACTTTTCATCGTCATTCTACCAATATTCTGTATAATTAAGTTCAGCGTCAAATTCCAAAATTTCTCCTGTTTCCATTTACAGGCAATCATATATAGAGAAGTATGCATGGAGTAGATTTTTTCATGGTGGTTCTTTTCAATGTCATGCTACAAATATTCGGTATACTTAAGTTTCAGGGAAACTTATATACAGAAATCCGCATGGCAAAGCAATAGCAAATATCCAAATGAATTTAGAAGAAAATTTTTCATTGTGGTACTTTTCAAAGTCGTGCTACATATATTGTGTATAATGAAGTTCAGTGTTTAGGCAATCATATATAGAGTCGTCCGCAGGGAGTAGACCCAGATATTATCTAATTGAATTTAGTAGAAGATTTTCATGGTAGAAATTTTCCAAATCATGCTACCAACATTCTGTATAATTAAGCTCAGCAAAAATTTTAAAATTTGCATGTTTCCATATTCAGGAAATCATATATAAAGAAGTCCGCATGGAGCAGCCCTAGCAAATATCTAAGGGAATTTAGCAGATAATTGTTCACAGTGGCATTTTTCATAGTCATGCTACAACTATTCTTCTTAGTTTAGTTCAGCGCACAATACTAAAAGTTGCATTTTTCCATATTCAGGCAAACATATATAGAGAAGTCCACATGAGCAGCCCTAGGAAATATCTAAGGAAATTTAGTAGAAAATTTGTCATGGTGCCACTTTTCAAATCACTTTACCTCCATTTTCTATAATTACGTTCAGCGTAAAATTGTGAAATTTCCATGTTTCTATATTGAGGCAATCGTATATGAAGAAGTCTGCATGGAGTGGCCCAAGCAAATAATTAAGGTAATTTACTAGAAAATTTTTCATGTTGGCGTTCTTTATACTCATGCCTCAAACATTCTGTATAATTAAGTTCAGCATAAAATACTAAAATTTACATGTTACCATATTCAGGGTATAATATATAGAGAAGTTAGCTTGGGCATCCCTAGCAAATATCTAAGAGAATTACATATAAAATTTTTGATGGGGGTCCGTTTCAAAGTCATGCTACCAACATATTATAATTAAGTTCAGCGGAAAATTGTAAAAATTGCATGTTTCCATTTTCAGGCAATCATATATAGAAAAATCCAGATGGAGCATCATGAGTAAATATCTAAGGGAATTTTTCATGGTGGCATTTTTCATAATCATGCTATCAACATACTGTATAATTCAGTTCAGCGTAAAATTATAAAATTTCCCTGTTTCTATATTCAGACAATCATATATAGAGAAGTCCGTATCGAGCTGACCTAGGAAATATCTAAAGCAATTTAGCAGAAAACTTTTCATGGTGGCATTTTTCATAGTCATGCTACAAACATACTGTCTAATTAAGTTCAGCATAAAATACTAAAATTTGCATGTTTCCATAATCAAGCAATCATATATAGAGAAGTCCGCAACGGTAGCGATATCAAATGGAATTTAATAGAGAATTTTTCATGGTAGAATTTTTCATCGTCATGATACCAACATTCTGTATAATTAAGTTCAAGATAAAATTATAATAATTGCATGTTTCCATATTCAGGCAATCACCATATGGAGCAGCCCTAGGAAATATCTAAGGGTATTTTGTAGAAAATTTTTGATGGTGGCACTTTTCAAAGTTATGCTAGGAAAATTCTGTATAATTAAGTTCACCGTAAAATTCTCAAATTTGAATGTTTCCATTTTCAGGCAATCATATATAGAGAAGTCTGCATGGAGAAGCAATTGCAAATATCTAATGGAATTCAGTAGAAAATTTTTCATGGTTGCATTTTTCATAGTCATCTCACCAACATTCTGTATAATTAATTTCAGCGTAAAATTATAAAAATTGCATGTTTCCATTTTCGGGCAATCATATGTAGAGAAGTTGGCATGGAGAAGCAATTGCAAATATCTAAGGGAATTCAGTAGAAAATTTTTCATGATGGCATTTTTCATAGTCATCCCACCAAACTTCTGTATAATTAAGTTTTGTGTACAATTCTAAAATGTCTATGTTTCTATATTCAGCATATCATATATAGAGGAGTCTGTATAGAGCAGCCCTAACAAATATCTAATGGAATTTAAAGAAAATTTTTCATGGTGTCACTTTTCAAAGACTTAACACTAGCAATTATCTAATGGAATTTACTAAAAAATTTTTTTATGGGGGTTATTTACAGCGAAAATTCTAAAAGAGGCATGTTTCCATATACGGCATTCATATTTAGAGATGTCCACATGGAGCAGCACTAGCAAATATCCAAGGGAATTAAGCAGAAAATTTTTCATGGCGGCCCTTTTCAAATTCATGCTACTAACATTCTGTGTAGTTAAGTTCAGCGGAAAGTTCTAAAATTTGCACGTTTCCATATTCAAGCAATCATATATAGAGAAGACTGCATGGAACAGCCCTAGCAATTATCTAAGGGAATTTAGTAGGAAATTTATGGAGGCACATTTCAAATTCATGCTACCAACATTCTGTATAATTAAGTTCAAAGTAAGATTCTAAAATTTAGCATGTTTTGATTTTAATGCAATCATATACAGAGAAGTCTGCATGTAGCACCCTTAGCAAATATCTAATGGAATTCAGAAGAGAATTTTCATGGGGCTTTTTTCATAGTCATGCTAAAAACATTCTTTATAATTAAGTTCAATGTAAAATTCTGATATTTGCTCGTTTCCATAGTCAGTCAATCATATATAGAGAAGTCCGCATGTAGCAAGACAAGCAAATATCTAAGGCAATTTAGAAGTAAATTTTTCATGGGAGCATTTTTCATAGTCATGCTAACAACATTCTTTATAATTAAGTTCATGCGTAAAATAGTAAAATTTGCATGTTTCTATATTCAGGCAATCATATATAGAGAAGTCCGCATGTAGGATACCAAGAATTTCTCTAAGGGACGTTAGAAGAAAATTTTTCATGCCGGCAGTTGTCAAAGTCATGCTCAGAATATTCTGTATAATTAAGTTCATCGTAAAATACTAAAATTTGCATGTTTCCATTCTAATTGAATCATAGAAAATGCAATACTTAGAAAAGTCCGCATGGAGCAAGCCTAGCAAATATTTGAGGGAATTTAGTACAAAATTTTTGATGTTGGCATTTTTCATAGTCATGCTACCAACATTGTACATAATTTATTTCAGCACAAAATTCTAAATTTTGCATGTTTTCATTTTCAGGCAATCATATATAAAGAAGTCCACATGTAGCAGCCCTAGCAAATATCTAATGGAATTTAGAAGAAAGCTTTTCATGATGGCATTTTACATAATCATGCTGCCAAAATTCTGTATAATTAAGTTCAGCATAAAATTCTAAAATTTGGATATCTCCATCTTCAGTCAATCATATATGCAGAAATCCACATGGAGCAGCACTAGAAATTATCAAAGGGAATATAGTAGAAAATTTTTCTTGGTGGCACTTTTCAAAGACATGCTGCCAATATTCTGTATGATTAATTACAGTGTAAAATTCTAAAATTAGCATGTTTCCATTTTTACACAATTATATATAGAGAAGTACGCATGGAGCAGCTCGAGCAAATATCAAAGGGAATTTAGTAGAAAATTTTTCACGGTGCCACTTTCATAGTCATGCTATCAACTTTTATATAATTAAGTTTGGTGTAAATTTCTAAAATTTGCATGTTTCCAATATCAGGACATCATATATAGAGATGTCCGCATGCAGCAGCTCTAGCAAATATCTAAATGAATTTATTAAAAAATTTTTCATGGTAGCAATTTTCATAGTGATGCTCTGCATATTCTGTATAATTAAGTTCAGCATAAAATAGTCAAATTTGCATGTTTCCGTGTTCGGGAAATTATATATAGAGAAGTCTGCATGTGGCACCATTAGCAAATATCTAATGGAAATTAGAAGGAAATTTTTCTTGTTGGCATTTTTCATAATCATGCTACCAACATTATGTATAATTAAGTTCAGCGTAAAATACTAAAATTTACAATTTTCAATATTCAGGCAGTCATATAGAAAAGTCCACATGGAGCAGCCCCAGCAAAGATCTAAGGGAATTTAATAGAAAATTTTTCATGCGGGTCCTTTTCAAAGTCATGAAACTTTTAATGGTGGCATTATTTATTGTCATGCTACCAACATACTGTATAATTAAGTTCAGCGTAAAATTCTAATCTTTCCATGTTTGTGTATTTACGCAATCATAAATAGAGAAGTCCGCATGGAGTAGCCCTAGCAAATATGGAAGGTAATTTAGCATAAAATTTTTCATGGTGGCATTTTTCATAGTTATGCTACCAACATTCTATATAATTAAGTTCAGCGGAAAATTCTAATATTTACATGTCTATATTTTCAGACAATCTTACATAGAGAAGTCCGCATAGATCACACCTAGCAATGGTGGCATTTTTCACAGACATGCTACAAACATTCTGCATCATAAAGTTCAGCCTGAAAATGGAAAATTTGCATGTCTCTAGATACAGGCAATCATATATAGAGAAGTGCCCATGGAGCAGCCCTAGCAAATATCAAAGGGAATGCAGTAGAAATGTTTAAATGGTGGGACTTTTCAAATTCATGCTACGCACATTCTGTATAATTAACTTCAACGTAAAATTCTAAAATTTGTATGTTTCCATATCAGGCAATTATTTGTAGAGAAGTCCGCAGTGAGCAGCCCCAGCAAATATCTAAGGGAATTTTGTAGAAAATTTTTCATAGTGGCACTTTCCAAAGTCATGCAAGCAAAATTCTGTATAATTAAGTTCAGCGTAAAATTCTATAATTTGAATCTTTCCATTTCCAGGCAATCATATATAGAGAAGTCCACATGGAGGAGCTCTAGGAAATATCTAAGGTAATTTAGAAGAAGATTTTTTAGGGTGGCATTTTTCATTATCATGCTACAAACATTCTGTATTTATTAAGTTCAGTGTTAAATTCAGAAATCTGCATGATTCCATATTCAGGCAATCATATAAAGAGAAGTCTGCATGGGCAGCCCTAGTAAATATATAAATGAATTTAGTAGAAAAGTTTTCATGGTGCCAGTTTTTATAGTGATGCTATCAACATTTGTATAATTAATTTCAACGTAAAATTCTCAAATTTGCATGTTTCCATACTCAGGAAATCATATATAAGTCCGCATGTAGCAGCTCTTGCAAATATCTAATGGAATTTAGTAGAAAATTTTTCATGGTGGCATTTTTCATAGTCAGGCCACCAATATTCTGTATAAATAAGTTCAGCGTAAAATTCTAAAATTTGCATATGTTCATATTCAGGCAATCATATATAGAGAAGTCCACATTGAGTAACCCTATGAAATAACTAATTTCATTTAGTAGAAAGTTTCTCATGGTGGCACTTTTCAAAGTTATATGACCAACATTCTGTATAATTAAGTTCAGCGCAAAATTCTAAAATTTCCTTGTTACCATATTCAGGCAAACATGTATAGAGAAGTCTGCATGGAGCAGCCCTAGCAAATATCTGAGGTAATTGAAGAGAAAATTTTACATGGTGGTTTTTTTGATAGGCATGCTACCAACATACTATATAATTAAGTTTAGCGTAAATTTCTAAACTTTCCGTGTTTCCATATTCAGGCAATTAAATATAGAGAAGTCAACATGAAGTAGCAAAAAAAATATCTAAGAAAATTTAGCAGAAAATTTTTCATGGTGACCCTTTTTTAAGTCATCCTACCAACATTCTGTGTAATTAAGTTCAGTGGAAAATTTGAAATTTGCATGTTTCCATTTTCAGGCAATCATATATAGAGAAGTCCACTTTGAGCAGCCTTTGCAAATGACAAATGTAATTTAACAGAAAATTTTTTCATGGTGGAATTTTTCATTGTCATGCTACAAACATTTTGTATAATTAAGTTCAGTGGATTAAAGTTCAACGTAAAATAATAAAATTTGCATTTTTCCATATTCAGGCAATCATATATAGAGAAGTCCGCACGGGCAGCCGTAGGAACTGTCTAAGGGGATTTAATAGAAAATCTTACATGTGGGTCCTTTTCAAATCATTCTACCAACATTCTGTATAATTAAGTTCAGTGTAAAATTATAGAATTTGCATGTTTTCATTTTCAGGCTATCATATAGAGAGAAGTCCGCAAAGTTACACTTCCAACATTTTTTATAAGAATATTCTGCGTAAAATTCTAAAATTTGGTGTCATTTTACATAGTCAGACTACGAACATTCTTTTTAATTAAGTTCTGCGTAAAATTCAAAAGTTTGCATATTTCCATTTTCAGACAATCACATATAGAGAAGTCCGCATGGAGTAACCATAGCAAATAAGGGATTTCAGAGAAAATTTTTCATGGTGGAATTTTTAATAGTTATACTACCAATATTCCAATATTTGCATTTTTTCCATATTCAGGCAATCATATAGAGAAGTCCGCATGGAGCAGCCCTAGCAAATATCCAAGGGGATTTAGCAGTCAATTTTTCATGGTGGAATTTTTCATAGTCATGTTACCAACAGGAAAATTTTCTGCTAAATTCCCTTAGATATTTGCTAGGGCTACTCCATGCAGACTTCTCTATATATGATTGGCAGAATATGGAAGACAAAGCAAATATCTAAGGGAAGTTTGTAGAAACTTTTTCATGGTGGCATTTTTCATAGTCATGCTTCCAACATTCTGCATAATTAAGTTCAGTGTAAAATACTAGAATTTGCATGTTTCCATATTCAGGCAATTATATATACAGAAGTCCGCATGCAGCACAAGTAGAAAATATCTAAGGGAATTGAGTAGAAAATTTTTCACCCTGGTCCTTTTCAAAGTCATGCTACAAATATTCTGTATACTGAAGTTCAACAGAAAATTATGAAATTTGCATGTTTCCATTATCAGCGAAACATATATAGAGAAATCCACATAGCAGAGCCATAGCAAATATCCAAATAAAATTGGTAAAAAATTTTTCATTGTGGCACTTTTCAAAGTGGTGCTATATATATTGTGTATAATGAAGTTCAGCGTAAAACTCTAAAATTTGCATGTTTCTATATTTAGGAAATCATATATAGAGACGTCCGCAGGGAGCAGCCCTAGATATTATCTAATGGAATTTAGTAGAAGATTTTTCATGGTCACACTTTTCCAAATCATGCTACCAATAT
Source organism: Acanthosepion esculentum (assembly GCA_964036315.1). NCBI lineage: Eukaryota > Metazoa > Mollusca > Cephalopoda > Sepiida > Sepiidae > Acanthosepion > Acanthosepion esculentum. Next base: position 94,382,636 of record OZ038506.1, on the reverse strand, counting down.
ACTGCATAATTAATCTCAGCAAAAATTTTAAAATTTGCATGTTTCCATATTCAGGCAATGATATACAGAGAAGTCTGCATGGAGCAGCCCTAGCAAATATCTAAGGGAATTTAGTAGAAAATTTGTCATGGTGCCACTTTTCAAATCATTTTTCCTACATATTCTATAATTACGTTCAGTGTAAAATTGTAAAATTTCCATAGTTCTGTATTCAGGCAATCATATATGAAGAAGTCTGCATGGAGTGGCCCAAGCAAATATCTAAGGAAATTGAGCAGAAAATTTTTCATGGTGGCATTTTTTATAGTCATGCCACAAACATTCTGTATAATAAAGTTCAGCCTAAAATACTAAAATTTATATGTATCCATATTCAGGGTATCATATATAGAGAAGTTTGCTTGGGCAGCCCCAGCAAATATCTAAGGTAATTTAGCTAAAAATTTTTCAGTGTGGCATTTTTCATAGGCATGCTACAAACATTCTGTATAATTAAGTTCAGCAGAAATTCTAAAATTTGCATGTTTCCATTTTCAGTTACTCATATATAGAGAAGTCCGCATGGGCAGGCCAAGCAAATATCAAATGGAATTTAGTAGAGAATCTTTCATAGTATAATTTTGCTTAGTCCTGATATCAATATTCTATATAATTAAGTTCAGCATAAAAATCTAAAATATGCATGTTTCCATTTTCAGGCACTCATATATAGAGAAGTCAGCATGGAGAAGCCCTAGCAAATAACTGAGAAAATTTAGCAGAACGTTTTTCATGGTGGCTCATTTCAAAGTCATGCTAAGAATATTCCCTTTAATTAAGTTCCGCGTAAAATTTTAAAATTTGCATGTTTTCAAATTCAGGCTATCATATATCAAGAAGTCCGCATGGAGCAGCCCTAGCCAGTATCAAAGGGAAATCAAAGCCAGTATCATTTTTCATGTTGGCATTTTTCATAGTCATGCTACCAAAATTCTGTATAATTAAGTTAAGCGTAAAATTCTAAAATTCGCATGTTTCGATAGTCAGGTAATCATATATAGAGAAGTATGCATGGAAAAGCCGTAGCATGATTCCATTTTCTGGCAATCACATATAGAGAAGTTCCCATGGAGTAGTCCTAGCAAATATCTTAGGTAATTCAGTAGACAATTTTTCATGGTGTCCTTTTACATAGTCAGTCTACGAACATTGTTTTTAATTAAGTTCAGCGTAAAATTCTACAGTTTGCATGTTTACAATTTCAGGCAATCATATATAGTGAAGTTTGCATTGATAAGCAGTAGTTATATCTTAGAAAATTTAGTAATTATTTTTCATGTTGTCATTTTTCATAGTCATGCTACCAACATACTGTCTAATTAAGATCAGAGTAAAATACTAAAATTTGCATTTTTCGATATTCAGGCAATCATATATGGAGAAGTTTCCATAAAGCAGACCAAGCAAATATTTAAGGAAATTTAGTAGAAAATCTTTACTGGTGGCACTTTTCAACATCATGCTACAAACATTCTGTATAATTAAGTTCAGCTTAAATTTCTAAAATTTACAAGTTTCCATATTCAGGCAATCATATATAGAGAAGACCGGAGCAGCCTTAGCAAATATGTAAGGAAATTTCGTAGAAAATTATGGATGGTGGTATTTTTCATAGTCATGCTACCAACCTTCTGTATAATTAAGTTCAGCGGAAAATTCTAATATTTGCATGATTCCATATTCATGCAATCATATATCGTGAAATTCGCATGTAGGAACCTAAGGAAATATCTAAAGGAATTCATTTGCAAATGTTTTATTGTTGTATTTTTCATATTTATGCTACCAACATACTCTATAATTAATTTGCAGGTTTCCATTTTTAGGCAATCATATATAGAGAAGTCCGCATGGATCAGCACTAGCAAATATCTAAGGGAATTTAGCAGAAAATATTTCATGGTGGTAATTTTCATAGTCATGCTACCAAAATTCTGTATATTTTTGTTCAGCGTTTCCTTTTTCAGACAATCGTATAGAGAGAAGTCCGCATGGAGCAGCCCTAGCAAATATCTCAGGGAATTTACCAGAAAATTTTTCATGCTGAGATTCTTCATATTCATACTACCAAAATACTTTATAATTAAGTTCAGCGTTAAATTTTCAAATTTGCATGTTTCCATTTTCAGGCAATTATATATAGAGAAGTTCCCATGGAGTAGCCCTAGAAAATATCTTAGGTAATTTAATTTTTGATTGTGGCACTTTTCAATGTCAAGCTACCAACATTCTGTATAATGAAGTTCAGCATAAAATTCTAAAAGTTGCATGTTTTCATATTCAGGTAATCATATATAGAGAAACATGTAAGGAAAAGCCATAGCAAACATCTAATGGAATTTAGCAGAAAACTTTTCATGGTGACATTTTTAACAGTCATGCTACGAACATTCTGTATAATTAAGTTCAGTTTAAAATTCTGAATGGAATCCTTTTCAGAAAATCATATATAGAGAAGTCCACACGAAGCAGCCCTAGCAAATATCTAAGGGAATTCTGGAGAAAATTTTTCATGGAGGTGCTTTTCAAATTCATGCTACCAAGATGCTGTATAATTAAGGTTGGCCTAAAATACTAAAACTTTTACGATTCCATATTAGGCAATAATATATAGAGAAGACCTCAGCGACCAGACCTAGCACATATCTAAGTGAATTTAGTAAATAATTTTTCATGAGGGTTCCTCTTCAATGTCATGCTAGCAACATTCTGTATCATTAAGTTTAGCGGAAAATTCTAAAATTTGGATGTTTCCTTATTCAATCAAGCGTATATAGAGAAGTCCACATGGAGCAGCCACAGCAAATATCTAAGTGAATTTAGTAGGAAATTTTTCATGGTGGCATTATTCATAGTCATGCTACCAACATTCTCTATAATTAAGTTCAGCGTAAAATTCTAAACTTTCCATGTTTGTATATTCAGGCAATCATATATAGAGAAGTCCGCTTGGAGCAGCCCTTGCAAATATCAAATGTAAACAAACATTCTGTATAATTAAGTTTAGAGAAAAATTATAAAATTTGCATGTTTCCATTTTCAGGCAATCATATATAGAGAAGCCGGCATGGAGCAGACCCAGCAAATATCAAATGGAATATAGTAGAAATTTCTTTATGGTGCTACTTTTCAAAGTCATGCTCCCAACATTCTGTATAAGTAAGTTCAGCATAAAATTCTAAATTTGCATGTTTCCATATTTAGGCAATCATATATAGAGAAGTCAGCTTATAGCAGCCCTAGGAAATATCTAAGAGAATTTAGCAGAAAATTTTTAATGGTGTAACTGTTAATAGTCATGCGACCAGCATTCTGTATAATTAAGTTCAGCATAAAATGGTAAAATTAGCACGTTTCCATTTTCATGCAATCATATATAGAGAAGTCTGCATGGAGTAGTCCTAGCAAATATCTAAGGGAATTTAGAAGAAAATTTTTCATTGTGGCCCTTTTCAAGTCATGCTACCAACATTCTGTATAATTGAGTTCAGCAGAAAATTCTAAAAGTTGCATGTTTACATTTTCAGGCAATCATATATAGAGAAGTCCACATGGAGCAGCCCTAGCAAATATCCAAATGAAAGTAGTAGAAAATTTTTATTGGTTGTACTTTTCAAAGTCATGGTAATAACATTCTATATTATTAAGTTCTGCGTAACATACTAAAATTTGCAAGTTTCCATATTGAAGCAATCATTTATAGAGTAGTCTGTATGGGACAGACCTAACAAATATCTGAGGAAATTTAGTAGAAAATTTTACATGGTGGCATTTTTCAAATCATGCTACAAACAAATAATATGTATAATTAAGTTACGCGTAAAATTGTAAAATTTGCATTTTTCCATTTTAAGGCAATCATATATATAGAAGTCCGCATGGAGCAGCCATGGCAAATATCTAAGCGAATTGAGCAAAATGATTTTCATGGTGGGATTTTTCATAATCATGCCACCAACATTCTATATAATGAAGTTTAGCGTAAAATTCTAAAATTTGCATGTTTCCATTTTCAGGCAATCATATATAGCTGAAGTCCGCACGTAGATGCCCTAGCAAATATCTAAGCGAATATAGCAGATAATTTTTAATGTTGGTACTTTTAAGAAATTATGCTACCTACATTCTGTATAATTAATTTCAGCTGAAACCTCTAAAATTTACATGTTTCTACATTCAGGTAATCATATATAGAAAAGTCCACATGGAGCAGCACTAGAAAATATCTAAGGCAATTTAGTAGAAAGTTTTTCATGGTGGCCATTTTCAAAGTCAAGCTACTGACATTCTGTATAATTCAGTTCACTCAATTTTCGCTCAATCATATATACTGAAGTTCGCATGGAGTAACCTAAGGAAATATCTAATGTAATTAAGTGAAATATTTTCATGGTGGCACTTTTCAAAGTCATACTACGAATATTCTATATAATTAATGTCAGCGTAAAATTGTAAAATTTCCATATTTCCATATTCAGGGAATTATATATAGAGAAGTCCATGGGGAGCAGCACTAGAAAATATCTAAGGCAATTTAGTATAAAATTTGTCATGGTGGCCCTTTTCAAAGTTGAGCTTCCGACATTCTGTATAATTAAGTGCAGCGTAAAACTCCAAAATTTGCATTTTTCCATTTTCAGGCAATCATATATAGAGAAGTCTGCATGGAGCAACCCTATCAAATGTCTAATGGTAGTCAGCAGAAAATTTTTAATGGTGGCATATTTCCACTCATGCTACAAACCTTCTCTATGATTAAGTTTAGCATGAAATTCTAAAATTTGCATGATTCTATTTTCAGCCAATCATATATAGAAAAGTGTCAATGGAGATGGCCATAGCAAATATCTGAGGGAATTTAGGTGAAAATATTTCTTGGTGGCATTTTTCCTAGACATGCTACCTACATTCAATATAATTAATTTCAGCGTAAAATTCTAAAATTTGCATATTTCCTTATTCAGGTAATCATATATAGAGAAATCCGCATGGAGCAGGGCTAGCAAATATCTCAGGGAATTTAGCAGATAATTTTTCATGCTGGCATTTTTCATAGTCATGCTACCAACATTCTGTATAATTAAGTTCAGCTTAAATCTCTAAAATTTACATGTTTCTATATTCAGGTAATCATATATAGAAAAGTACGCATGGAGCAGAACTATCAATTATCTAAGGGAATATAGTAGAAAATTCTAATTGGTGACACTTTCCAAAATCATGCTACAAAATTCTGTATAATTAAGTGCAGCATAAAATACTAAAATTTGCATGTTTCCATTTTCAGTCAATCATATATAGAGAAGCCTGCATGGAGAAGCCCTAGCAAATATCTAAGGCAATTTAGTAAAAAATTTTTGCATTGGGGTCCTTTTGAAAGTCATGCTACCAACATTCCGTATAATTAAGCTCAGCCTAAAATTCTACAATTTGCATGTTTCCATTTACAGGCAATCATATATAGAGATGTCCGCATGGAGCAGCCATTGGAAATATCTAAATGAAATTATGAGAAAATTTTCATGTTGGCACTTTTCAAAGTGGTGCTACCAACATTCTGTATAATTAACTTCAGTGTAAAATTCTACAATTTGCAGGTTTCCATTTTAAGGCAATAATGTATAGAGAAGTCTGCATAGAGCAGCCCTAGCAAATATCTAAGGGAATTTAGTAAAAAAATTTTTATTGTGGTATTTTCCATAGTCATGCTACCAACATTCTGTTTAATTAAGTTAAGCGTAAAATACTAAAATTTGCATTTTTCCATATTCAGGCAATCATATATAGAGAAGTCCACACGGCAGTTGTAGGAAATATCTAAGGGAATTTAATAGAGAATTTTACATGTGGGACCTTTTCAAAGTCATGCTATCAACATTCTGTACAATTAAGTTCAGCGTAAAATTATAGAATTTGCATGTTTCCATTTTCAAGCAATCATATATAGAGAACTCGACATAGAGCAGCCCAAGCCAATATCTAAGTAAATTTAGAAGAAAATTTTTAATGGTGGCACTTTTCAAAATCACGCTTCCAACATTCTGTATAAGTATATCCAGCGTAAAATTCTAAAATATGGTGTAAGTTTACATAGTCAGGCTATGAACATTTTTTTAATTAAGTTCAGCGTAATATTTTAAAGTTTGCATGTTTCCATTTTCAGACCATCATATATGGAGAAATCCCCATGGAGCAGCCAGTGGAAATATCTAAGGGAATTTCAGAGAAAATTTTTCATGGCCGAATTTTTCATAACCATACTACCAACGTTCTGTCTAATTAAGTTCAGCATGAAATTCTAATATATGCATGTTTCCATATACAGGCAATCATATATAGAGCAGTCTGCATGGAGTGGCCCAAGCAAATATCTAAGGTAATTTAGCAGAAGATTTTTAATGGTGGCACTTTTCAAAGTCATGCTAAAAAAATTATGTATACTTAAGGTCAGCGGAAAATTATGAAATTTGCATGTTTCCAATTTCAGGGTAACATATATAGAGAAATCCGGATGGCGGAGCCATAGCAGATATCCAAAGGAAATTAGTAGAAAATTTTTCATTTTAGCACTTTTCAAAATCGTGCTACATATATTCTGTATAATGAAGTTCAGCGTAAAACTCTGAAATTTGGATGTTTCCATATTCTGGCAATCATATAGAGACGTATGCAGGGAGCAGCCCTAGATTTTATCTAATGGAATTTATAAGAAAAACTTTTCATGGTCGTACTTTTCCAAATCATGCTACCTTCATTCTGTATAATTAAGCTCAGCAAATATTATATTTGCACTTTTCCATATTCGGGAAATCATATATACAGAAGTCCGCATGGAGCAGACCTAGCAAATATCTAAGTGAATTTAGTAGAAAATTTGTCATAGTGACACTTTTCAAATCATTTTACGTACATTCTGTATAATTACGTTCAGCACAAAATTGTAAAATTTCCATGTTTCTATATTCAGGCAATCATATATAGAGAAGTCCGCATGGAGTGACGCAAGCAAAAATCTAAGGTAATTTAGCAGAAAATTTTTCATGGTGGCATTTTTCATAGACATACCACAAACATTCTGTATAATTAAGTTCAGCATAAAATAGTCAAATTTACATGTTTCCATATTCAGGGTATCATATATGCAGAGGTTTGCTCAGGCAGCCCTAGCAAATATCTAAGAGAATTACATATAAAATTTTTGATGGGGCTCCTTTTAAAAGTCATGCTATCAACATTCTATATAATTAAGTTCAGCCAAAAATTGTAAAAATTGCATGTTTCCATTTCAAGGCAAACATATATAGAAAAGTCCACATGGAGCATCTGTAGTAAATATCTAAGGGAATTTAGTAGAAAATCTTTAATGGTGGCACTTTTCAAAGTCATGCTACCAACATTCTGTATAATTAAGTTCAGCGTAAAATTCTAAAATTTGCATATTTCCATATTCAGGCTATCATATATAGAGAAATCCGCATGGAGTAGCCCTAGCAAGTATCCAAAGGAAATTAGCAGTCAATTTTTCATTCAATTTCCTGAATATGGAAGACATAGAAAATATCTAAGGGAAGTTTGTAGAAACTTTTTCATGGTGGCATTTATGATTGTCATGCTACCAACATTGTGTATAATTCAGATCATTGTAAAATTTTTAAATTTCCATGTTTCTATATTCAAGCAATCATATATAGAGAAGTCTGGATCGAATTAACCTAGGAAATATCTAAAGTAATTTAGCAGAAAATTTTTCATGGCGGCATTTTTCATAGTCATGCTACAAACAAGCTGTATAATTAAGTTCAGTGTAAAATTTGCATGTTTCCATATTCAAGCAATAATATATATAGAGAGGTCCGCATGCACAATGGTAGCAAATATCAAATGGAATTTAGTACAGAATTTTTTCATACTCACGATACCAACATTCTGTATAATTCAGTTCAGCATAAAATTCTAAAATATGCATGTTTCCATATTCAGGCAATCTTATTTTGAGAAGTCCGCATGGAGTAGCACTAGCAAATATCTAATGGAATTTAGCAAAAAAATTTTCATGGTGGCATTTTTATAGTCAGGCAATCAACATTCTATGTAATTAAGTACAGCATAAAATCCTAAAATTTGCACATTTCAATATTCAGGCAATCATATATAGAAAAGTCCACATGGAGCAGCCCTAGCAAATACCTAACGTTATTTTTCATTGGGGACCTTTATAAAGTCATGCTACCAACATTCTGTATAATTAAATTCAGCGAAAATTCCCAAAATTGCATTTTTCCATATACGGGCAAAATATATAGAGTAGTGTGCATGGAGGTGCACTAGCAAATATATAAAGGAATTTACCAAAAAAATTTTAATGGTGGCACTTTTCAAAGTGATGCCACGAACATTCTGTATAATTAAGTTCAGCGGAAATACTAAAATTTGCAATGTTTCCATTTTCAGGCCATCATATATAGAGAATTTTGCATGGAGTAGCCCTAGCAAATATCTCAGGTTATTTAGCCGAAAATTTTTCGGTGTGGTATTTTTCATAGTCATGCTACAAGAATTCTGTATGATTATGTTCAGCGTTAAATACTAAAATTTGCATGATTCCATATTCAGGCAATCATATAGAGAAGTCTGCATGGGTAGCCCTAGGAAATATCTAAAGGAATTTAGTAGAAAATTTTTTCATTTGGGTTTCTTTTCAAAGTCATGCTACCAACATTCTGTATAATTAGTTTTAGCAGAAAATTCTAAAATTTGCATGTTTCCATTTTCAGGCAATCATATATAGAGAACCCCGCATGGAGCACCCCTAGAAAATATATATGGGAATTTAGTAGAAAATTTTTCATGGGGAACCTTTTGAAAGTTATGCTACCAATATTCTGTATAATTAAGTTCTTTGGAAAATTCAAAAATTTGCATGTTTCCAAATTCAGGCTATCATATATCGAGAAGTCCGCATGGAGCAGCTCTAGCCAATATCAAAGGGAATTTAGTAGAAAATTTTTCATGTTGGCATTTCTCATAGTCATGCTACAAACATTCTGTACAACTAAGTTAAGCATAAAATTCTAAAATTCGCCTGTTTCTATATTCAGCAAATCATATATAGAGAAGTTCACATGGATTAGTCGTAGAAAATATCTTAGGTAATTTAGTAGACAATTTTTCATGGTGTCCTTTTACATAGTCAGGCGACGAACATTGTTTTTAATTTAAGTTCAGCGTAAAATTCTACATTTTGCATGTTTACAATTTCAGGCAATCATATATAGTGAAGTTTGCATGGATAAGCAGTAGTTATATCCTAGAAAATTTAGTATCAAGTTTTTCATGGTTTCATAGTCATGCTACCAACATGCTGTCTAATTAAGTTCAGAGTAAAAGTCTAAAATTTGCATTTTCCATATTGAGCAGCCCTAGAAAATATCTAAGGTAATTTAGCAGAAAATTTTTCACTGTGGCATTTTTCATATTCATGCTACAAACATTCTGTATAATAAATTTCAGAGTAAAGTACCAAACTTTGCATGTTTCGATTATCAGGCAATCATATATAGAGAAGACCGGAGCAGACTTTGCAAATATGTAAGGGAGTTTAGTAGAAAATATTTCATGGTGGTATTTTTCATAGTCATGCTTACAACATTCTGTATAATTAAGTTTAGCATAATGTTCTAAAATTTACATGGTCCATTTTAAGACATTCATACATAGAGAAGTCTGCATTCGAGCCGCCCTAGCAAATATCTAAGGGAATTTAGTATAAAATATTTCAAGGTGGTATTTTTCATAGTCCTGCTACCAAAATTCTGTATAATTAAGTTCAGCCTAGAATTCTAAAATTTATATGTTTCTTTTTCAGACAATCATATAGAGAGAAGTCCGCATGGAGCAGCCCTAGAAAATACCTTAGGTAATTTAGTGGACAATTTTTGATTGTGGCACTTTTCACTGTCAAGCTACCAACATTCTGTATAATTAAGTTCAGCGTAAAATTTTAAAATTTGCATGTTTCCATATTCAGGTAATCATATATAGAGAAGTACGCATGGAAAAGCCCTAGCAAATATCTAATGGAATTTAGCAGAAAATTTTTCATCTTGCCACTTTTCAAAGTCATGCGACCAACATACCTTAAGTTCTACGTAAAATTCTGAAATTTTTATGTTTCCATATTCAGACAATAATATATACAGAAGTCCGCATGGAGAAAATCAAATATGTAAGGGAATTCTGCAGAAAATTTTTCATGGTGGCATCTTTCATAGTCATGCTACCAAAATACTGTATAATTAAGTTCAGCATAAATTTCTAAAATTTGCATTTTTCCATATTCAGGCTTCATATATAGAGAAATCCACATGAATGGCCCTATCAAATATCAGAGGGAATTTAGTAGAATACATTTCATGGTGGCATTTTTCATAGTCATGCTACCAACTTTCTGTATAATTAAGTCCAGCGCAAAATTGTGAACTTTGCATATTCAAGCAATTATATATAAAGAAGTCCACATGGAGCAGCACTAGAAAATATGTAAGGCAAATTAGTAAAAAATTTTTCATGGTGGCCCTTTTCAAAGTCAAGCTGTCGACAATCTGTATAATTAAGGTCAGCATTAAATTATAATGTCAGCATGATTCCATTTCCAGGTAATCATATATAAGTCAGTATGGAGCAGCTCTAGGAAATATCTAAGGGAAATCAGTAGAAAATCTTTCATGGTGGCTTTTTTTCATAGTCATGCTTCCAACATTCTGTATAATTAAGTTCACCGTAAAACACTAAAATTTACATGTTTCCATTTTCAGGCAGTCATATATAGATAAGTTCGCATGGAGCAGGCATGGCAAATATTTAAGCGAATTGAGCCAAAAATTTTTCATGGTGGGATTTTTCATAATCATGCTACCAACATTCGGTATAATTAAGTTCAGCGTAAAATTTTAAATTTGCATATTTTCATTTTCAAACAATTGTATATTGAGTAGTACGTATGAATTATCTAAGGGAATTTAGTAGAAAATTTATCATGGTGGAAAAATTCAAATTCATGCTACCAATATTCTGTACAATTAAGTTCAGCGTAAAATTCTAAAGTTTACAAGTTACCTTTTCCAGACAATCATATAGAGAGAAGTCTGCATGAAGCAGCCCTAGCAAATATCTAAGGTAATTTAGGAGAAAATTTTTAAGGTTGGTATTTTTCAAAGTCCTGCTACGAATATTCTGTATAATTAATTTCAGCATATAATTCTAAAATTTGTATGTTTCCATTTTCAGGCAATCATATACAGAGAAGTCCACCTGGAACAGCCCTAGCAAATATCTAAGTGAATTTAATCGAAAATTTTTCCTGGTGCGACTTTTCATAGTGATGCTATCAACATTTGTATAATTAATTTCAGCGTAAAATTCTAAAATTTGTTTGTTTCGATATGCCAGGAAATCATACATAGAGAAGTCCGCATGGAGCAGTTTTTACAAATATCAAAGGGAATTTAGTAGAAAAGGTTTCATAGTGGTCCATTTCAAATTCATACTATCAACATTCTGTATAATTAAGTTCAGTGGAAAATTTGAAATTTGCATGTTTCCATTTTCAGGCAATCATATATAAAGATGTCTGCACAGAGCAGCCATAGCATATATCGAAGTGAATTTAGCAGAAAAACTTTTAATGGTGGCACTTTTCAAATTAATGCTACCAACATTCTGTATAATTAAGTTCAGCATAAACCTCTAAAATTTACATGTTTCTCTCAGTAAGTTCACTGTCAAATACTAAAATTTGCATTTTTCTATATTAAGGAAATCATATATAGAGAATTCCGCTGGGAGCAGCCCGAGCAAATATCTAAAGAATTTAGTAGATAATTTTTCATTGTGGCCCTTTTCAAAGCCTTTCTGCCAACATTCTATATAATTAAGTTTAGCGTTAAATTCTAAAATTTACATGTTTCCATTTTCAGGCAATCATATATAGTGACGTCGACATGGAGAAGCCATAACTAATATCTAAGGGAATTTAGTAGAAACTTTTTCATGGTGTTGAAAGTCATGCTACCAACATTCTGTATAATTAATTTCAGCTTAAAATTGTAAAATTTACATGTTTCCATATTCAGGCAATCATATATAAAGCAGTGCACATGGTTCAGCTATAGCAAATATCTAAAGGAATTTAGAAGGAAACTTTTCATGGTGGTCCTATTCAAAATCATACTACAAACATTCTGTATAATTAAGTTCAGCGTAATATACTAAAATTGCATGTTTCCATTTTCATGCAATCATAAATAAAGATGTCCGCATTGAGCAGCCCTAGCAAATATAATTTAGTAGAAAAGTTTTCATGGTGCAATTTGTCACAGTTATGCTATGAACATTTGTATAATTAATTTCAGCGTAAAATTCTAAAATGTGCATGTTTCCATATTCAGGCAATCATATATAGAGAAGTGCCCATGAAGCAGCCCCAACAAATATTGAAGAAAATTTAGTAGAAAATTTTTAATGGTGGACTTTTCAAAGTCATGCTACCCACATTCTGTATAATTTATTTCAGCGTGAAATTCTAAAATTTGCATGTTTCCATATGAAGTCAATCATATATTGAATAGTCCGTATGGAATAGCCCTAGCAAATATCTATGGGTATTTAGTAGAAAATTTTTCATGGTGGTCCTTTTCAAAGACATGCTACTAACATTCCGTGTAATAAGTACAGCGTAAAATTTTACAAGTTGCACGTTTCCATTTTCAGGTAATCTTATATAGAGAAGTCCGCATGGAGGAGCCCTAGCAAATATCTAAAGGAATTTAGCAGAAAATTTTTCATGGTGGCATTTTTCATAGTCATGCTAACAACATTCTGTATAATTAATTAAGTACAGTGTAAAAGTTTAAATTTGCATGTTTCCATTTTCAGGGAATCATATATAGAGAAGTCCGCATGGGGAAGACCTAGCAAATATCTAAGGGAATTTAGCAAAAATCTTTTTCATGATGTCATTTTTTATAGTCATGCTCCCAACATTCCGTATAATTAAGTTCAGTGAGAAATTATAAATTTTGCATGTATCTATTTTCAGGCTATCATATATAATGAAAACTGTTTGTAGCATCCCGAGCAAATATCTCAACGAATTTAGTAGAATATCTTTATGGTGGAATATTCCATAGTCATGCTATGAAGATTCTATATAGTTTAATTCAGCGTAAATTTCTAAAATTTATATGTGTCCATTTTCAGACAATCATATATAGAGAAGTCCGCATGGAGCAGCTCTAGCAAATATCTAAGAAAATATAGCAGAAAGTTTTTCATGGCGGCATTTTTCATAGTCTTGCTACAAACATTCTCTGTCATTAAGTTCAGCGTAAAATACTAAAATTTGCATATTTCCATATTCAGGCAGTCGTAATATAGAGAAATCCGCATGGGCAGCCCTAGTAAATATCTAAAGGAATTTAGTAGAAAATCTTTCAAGGTGCCACTTTTCAAAGTAATGCTACCAACATTCTGTTTAATTAAGTTCAGCGTAAAATTCTAAAATTTCCATGTTTCTATATTCAGGCAATCATATATAGACAAGTCTGGATGGAGCAGCCCTAGCACATATCAAAGGGACTTTAGTACAAGATTTTTCATGGTGGCACATTTAAAAGTCATGCTATCAATATTCTGTATAATTAAGTTCAGCGTAAAAGTCTAAAATTTGTATGTTCAGGCAATCATACAGAGAGAAGTCCGCATAGATCAGACCTAGCAAATATCTAAGATAATTCTGCAGAAAATTTTTAATGGTGGCATTTTTTATAGTGATGCTACAAAAATTCTGTATGATAAAGTACGGCCTGAAAATTCTAAAATTTGCATGTGTGCATATACATTTATACAGAAGTCCCCATGGAGCTGCTCTAGCAAATATCAAAGGGAATGTAGTAGAAATGTTTTCATGGTGGCACTTTTCAATTTCATGCTACGAACATTCTGTGTAATTAACTTCAGTGTAAAATTCTAAAATTTGCATGTTTCCATATTCAGGCAATCACCTATAGAAAAGACCACATGGAACAGCCCTAGCAAATATCTAAGGGTATTTTGTAGAAAATTTTTCATGCTGGCTTTTTTCATAGTCACCCTATCAAAATTCTGCATAATTAAGTACATCATAAAATTCTCAAATTTCAATGCTTCCATTTTCTGGCAATCATATATAGAGAAGTCCAGATGGAGCAGCAATAGCAAATATCTAAAGGAATTCAGTAGAAAATTTTTCATGGTGGCATTTTTCATAGTCATGCTACCAATATCCTGTATAATTAAGTTCAGTGTAAAATTATTAAATTTGCATGTTTCTATATCCATGCAATCATATATAGAGAAGTCCACATGGAGAAGCCCTATCAAATATTTGTGGGAATATCTAAGGTAATTTAACAGAAATTGTTTCATGGTGGCATTGTTCATAGTCAGGCTATCAAGATTCTGTAAATTTAAGTTCAGCGTAAAATTCTAAAAATTGCATGTTTCCATATCCAGGGAATCATATGTAAAAAGTCCACATGGAGTAGCTCTAGCAAATCTCTGATTTCATTCAGTAGAAAATTTTTCGTGTTGGCACCTTTCATAATCATGTGAACAACATTTTGTATAATTAAGTTCAGCATAAAATTCTAAAATTTGAATATTTCCATTTTCAGGAAATCATATATAGAGAAATCCGCATGGAGGAGCACTAGAAAATATCTAAGTGAATTTAGTAGAAAAGTTTTCATGGTGGTATTTCTCATAGTCATGCTACAATCATTCTGTATAATAAAGTTCAGCGTTAAATTCTAAAATTTATATGTTTTCATATTCAGGCAATCATATATAGATGAGACAGCATGGAGCAGCCCTAGAAAATATCTAAGGGAATTTACCAGAAGATGTTTCATGGTGGCATTTTTCATAGTCATGCTTCCGATATTCTGTATAAGTTCAGCATAAAATACTCAAATTTGCATGTTTCCGTATTCAGGCAATAATATACAGAGAAGTACGCATGGAGCACCCATAGCAAATATCGAAAGAAATTTAGTAAAACATATTTCACAGAGGTGCTTTTCAAATTCATGCTACCAACATACTGTATAATTAAGTTCAGTGGAAATTCTAAAATTTTTATGTTTCCATATTCCAGCAATCATATATAGAGTAATTCACATGGAGCAGACCGAGCAAATATCTAAGGTAATTTAGTAGACAATTTTTCATGCTACCAAAATTCTGCATAATTAAGTTCAACGTAAAATTCTAAAATTTGCATGTTTCCATTTTTAGGCAATAATATATAGAGAAGTCCACATGGAGTAGCCTTAGCTAATATCAAAGGGAATGCAGTAGAAAATATTTCATGGTAGCATTTTTGATAGACATGCTATCAATATTCTGTATAATTAAGATCATCGTTAAATTCTAAAATTTGCATGTTTCCATATTCAAGCCATCATATATAGGGAAGTACTCATGGAGCAGAATCATAGAATTTAACTAACGGAATTTATTAGAAAATTTTTTATGGGCTTCCTTTTCAAAGTCATGTTACCAACATTCTGTACAATGAAATTCAGCGTAAAATTTTAAATTTGCATGTTTCCATATTCAGTCAATCATATATAGAGAACTCCACATGGAGAGAGAGCCCTAGCAAATATCTGAGGGAATTTGGTAGAAAATCTTTCATTTTGGCATTTTTCAGTCATGCTTCCAGAATTCTGTATAATTATTTCAGGCATAAGTTTCTAAAATTTGCAGGTTTAGATTTTCTGCAATGATATACAGAGAAGAATGAATGGAGCATCCCTAGCAAATATCTAAGGGAATTTATTAGAAAATTTTTCAGGGTGGCATTTTTCATTGTCATGGTACCAACATGTGAAATTTCAGCGTAAAATTCTAAAATTTGCATTCCATTTTCATTTAATTATATATAGAGAAGTTCGCATGGAGCAGCCATAATTTAATAGAAAGTTATTCATGGTGTCACTTTTCATAGTCATTCTACCAATATTCTGTATAATTAAGTTCAGCGTCATAAACATTCTAAAATTTCTCATGTCTCCATTTTCAGGCAATCATATATAGAGAAGTACGCATGGAGTAGTCCTAGCAAATATCTAATTTCATTTAGTAGAAAATTTTTCATGGTGGCACTTTTCAAAGCCATGCTAGCAAAATCTGTATATTATTAATTTCAGCCTAACATTCTAAAATTTGCATGTTTCCACTTTCAGGCAATCATATTTGGAGAAGTACACATGGAGCAGCCCTAGCAAATATCTAAGAGAATTTAGTAGAAAATATTTCGTGATAGCATTTTTCAGAGTCATGCGACCAACATTCTGTATAATTAAGTACAGCATAAAATTCTAAAAATTACACGTTTCCATATTCAGGCAATCAGATATAGAGCAGTCTGTATAGAGTAGTCCTGACAAATATCTAAGGGAATTTAGTAGAATATTTTTCATGAAGGCATTTTTCATAATCATGCTACCAACATTGTGTATAATTAATTTCAGCATAAAATTCAGAAATTCGCACTTTTCCATTTTCAATCTTTCATAAATATAGGAGTCCTCATGGAGAAGCCCTAGGAAATATCTCAGGGAATTTAGCAGAAAGTTTTTCATGAAGGCATTTTTCATAGTGATGCTAACAACATTCTTTGCAATTAAGTTCAGTGTAAAATGCTAAAATTTGCAAGATTCCATATTCAGGCAATCATATATAGAAAAGTCAGTATATAGCAGCCCTAGCAAATATTGAAGGGAATTTAGTACAAAATTTTTTATGCTTCCAAAATTCTGTATAAGAAATAATCTAAAATTAGCATGTTTCTATATTCAGGCAATCATTTATTGAGAAGTCCGCATGTAGCAGCCCCAGCAAATATCTAAGCAAATTTAGCAGAAAATTTCTTATGGTGGCATTTTTCATAGTCATGCTATCAACATTTGTATAATTAGGTTCAGCGGAAAATTCTAAAATTTGCATGTTTCCATTAAGTTCAGCGTAATATTCTAAAATTTGCATGTTTCGATATTCAGGCAATCATATATAGAGAAGTCCGCATGGAACTGCCCTACCAGATATCTAAGGGAATTTAGAAGAAAATTTTTCATGTTGTAACTTTTCAAAGTCTTGCTACCAGTATAATTGCTTCTGTATAATTAAGTACAGTGGAAATACTAAAATCTCATGATTCCATATTCACGCAATCATATATATAGATCAGCGCATGGCGTAGCCCTAGCAAATATCTACGGGAATTTAGTAAAAAATTTTTCATGGGGGTTTCAAAGTCATTCTATCAACTTTCTGTATAATCAATTCAGCGGTAAATTTTAAAATTTGCATGTTTCCATATTCAGGCAATCATATATAGAGAAGTCTGCATGGAGCAGCTATAGCAAAAATCTAAAAGAATTAAGCATAAAATTTTTCATGGTGGCATTTTTCATAGTCATGCTACCAATATTCTGTATATTTAAGTTCAGTGTAAAATTCTAAAATTTGCATATTTCCATTTTCAGCAAATCATATATAAAGAAGTCCGCATGGAGCAGCCCTAGCATATATATAAGGGAATTTATTAGAAAGTTTTTCATGCTGGCATTTTTCATAGTGATGCTACCGACATTCTTTATAATTAAGTTCAGCGTAAAATATTCAAATTGTATGTTTCTGTGTTCAGGCAATCATATATAGAGTAGTCCGCATTGAGAAGACCTAGGATAATGCATGGTGGCATTTTTCATAGTCATACTACCAACATTCTGTATAATTAAGTTCAGAGGAAAATGCTAAAATTTCCATGGTTCTATTTTCAGGCAGTCATATATAGAGAAGTCTGCATGGAGCAGCCATAGTAAATATCTAAGGAAAATTGTAGAGAATTTTTCATGGAGTAATTTTTCACAGTCATGCTTCCAATATTCTGTATAATTAATTTCAGCGTAAAATTCCAAAATAAACATGTTTCCATTTTAAGACCTAGCAAATATCTAAGGGAATTTAGCAGAAAATTTTTCATGGTGGCATTCTTAATAGTCATCCTACCAACATTTTTATAATTAATTTGAGAGTAAAATTCTAAAATTTGCATAATTCCATTTTTCAGTGAATTGTATATAGAGAAGTTCGCATGGACCAGTGAATTATATATAGATAATACAGCATAGAGCTTCCCTAGAAAATATCTAAGGGAATTTACCAGAAATTGTTTCATGGTGGAATTTTTCCTAGTCATGCTACCAACATTCTGTATAATTAAGTTCAGTGTAAAATTCTAAAATGTACATGTATTCATTTTCAGAAATTCATATATAGAGAAGTCTGCATGTAGCAGCGCTAGCAAATATCTAAGAGAATTTAGAAGAAAATTTTTCATAGGCATCTTTTTCATAGTCATGCTATCAACATTTTGTATAATTAAGTTGAGCGTGAAATTCTAAAATTTGCATGTTTCCATATTCTGGCAATAATATATATAGACAAGATCGCATGGAGCAACCATAGCAAATATGTAAGGGAATTTAGTAGAAAATTTTTTATGGTAGTATTTTTCATAGTCATGCTACCAACATTCTGTAAAATTAAGTTCAGTGTAAATTTCTAAAATTTGCAAATTTCCATTTTCAGGCAAAAATATATAGAGAAGTCCGCATGTATTAGCACTAGCAAATATCTAAGGGAATGTAGAACAAAATTTTTCATGGGGGCAAGTTTCATAGTCATGCTACCAACATTCTGTATAATTAATTTCAGCGTGCAATTATAAAAATTGCATGTTTCCAATTTCAGGCAATCATATATAGAGAAGTTGTATTCTGTATAATTAAGTTCTGCGTAAATTTCTAAAATTTGCATGATACCATTTTCAGGCAATCATATATATAGAACTACACATGGAGCAGCCCTAGCAAATATCTAATTTCATTTAGTAGAAGATTTTTAATGGTGGCAGCTTTCAAAGTCATGCTAGCAAAATTTTGTATAATTAATTTCAGCATAACATTCTAATATTTGCATGTTTCCATCTTTAGGCCATCATATATTTTTCATGGTGACTTTTTTGATAATCATTCTACCCACATTCTGTATAATTAAGTTCTGCGTAAAATACCGAAATTGGCATGTTTCCATATTCAGTCAATCATATAGAGAAGTCCGCACGGAGCAGCACTAGAAAATATCAAGGAAATTTAGTAGAAAATTTTTCATGGTTGCATTTTTCATAGTCATGCTACCAACATGGTGTATAATTAAGTTCAGGGTAAAATTCTAAAAATTGCATGTTTCCATTTTCAGGCAATCATATATAGAGAAGTTCGCAGCCCTAGCAATATCTAAGGAAATTTAGTAGAAAATTTTTCATGGTGGCATTTTTCATAGTCATGCCACAAACATTCTGTATGATTCAGTTCAAGGTTAAATTTTAAAATTACCATGTTTCTATATGCAGCTAATCATATATAGAGAAGTCCGCACGGGCAGGCCTAGCAAATATCAAATGGAATTTAGTAGAGAATTTTTCATGGTATAATTTTACATAGTCACGATATCAATATTCTGTATAATTAAGTTCAGCATAAAAATCTAAAATATGCATGATTCCATTTTCAGGCACTCGTTTAGTAGAAAATTTGTCATGGTTGTTTGTTTGAAAGTCATGCTACCAACATTCTACATAATTAAGTTCAGGGAAAATTTTTAAAATATCATGTTTCCATATACCGGCAATCATATATAGAGAAGTCTACATGGAGCAGCTATAGCAAATATCTAAATGAATTTGGCAAAATTTTTAAATGGAGGCATTTTTTCATAATCATGCTTACAATATTCCGTATAATTAATTTCAGCGTAAAATTCTAAAATTTGCATGTTTCTATATTCAGGCAATCATATATAGAGATGTTCGCACGGAGCACCCCTAGCAAATATCTAAGGAAATTTAGCAGAACATTTTTCATGCTGGCATTTTTCATAAATATGCTATCAAAATTTGTATAATTAAGTTAAGCGTAAATTTGTAAAATTTCTATAGTAAAGCAATCATATATAGAGAAGTCTGCATGGAGCATCCATAGCAAATATCTAATTTAGTAAAAAATTTTTCATGCTGGCATTTTTTATACACATGCTATCAACATTTGTATAATGAAGTTCAGCGGAAAATTCTAAAATTTGCATGTTTCGATATTCAGGCAATCATATATAGAGAAGTACGCAGGGAGCAGTCCTAACAATATCAAAGGGAATTTAGTAGAAAATCTTTCATGGTGGCATTGTCCAAATCATTGTACCAACTATACATTCTATACAATTAAGTTCAGTGTTAAATTCTCAAATTTGCATGTTTCCATAATCAGGCAATCATATATAAAGAAGTCCGCATGAAGCAGCCCAAGCAAATATTTAAGAAAATTTACTAGAAAATTTCTTATGGTAGCACTTTTCAAAGTCATGCTACAAACATTCTGTATATTTAATTTCAGCTTAAATTTCTAAAATTTGCATGTATCCATATTAAGGCAATCATAAATAGAATAGTCTGCATGGCACAGCCGTAGCAAATATCTAAGGGAATTTAGCAGGAAATCTTTCGTGGTGGTCCTTTTCAAAGTAATGCTACTGACATTCTGTATAATAAGTTCAGCTGAAAATTCTAGAAATTGCACGTTTCCATTTTCAGGCAATCATATATAAAGTTGTCTGCATGGAGCAACCATAGCAAATATCTAAGTAAAAAATTTTTCATGGTGGCATTTTTCATACTCATGCTATCAACATTTGTATAATGAAGTTCAGCAGAAAATTCTAAAATTTGCATGTTTCCATTAAGTTCAGTGTAATATTCTAAAATTTGCATGTTTCGATATTCAGGCAATCATATATAGAGAAGTACGCAGGGAGAATCGCTAGCAATATCGAAGGGAATTTAGTAGAAAATTTTTCATGGTGGCATTGTCCAAATCATTGTACCAACATTCTATACAATTAAGTTCTGCGTAAAATTCTCAAATTTGCATGTCTCCATATTCAGGCAATCATATATAGAGAAGTCTGCATGGAGCAACCATAGCAAATATCTAAGTGAATTTATTAGAAAATTTTCCATGATGGCATTTTTCATAGTTATGCTACGAACATTCTCTCTAATTCAGTTCAGTGTAAAGTTCTAAAATTTGCATGTTTCTATATTTAGGCAATCATAGAAAGAGAAATCCACATGGAGTAGACATAGCAAATATCTAAGGGAAATTAGTAGAAAAGGTTTCATGGGGGCATTTTTCATAGTCATGCTACCAACTTTCTGTATAATTAAGTTCAGCGGAAAATTCTAAAATTTGCATGTTTCCATACTCAGGAAATCATATATAGAGATGTCCGCATGGAGCAGCCATAGGAAATATCCAAATGAAATTAGTAGAAAAGTTTTCATGTTGGCACTTTTCAATGTCGTGTCAACAACATTCTGTATAATTAAGTTCAGCGTGAAATTTGCATGTCTCCATATACAGGCCACCATATATAGAGAACTCCGCATGGAACAACCCTAGCAAATATCTAGGGGAATTTAGTAGAAAATTTTTCATGATGAATCTTTTCAAAGTCATCCTACCAACATTCTGTATAATTACGTTCAGAGTGGACTAGTAATATTTTTGTGAATCCATATTAGGCAATCACATATAGAGAAGACCACATGGAGCAGACCTATCAGATATCTAACGGAATTTAGTAATAAATTTGTCATAGTCATGCTCCCGACAATCTGTATAGTTAAGTACAGTGTAAAATACTAAAATTTGCAGGTTTCCTTATTCAGGCAATCTTATATAGAGAAGTCTGCATGGAGCAGCAATAGCAAATATCTAAAGGAATTTAGAAGGAAATTTTTCATGGAGGCATTATTTATTGTCAAGCTACTGTATAATTAAATTCAGTGTAAAATACTAAAATTTATATGTTTACATATTCAGGCATACATATATGGAGAATTCAGCATGGGCCGCCTTAGCAAATGTCTAAAGGAATTTAGTAGTAAATTTTTCATGGAGGTCCTTTTCAAAGTCATTCTACCAACATTCTGTATAATTAAGATCTTTGGAAAATTCTAAAATTTGCATGTTTCCATATTCAGGCAATCATATATAGAGAAGACCGCATGGAGCCGCCCTAGCAAATATCTAAGGGAATTTAGCAGAAAATTATTGATGTGGGTATTTTTCATAGTTATGTTACCAACCTTCTGTATAATTAAGTTCAGGGGAAAATTCTAAAATTTGCATGATTCCATATTTAGGCAGTTATATATCGTGAAATCTGCATGGAGCAACCCTAGTAAATACATAAGGGAATTTATTAGCAAAAGTTTTATGGTGGTATTTTTCATAGTCATGCTACCAACATACTCTATAATTAAGTTCTGTGTAATTCCTAAAATTTGCAGGTTTCCATTTTTAGGCAATCATATATAGAGAAGTCCGCATGTAGCATCCCTAGCAAATATCTAAGGGAATTTATTAGAAAATTTTTCATGGTGTCACTTTTCCAAATCATGCTGCCAACATTCTGTATATAGAGAAGTCCGCATGGAGCAGACATATCAAATAACCAAGGGAATTTAGTAGAAAAATTGACATGGTGCCACTTGTTATATTCAAGGTATGAACATTTATATAATTAATTTCAATGTAAAATTTTAAAATTTGCATGTTGCCAGTATCAGGAAATCATATATTGAGAAGTCTGCATGGAGCAGCTTTAAGAAATATCTAAGTGAATTTATTAGAAAAAATTTCATGGTGGCATTTTTCATAGTGATGCTACCGACATTATGTATAATTAAGTTCAGCAAAATTTACTCAAAGATGCATGTTTCCGTGTTCAGGCAATCATATATAGAGAAGTCCGCATGGAGCACCGATAGCAAATATCGAATGAAATTTAGTAAAATATTTTTCACGGAGGTCCTTTTCAAATTCATGCTACCAACATTCTGTATAACGAAGTTCAGCGGAAAAATACTAAAATTTGTATGTTTCCATATTCCGGCAATAATATATAGATAAATCTGCATGGAGCAGCTCTAGCAAATATAAAATGGAAAATTTTTCATGGTGGATCTTTTCATTGTCATGCTACCAAAATTCTGCATAATTAAGTTCAGGGTAAAATTCTAAAATTTGCATGTTTCCATTTTCAGGCAATCATATATAGAGAAGTCCACATATAGCAGACCAAGCAAATATGTAAGGTAATTTAGCAGAAGATATTTCATGGGGGTTACTTTAAAAGTCATGCTACCAATTCTAAAATTTGCATGCTTCCATTTTCAGGCAATCATATATAGAGAAGTCCACATGGAGCAGACCAAGCAAATATGTAAGGTAATTTAGCAGAAGATTTTTCATGAGGGTTACTTTAAAAGTCATGCTACCAATTCTAAAATTTGCATGTTTCCATTTTCAGGCAATGATATCTAGAGAACTACGCATGGAGCAGCTCTAGCTAATATCTAAGGGAATTTAGTAGAAAATTTTTCATGGTGAACCTTTTCAAAGTCATGCTACCAACCTTCTGTATAATTCAGTTCGGCGTAAAATTGTAAAATTTGCATGTTTCCATTTTCAAGCAATCATATAGATAGAAGTCTGCATGGAGCAGCCCTAGCAAATCACCAAGGGAATTTACCAGAAAAGTTTACATGGTGCCACTTTTCACAGTGATGCTATCAACATTTGTATAATTAAGTTCTGCAAAAAATTCTAAAAATTGCTTGTTTCCATATTCATGCAAATCATATATACAGAAGTCCGCATGGAGCAGCCCAAGTCAATATCTAATGGAATTTAGTAGAAAATTTTAATGGGGGTCTTTTTAAAATTCATACTACCAACATTGTGTATAATTAAGTTCAGTGGAAAATTTTGAGTTTGCAGGTTTCCATTTTCAGGAAATCATATATAAAGAAGTCCGCACGGAGCAGCCCAATCAAATATTGAAGGGAATTTAACAGAAAATTTTTAATGGTAGCACTTTTCAACATTACGCCACCAACATTCTGTATATTGAAGTTCAGCGTAAAATTCTAAAATTGGCATGTTTCTATTTTTTAGATAATCATATATAGAGAAGTCTGTATGCAGCAGGCCTAGCAAATATCTAAGTAAATGAAGTAGAGAATTTTTCATGGTAGAATTTTTCATCGTCATGATACCAATATTCTGTAAAATTAAGTTCAGCGAAAATGCTCAACTTTGAAAGTTTCCATTTTGGGGCAATCATATATAGAGAATCCGCATGGAGAAGCCCTAACATATATCTAAGGGAATTTAGTAAAAAACTTTTTCATGGTGGCACTTTTCAGTGTTGTGGTAAGAACATTGTGTATAATTAAGTTCAGCGTAAAATTCTAAAATTTGCATGTTTCCATATTCAGGCAATCATATATACAGTAGTCTGCATGGCGCAGACCTAGCTATTATCTATAGGAATTTAGTAGAAAATTTTTCATGCTGGCAATTTTCCAAATCATGTTAACAACATTATGTATAATTAAATTCAGCGTAAAATTCTAAATTTGCCTATATCCATATACAGGCTCTCATATATAGAGAAGTCCACATGGAGAAGCACTAGCTAATATCTACCAAAATTTAGTAGAATATTTTTATTCTGCCACTTTTCAAAGTCATGCTATCTACATTCTGTAAAATTAAGTTCATCATAAAATTCTAAAATTTGTATGTTTCCATATTCACGTAATCATATATAGAGAAGTCCGCATGGAACAGCCCTAGCAAATATCTAAGGAAAAATGTAGAGAATTTTTCATGGAAGAATTTTTCAGAGTTATGCTACCAACATTCTGTATAATTAAGTTCAGCATAAAATTCTTAAATATACATGTTTCCATTTTAAGACCTAGCAAATATCTAAAGGAATTTAGTAGAAAATTTTTCATCATGGCATTTTTCATAGTCATCCTACCCACATTCTGTATAATTAATTTCAGCGTAAAATTCTACAATTTGCATAATTCCATTTTCAGATAATTATATATAGAGAAGTTCGCATGGAGCAGCCATAGCAAATATCTAAGGGAATTTAGTAAAAAGCTTTTAATGATGTCACTTTTCATAGTCATACTACCAATGATCTGTATAATTAAGATCAGCGTAAAATTCTAAAGTTTGCATGTTTCAATTTTCAGGTAATTATATATAGAGAAGCCGTAGCAAATGTCTAACGGAATTTAATAGAAATTTTTCATGGTGGCCTTTTCATAGTCATGATATCAATAATCTGTAAATTAATTTCATCGTAAAATTCTAAAATTTTTATATTTCCATATTCAGGCAAAAATCCACATAGTGCAGGACTAGGAAATACCTAAGGGAATTTAGTAGAAAAATTTTCATACTACCAACATTCTCTAAAATCATTTTCAGCGTAAAGTTCTAAAAGTTGCATGTTTCCCTTTTAAGTCAATCATATATAGAGAAGTTTGGATGGAGAAGCCCAAGCTAATATCTAAGGGAATTTAGCAGATATTTTCTCATGATGGCATTTTTCATACTCAAGCTACCAATATTCTGTATAATTAAGTTCAGCATAAAATTCTTAAATTTGCATGTTTCCATATACATGCAATCATATATAGAGAAGTCCGCATAGAACAGACCTATTCATGCAATAATATAAAGAGTCCACATGGAGCAGCCCTATCAAATATTTTACGGAATTTAGTAGAAAATTTTTCTTGTTGGCATTCTGTATAATTAAGTTAAGGGTAAGATTATAAAAATTTCATGTTTACATCTTCAGGCAATCATATATAGAGAAGTTCACATAGAACAGACCTAGCAAAAAACTAAGGGAATTTATCAGAAAATTTTTTGTGGTGGGATTTTTCATAATCATGCTACCAACATTCTTTATAATAATGTTCAGTGTGAAATTCTAAAATTTGCATGTGTTTATATTCAGGCAATCATATATAACGAAGTCCACATGGAGTAGCCCTAGCAAATATCTAATTTCATTTAGTAGAAAATTTTTTACGGTGGCTCTTTTCATAATCATGCGAACAAAATTCTGTATAATTAAGTTCAGAATAAAATTCTAAAATTAAAATATTTGCATGTTTCCATATTAATGCAATAATATATAGAGGAGTCCACATGGAGTAGCCCTATCAAATATTTTACGGAATTTAGTACAAAATTTTTCATGTTGGCATTTTTCATAGTCATGCTAACAACATTCTGTATAATTAAGTTAAGGGTAATATTCTAAAAACTGCATGTTTACATATTCAGGCAATCATATATAGAGAAGTTTGCATAGAACAGATCTAGCAAAAGAAAGGGAATTTAGCAGAAAATTTTTCGTGGTAGGATTTTTCATAATCATGCTACCAACATTGTTTATAATAAATTTCAGTCTAAAATTCTAAATTTTGCATGTGTTCATATCAAGGAATCATATATAACGAAGTCTGCATGGAGTAGCCCTAGCAAATATCTAATTTCATGTAGTAGAAAATTTTTCATGGTGGCTCTTTTCATAAACATGCGAACAAAATTCTGTATCATTAAGTTCAGAATAAAATTCTAAAATTAAAATATTTCCATTATCACGAAACCATATATATAGAAGTCCGCATGGACGAGCACTAGCAAATATCTACGGGAATTTAGTAGAAAAATTTTCATGGTGGTATTTCTCACAGTCATGCTACAAACATTCTGTATAATTAAGTTCAGCGTAAAATTCTAAAATTATACATTTCTATTTTCAGACAATCATATATAGAGAAGTCTGCATGGAGCATCGCTAGCAAATATCTAAGACAATATAGTAGAAAATTTCTCATGGTGGTATTTTTCATAGTCATACTACTAATATTCTGTATAATTAAGTTCAGCGTAAAATAGTTAAATTTGCCTTTGTTCCATTTTCAGGCAATATATATAGAAGTCCGCATGAAGCATCCCTAGCAAATATCTAAGGGAATTTGGCATAAAATTTTTTGTGGTGGTATTTTTATAGTCATACTACCAATATTCTGTATAATTAAGTTCAGCTTAAAGTTATAAAATTTACATGTTTCCATTTTGATAAAATCATATATAGAGAAGTTCGCATGGTTTAGACCTAGCAAGGGAATTTAGTTGAAAATTTTTTATCCTGGTATTTTCAATAGTCCTGCTACCAACGTTCTGTATAATTAAGTTCATTTTCAGACAATCATATATAGCGAAGTTCCCATGTAGCAGCCCCAGCAAATATCTAAGTGAATTTAGAAGACAATTCTTCATAGGGGCATTTTTAATAGACATGCTACCAACATTCTTTATAATTAAGATGAGGGTGAAATTCTAAAATTTGCATGATTCTATATTCAGGCAATAATATATATAGACAAGACCGCATGGAGCAGCCTTATCAAATATGTAAGGGAATTTAGTAGAAAATGTTTTTGGTGATATTTTTCATAGTCAGACTACCAACATACTGTATAATTAGGTTCAGCATAAAATTCTAAAATTTACATGAAACGATTTTCAAACAATATAGTGAAGTCTGCATGGAGCAGACTTAGCAAATATGTAAGGGAATTTAGTAGAACATTTTTTATTGTGGTATTTCTCATAGTCAGGCTACCAACATTCTGCATAATTTAGTTCAGCGTAAAATACTAAAATTTGCATGTTTCCATATTAAAACAATCATCTATAGAGAAGTCCTCATAGAGCAGCCCTAGAAAATATCTAAGGAAATTTAGCAGAAAGTTTTTTATGGTGGGATTTTCATACTCATGCTCCCGACATTCTTTATAATTAAATTCAGTGTAAAATTCTAAAATTTGCATGTGTTCATATTCAGGCAATTATATATGAAGAAGTCCGCATAGAGTACCACTAGCAAATATCTAATTTCATTTAGTAGAAAATTTTTCATGGTGGCTCTTTTCATAGTCATGCGAACAACATTCTGTATAATTAAGTTCAGCATACAATTCTAAATTTAAATATTTCCATTTTCAGGAAATCATATATAGAGTATTTCACATGGAGCAGCCCTAGCAAATATCTAAGGGAATTTACCAGAAAATGTTTCATGGTAGCATTTTTCATAGTCATGCTACAAACATTCTGTATGATAAAGTTCAGCCTGAAATTGGAAAATTTGCATGTTTCCATATTCAGATAATCATATGTAGAGAAGTCCACAGTGAGCAGCTGCAGCAAATATCTAAGGGAATTCCGTAGAAAATGTTTCATGGTGGCATCTTTCATAGTCAGGCCACCAATATTCTGTATAAATACGTTCAGTGTAAAATTCTAAAATTTGCATATTTCCATATTAAGGCAATCATATAATGAGAAGTCCGCATGGTGCATCCCTAGCAAATATCTAAGGGAATTTTGTAGAATTTAGTAGGAAAGTTTACATGGTGGCATTTTTCGTAGTCAGGCTATCAAGATTCTGTCAATTTAAATTCAGCGTAAAATTCTAAATATTGCATGTTTCCATATTCAGGCAATCATATATATAGAAGTCCGCATGGAGCAGCCCTAGAAAATATCTAATGGAATTTAGTAGAAAATTTATCATGGGGATCATTTTCAAGTCATGCTATCAACATTCTGTATAATTAAGTTCAGTGGAAAAATTGAAATTTGCATGTTTCCATTTTCAGGCAATGATATATAAATAAGTCCGCACGGTGGAGCCCTAGCAAATATCAAAGGTAATTTAGCCGAAAATTTTTATGGTGGCACTTTTCAAAGTTGTGCTACCAACATTCTGTATAATTAACTTCAGTGTAAACCTCGAAAATTACATGTTTCTATATTCAGGTAATCATATATAGATAAGTCCGCATGGAGCAGCAATATCAATTATTAAAGGGAATTTAGTAGAAATTTCTGCTTGGTGGCACTTTCCAAAATCATGCTACCAAATTTTTGTATAATTAAGTGCAGCGTAAAATAATAATATTTGCATATTTATATTTTCAGTCAATCATATATAGAGAAGTCCACATGGAAAAGCTCTAACATATATCTAAGGGAATTTAGTAAAAGATTTTTGCATTGGGATCATTTTGAAAGTTATGCAACCAACATTCCGTATAATAAAGTTCTGCATATAATTCTACAATTTGCATGTTTCCATTTTCAGGCAATCATATATAGAGATGTCCGCATGCAGCAGCCATAGGAAATATCTAAATGAAATTAGTAGAAAATTTTCATGGTGGCACTTTTCAAAGTTGTGCTACCAACATTCAGTATAATTAACTTCAGTGTAAAATTCTACAATTTGCTGGTTTCCATTTTAAGGCAATCATGTATAGAGAAGTCAGCATGGAGCAGCCCTAGCAAATATCAAAGGGAATTTAGTATAAAATTTTTCATGGTGGTATTTTTCATAGTCATTTTACCAACATACTGTATCATTAAGTTCAGCGTAAAATTCTAAAATTTTCATGCTTCCATTTTCAGGCAATTATATATAGTGAATCCGTTTGTAGCAGCTCTAGTAAATATATAATTAAACGTAGTAGAGAATTTTTCATGGTAGAATTTTTCATAGTCATGAACCAACATTCTGTATAATTAAGTTCAGCGTAACATGCTCAAATTTGCATATTTCCATATTCAGGCAATCATATAGAGAGAAGTCCGCATGGAGCAGACCTAATGGAATTTAGTAGAAAATTTTTCCTGGTGGCACTTTTTCAAATAATGCTACCAACATTCTGTACAATTAAGTTCAGTGTAAGATTCTAAAATTTGCATGTTTCCATATTCAGGCAATCATATATAGAATAATCCGCATGTAGAAGCCCTAGCAAATATGTAAGGGAATTTTGTAGAAAATTTTTCATGGTGCCACTTTTCAAAGATATGCTACCTTTATTCTGTATAATTAAGTTCAGTGTAAAATACAAACATTTGCATATTTCCATATTCACGCAATCATATAGAGAGCAGTCCGCATGGAGCAGCGCTAGCAAATATCTAATCAATTGTAGTGGAAAATTATTCATGGTGCCATTTTTCAAAGTCATGCTACCAATATTCTGTATAATTAACTTCAGCGTAAAATACCAAAGTTTGCATGTTTCCATAATCACACAATCATAAATAGAGCAGTCCGCATGGAACAGCCCTAGGAAATCTCTAGGAATTCAGAAAAGATTTTTCATGGGAGTCCTTATCAAAGTCATGCTACAAACATTCTGTTTTATTAAGTTCAGCATAAAATACTATAATTTGCATATTTCCATATTCAGGCAATCATATATAAAGCAGTCCACATGGAGCAGCTCTAGCAAATATCTAAGGTAATTTAGCAGAAAATTTTTAATGGAGCCACATTTCAAAGTCATGCTACCAACATTCTGTTCAGTGGAAAATTCTGAAATTTGCATGTTTCCATTTTCAGGGAATGATATATCTAGAAGTCCGCATGGAGCAGACCTAGGAAATATCTATGGGAATTTAGTAAAAAACTTTTCATGGTCATGCTACAAACATTTTGTTTAATTAAGTTCAGCATAAAATACTAAAATTTGCATTTTTCCATATTCAGGCAATCATATATAGAGAAGTCCACACGGGCAGCCGTAGGAAATATCTAAGGGAATTTAATAGAAAATCTTACATGTGGATCCTTTTCATATCATGCTACCAACATTCTTTATAATTAAGTTCAGCGTAAAATTATAGAATTTGCATGTTTCCATTTTCAGGCAATCATATAGAGAGAAGTCCGCATGGAGCAGCCCTAGCCAACATCTAAGTGAATTTAGTAGAAAATTTTTAATGGTGGCACTTTTCATAGTTATACTTCCAAAGTTTTGTATAAGAATATTCTGCGTAAAATTCTAAAATTTGGTGTCATTTTACATAGTCAGGCTACGAACATTCTTTTTAATTAAGTTCTGCATAAAATTCAAAAGTTTGCATGTTTCCAATTTGGATAATCCTATATAGAGAAATCCCCATGGAGTAGCCATAGCAAATATCTAAGGGAATTTCAGAGAAAATTTTTCATGGTGGAATTTTTAATACTCATACTATCAACATTCTGTCTAATTAATTTCAGCATAAAATTCTAATATTTGCATGTTTCCATATATAGACAATCATATATAGAGAAGTCTGCAGAGAGAAGCCCTAGCAAATATCTAAGGGAATTTAGCAGAAAATATTTAATGGTGGCACTTTTCAAAGTCATGCTACCAACATTCTATATAATTAAGTTCAGCGTAAAATTCTAAAAATTTGCATGTTTCCATATTCAGGCAATCATATATAGAGAAGTCAGCATTGAGCTGCCCTATCAAATATCCAGGGGGTTTTAGCAGTCAATTTTTCATGGTGGAATTTTTTGTAGTCATGGTACCAACATGAAAATTTTCTGCTAAATTCCCTTAGATATTTGCTAGGGCTACTCCATGCGGACTTCTCTATATATGATTGCCTGAATATGGAAGATCTAGCAAATATCTAAGGGAAGTTTGTAGAAACTTTTTCATGGTGACATTTTTCAAAGTCCTGCTTCCAACATTCTGTATAATTAAGTTCAGTGTAAAATTCTAGAATTTGCATGATTCCATATTCAGGCAATCATATATATAGAAGTCCGCATGCAGCACAAGTAGAAAATCTCTAAGGGAATTTAATAGAAAATTTTTTCATGGTGGTTCTTTTCAATGTCATGCTACAAATATTCTGTATACTTAAGTTTCAGGGAAACTTATATACAGAAATCTGCATGGCAGAGCAATAGAAAATATCCAAATGAAATTAGAAGAAAATTTTTCATTGTGGTACTTTTCAAAGAAGTTAGCTTGGGCATCCCTAGCAAATATCTAAGAGAATTACATATAAAATTTTTGATGGGGGTCCGTTTCAAAGTCATGCTACCAACATATTGTAATTAAGTTCAGCGGAAAATTGTAAAAATTGCATGTTACCATTTTCAGGCAATCATATATAGAAAAATCCAGATGGAGCATCGTGAGTAAATATCTAAGGGAATTTTTCATGGTGGCATTTTTCATAATCATGCTATCAACATACTGTATAATTCAGTTCAGCGTAAAATTATAAAATTTCCCTGTTTCTATATTCAGGCAATCATATATAGAGAAGTCCGTATCGAGCTGACCTAGGAAATATTCATGGGGGACCTTTACAAAGTCATGCTACCAACAATCTGTATAATTAAATTCAGCTAAATTTCTAAAAATTGCATGTTTCCATATACAGGCATTCATATATAGAGAAGTCCGCACGGAGCAGCCCTAGCAAATATATAAGGAAATTTAGCAAGTAAATTTTAATGGTGGCACTTTTCAAAGTCATGCTACGAACATTCTGTATAATTAAGTTCAGCGGAAATTGTAAAATTTGGATATTTCTATTTTAAGTCAATCATATATAGAGAAGTCCGCACGGAGCAGCCCTAGCAAATATCAAGGAAATTTAGTAGAAAAATTTTCATCGTTGCATTTTTCATAGTCATGCTACCAACATTCTGTATAATTAAGTTCAAGATAAAATTATAATAATTGCATGTTTCCATATTCAGGCAATCACCATATGGAGCAGCCCTAGGAAATATCTAAGGGTATTTTGTAGAAAATTTTTGATGGTGGCACTTTTCAAAGTTATGCTAGGAAAATTCTGTATAATTAAGTTCACCGTAAAATTCTCAAATTTGAATGTTTCCATTTTCAGGCAATCATATATAGAGAAGTCTGCATGGAGAAGCAATTGCAAATATCTAATGGAATTCAGTAGAAAATTTTTCATGGTTGCATTTTTCATAGTCATCTCACCAACATTCTGTATAATTAATTTCAGTGTAAAATTATAAAAATGGCATGTTTCCATTTTCAGGCAATCATATGTAGAGAAGTTGGCAAGGAGAAGCAATTGCAAATATCTAAGGGAATTCAGTAGAAAGTTTTTCATGGTGGCATTTTTCATAGTCATCCCACCAACCTTCTGTATAATTAAGTTTTGTGTACAATTCTAAAATGTCTATGTTTCTATATTCAGCGTATCATATATAGAGAAGTTTGTATAGAGCAGCCCTAACAAATATCTAATGGAATTTAAAGAAAATTTTTCATGGTGTCACTTTTCAAAGACTTAACACTAGCAATTATCTAATGGAATTTACTAAAACATTTTTTATGGGGGTTATTTATAGCAAAATTTCTAAAAGAGGCATGTTTCCATATACGGCATTCATATTTAGAGATGTCCACACGGAGCAGCACTAGCAAATATCTAAGGGAATTAAGCAGAAAATTTTTCATGGTGGCCCTTTTCAAATTCATGCTACTAACATTCTGTGTAGTTAAGTTCAGCGGAAAGTTCTAAAATTTGCATGTTTCCATATTCAAGCAATCATATATAGAGAAGACTGCATGGAACAGCCCTAGCAATTATCTAAGGGAATTTAGTAGGAAATTTATGGAGGCACATTTCAAATTCATGCTACCAACATTCTGTATAATTAAGTTCAAAGTAAGATTCTAAAATTTAGCATGTTTTGATTTTCATGCAATCATATACAGAGAAGTCTGCATGTAGCACCCTTAGCAAATATCTAATGGAATTTAGAAGAGAATTTTCATGGGGCTTTTTTCATAGTCATGCTAAAAACATTCTTTATAATTAAGTTCAATGTAAAATTCTGATATTTGCTTGTTTCCATAGTCAGTCAATCATATATAGAGAAGTCCGCATGTAGCAAGACAAGCAAATATCTAAGGCAATTTAGAAGCAAATTTTTCATGGGGGCATTTTTCATAGTCATGCTAACAACATTCTTTATAATTAAGTTCAGCGTAAAATAGTAAAATTTGCATGTTTCTATATTCAGGCAATCATATATAGAGAATTTCTCTAAGGGACGTTAGAAGAAAATTTTTCATGCCGGCAGTTGTCAAAGTCATGCTCAGAATATTCTGTATAATTAAGTTCATCGTAAAATACTAAAATTTGCATGTTTCCATTCTAATTGAATCATAGAAAATGCAATACTTAGAAAAGTCCGCATGGAGCAAGCCTAGCAAATATCTGAGGGAATTTAGTACAAAATTTTTGATGTTGGCATTTTTCATAGTCATGCTACCAACATTGTACATAATTTATTTCAGCACAAAATTCTAAATTTTGCATGTTTTCATTTTCAGGCAATCATATATAAAGAAGTCTGCATGGAGCAGCCCTAGCAAATATCTAATGGAATTTAGAAGAAAACTTTTCATGGTGGCATTTTACATAATCATGCTGCCAAAATTCTGTATAATTAAGTTCAGCATAAAATTCTAAAATTTGGATATCTCCATCTTCAGGCAATCATATATGCAGAAGTCCACATGGAGCAGCACTAGAAATTATCAAAGGGAATATAGTAGAAAATTTTTCCTGGTGGCACTTTTCAAAGACATGCTGCCAATATTCTGTATGATTAATTACAGTGTAAAATTCTAAAATTAGCATGTTTCCATTTTTACACAATTATATATAGAGAAGTATGCATGGAGCAGCCCGAGCAAATATCAAAGGGAATTTAGTAGAAAATTTTTCAAGGTGCCACTTTCATAGTCATGCTATCAACTTTTATATAATTAAGTTTGGTGTAAATTTCTAAAATTTGCATGTTTCCAATATCAGGACATCATATATAGAGATGTCCGCATGTAGCAGCTCTAGCAAATATCTAAATTAATTTATTAAAAAATTTTTCATGGTAGCAATTTTCATAGTGATGCCATGCATATTCTGTATAATTAAGTTCACCATAAAATAGTCAAGTTTGCATGTTTCCGTGTTCGGGAAATCATATATAGAGAAGTCTGCATGAGGCACCATTAGCAAATATCTAATGGAAATTAGAAGAAAATTTTTCATGGTGGCATTTTTCATAATCATGCTACCAACATTATGTATAATTAAGTTCAGCGTAAAATACTAAAATTTACATTTTTCAATATTCAGGCAGTCATATAGAAAAGTCCACATGGAGCAGCCCCAGCAAAGATCTAAGGGAATTTAATAGAAAATTTTTCATGCGGGTCCTTTTCAAAGTCATGAAACTTTTAATGGTGGCATTATTTATTGTCATGCTACCAACATACTGTATAATTAAGTTCAGCGTAAAATTCTAATCTTTCCATGTTTGTGTATTTACGCAATCATAAATAGAGAAGTCCGCATGGAGTAGCCCTAGCAAATATGGAAGGTAATTTAGCATAAAATTTTTCATGGTGGCATTTTTCATAGTTATGCTACCAACATTCTATATAATTAAGTTCAGCGGAAAATTCTAATATTTACATGTCTATATTTTCAGACAATCTTACATAGAGAAGTCCGCATAGATCACACCTAGCAATGGTGGCATTTTTCACAGACATGCTACAAACATTCTGCATCATAAAGTTCAGCCTGAAAATGGAAAATTTGCATGTCTCTAGATACAGGCAATCATATATAGAGAAGTGCCCATGGAGCAGCCCTAGCAAATATCAAAGGGAATGCAGTAGAAATGTTTAAATGGTGGCACTTTTCAAATTCATGCTACGCACATTCTGTATAATTAACTTCAACGTAAAATTCTAAAATTTGTATGTTTCCATAT
Source organism: Acanthosepion esculentum (assembly GCA_964036315.1). Taxonomy (NCBI): domain Eukaryota; kingdom Metazoa; phylum Mollusca; class Cephalopoda; order Sepiida; family Sepiidae; genus Acanthosepion; species Acanthosepion esculentum. Next base: position 94,346,846 of record OZ038506.1, on the reverse strand, counting down.
CAGGCAATTATTTGTAGAGAGGTCCGCAGTGAGCAGCCCCAGCAAATATCTAAGGGAATTTTGTAGAAAATTTTTCATAGTGGCACTTTTCAAAGTCATGCTAGCAAAATTCTGTATAATTAAGTTCAGCGTAAAATTCTATAATTTGAATCTTTCCATTTCCAGGCAATCATATATAGAGAAGTCCACATGGAGGAGCTCTAGGAAATATCTAAGGTAATTTAGAAGAAGATTTTTTAGGGTGGCATTTTTCATTATCATGCTACAAACATTCTGTATTTATTAAGTTCAGTGTTAAATTCAGAAATCTGCATGATTCCATATTCAGGCAATCATATAAAGAGAAGTCTGCATGGGCAGCCCTAGTAAATATATAAATGAATTTAGTAGAAAAGTTTTCATGGTGCCAGTTTTCATAGTGATGCTATCAACATTTGTATAATTAATTTCAACGTAAAATTCTCAAATTTGCATGTTTCCATACTCAGGAAATCATATATAAGTCCGCATGTAGCAGCTCTTGCAAATATCTAATGGAATTTAGTAGAAAATTTTTCATGGTGGCATTTTTCATAGTCAGGCCACCAATATTCTGTATAAATAAGTTCAGCGTAAAATTCTAAAATTTGCATATGTTCATATTCAGGCAATCATATATAGAGAAGTCCACATTGAGTAACCCTATGAAATAACTAATTTCATTTAGTAGAAAGTTTCTCATGGTGGCACTTTTCAAAGTTATATGACCAACATTCTGTATAATTAAGTTCAGCGCAAAATTCAAAAATTTCCTTGTTACCATATTCAGGCAAACATGTATAGAGAAGTCCGCATGGAGCAGCCCTAGCAAATATCTGAGGTAATTGAAGAGAAAATTTTACATGGTGGTTTTTTTGATAGGCATACTACCAACATACTATATAATTAAGTTTAGCGTAAATTTCTAAACTTTCCGTGTTTCCATATTCAGGCAATTAAATATAGAGAAGTCAACATGAAGTAGCAAAAAAAATATCTAAGAAAATTTAGCAGAAAATTTTTCATGGTGACCCTTTTTTAAGTCATCCTACCAACATTCTGTGTAATTAAGTTCAGTGGAAAATTTGAAATTTGCATGTTTCCATTTTCAGGCAATCATATATAGAGAAGTCCACTTTGAGCAGCCTTTGCAAATGACAAATGTAATTTAACAGAAAATTTTTTCATGGTGGAATTTTTCATTGTCATGCTACAAACATTTTGTATAATTAAGTTCAGTGGATTAAAGTTCAACGTAAAATAATAAAATTTGCATTTTTCCATATTCAGGCAATCATATATAGAGAAGTCCGCACGGGCAGCCGTAGGAACTGTCTAAGGGGATTTAATAGAAAATCTTACATGTTGGTCCTTTTCAAATCATTCTACCAACATTCTGTATAATTAAGTTCAGCGTAAAATTATAGAATTTGCATGTTTTCATTTTCAGGCAATCATATAGAGAGAAGTCCGCAAAGTTACACTTCCAACATTTTTTATAAGAACATTTTACATAGTCAGACTACGAACATTCTTTTTAATTAAGTTCTGCGTAAAATTCAAAAGTTTGCATATTTCCATTTTCAGACAATCACATATAGAGAAGTCCACATGGAGTAACCATAGCAAATAAGGGATTTCAGAGAAAATTTATCATGGTGGAATTTTTAATAGTTATACTACCAATATTCTAATATTTGCATTTTTTCCATATTCAGGCAATCATATAGAGAAGTCCGCATGGAGCAGCCCTAGCAAATATCCAAGGGGATTTAGCAGTCAATTTTTCATGGTGGAATTTTTCATAGTCATGTTACCAACAGGAAAATTTTCTGCTAAATTCCCTTAGATATTTGCTAGGGCTACTCCATGCAGACTTCTCTATATATGATTGCCAGAATATGGAAGACAAAGCAAATATCTAAGGGAAGTTTGTAGAAACTTTTTCATGGTGGCATTTTTCATAGTCATGCTTCCAACATTCTGCATAATTAAGTTCAGTGTAAAATACTAGAATTTGCATGTTTCCATATTCAGGCAATTATATATACAGAAGTCCGCATGCAGCACAAGTAGAAAATATCTAAGGGAATTGAGTAGAAGATTTTTCACCCTGGTCCTTTTCAAAGTCATGCTACAAATATTCTGTATACTGAAGTTCAACAGAAAATTATGAAATTTGCATGTTTCCATTATCAGCGAAACATATATAGAGAAATCCACATAGCAGAGCCATAGCAAATATCCAAATAAAATTGGTAAAAAACTTTTCATTGTGGCACTTTTCAAAGTGGTGCTATATATATTGTGTATAATGAAGTTCAGCGTAAAACTCTAAAATTTGCATGTTTCTATATTTAGGAAATCATATATAGAGACGTCCGCAGGGAGCAGCCCTAGATATTATCTAATGGAATTTAGTAGAAGATTTTTCATGGTCACACTTTTCCAAATCATGCTACCAATATACTGCATAATTAATCTCAGCAAAAATTTTAAAATTTGCATGTTTCCATATTCAGGCAATGATATACAGAGAAGTCTGCATGGAGCAGCCCTAGCAAATATCTAAGGGAATTTAGTAGAAAATTTGTCATGGTGCCACTTTTCAAATCATTTTTCCTACATATTCTATAATTACGTTCAGTGTAAAATTGTAAAATTTCCATAGTTCTGTATTCAGGCAATCATATATGAAGAAGTCTGCATGGAGTGGCCCAAGCAAATATCTAAGGAAATTGAGCAGAAAATTTTTCATGGTGGCATTTTTTATAGTCATGCCACAAACATTCTGTATAATAAAGTTCAGCCTAAAATACTAAAATTTATATGTATCCATATTCAGGGTATCATATATAGAGAAGTTTGCTTGGGCAGCCCTAGCAAATATCTAAGGTAATTTAGCTAAAAATTTTTCAGTGTGGCATTTTTCATAGGCATGCTACAAACATTCTGTATAATTAAGTTCAGCAGAAATTCTAAAATTTGCATGTTTCCATTTTCAGTTACTCATATATAGAGAAGTCCGCATGGGCAGGCCAAGCAAATATCAAATGGAATTTAGTAGAGAATCTTTCATAGTATAATTTTGCTTAGTCCTGATATCAATATTCTATATAATTAAGTTCAGTATAAAAATCTAAAATATGCATGTTTCCATTTTCAGGCACTCATATATAGAGAAGTCAGCATGGAGAAGCCCTAGCAAATAACTGAGAAAATTTAGCAGAACGTTTTTCATGGTGGCTCATTTCAAAGTCATGCTAACAATATTCCGTATAATTAAGTTCCGCGTAAAATTTCCAAATTCAGGCTATCATATATCGAGAAGTCCGCATGGAGCAGCCCTAGCCAGTATCAAAGGGAAATCAAAGCCAGTATCATTTTTCATGTTGGCATTTTTCATAGTCATGCTACCAAAATTCTGTATAATTAAGTTAAGCGTAAAATTCTAAAATTCGCATGTTTCGATAGTCAGGTAATCATATATCGAGAAGTACGCATGGAAAAGCCGTAGCATGATTCCATTTTCTGGCAATCACATATAGAGAAGTTCCCATGGAGTAGTCCTAGCAAATATCTTAGGTAATTCAGTAGACAATTTTTCATGGTGTCCTTTTACATAGTCAGTCTACGAACATTGTTTTTAATTAAGTTCAGCATAAAATTCTACAGTTTGCATGTTTACAATTTCAGGCAATCATATATAGTGAAGTTTGCATTGATAAGCAGTAGTTATATCTTAGAAAATTTAGTAATTATTTTTCATGTTGTCATTTTTCATAGTCATGCTACCAACATACTGTCTAATTAAGATCAGAGTAAAATACTAAAATTTGCATTTTTCGATATTCAGGCAATCATATATGGAGAAGTTTCCATAAAGCAGACCAAGCAAATATTTAAGGAAATTTAGTAGAAAATCTTTACTGGTGGCACTTTTCAACATCATGCTACAAACATTCTGTATAATTAAGTTCAGCTTAAATTTCTAAAATTTACAAGTTTCCATGTTCAGGCAATCATATATAGAGACGACCGGAGCAGCCTTAGCAAATATATAAGGGAATTTCATAAAAAATGATTGATGGTGGTATTTTTCATAGTCATGCTACCAACCTTCTGTATAATTAAGTTCAGCGGAAAATTCTAATATTTGCATGATTCCATATTCATGCAATCATATATCGTGAAATTCGCATTTAGGAACCTAAGGAAATATCTAAAGGAATTCATTTGCAAATGTTTTATTGTTGTATTTTTCATATTTATGCTACCAACATACTCTATAATTAATTTGCAGGTTTCCATTTTTAGGCAATCATATATAGAGAAGTCCGCATGGATCAGCACTAGCAAATATCTAAGGGAATTCAGCAGAAAATATTACATGGTGCTAATTTTCATAGTCATGCTAACAACATTCTGTGTAATTAAGTTTAGCGTAATGTTCTAAAATTTCCATGGGTTTATTTTCTGACAATCATACATAGAGAAGTCCGGAGTCGAGCAGCCCTATCAAATATCTAAGGGAATTTAATATAAAATATTTTATTGTGGTATTTTTCATAGTCCTGCTACCAAAATTCTGTATATTTTTGTTCAGCGTTTCCTTTTTCAGACAATCATATAGAGAGAAGTCCGCATGGAGCAGCCCTAGCAAATATCTCAGGGAATTTACCAGAAAATTTTTCATGCTGAGATTCTTCATATTCATACTACCAAAATACTTTATAATTAAGTTCAGCGTTAAATTTTCAAATTTGCATGTTTCCATTTTCAGGCAATTATATATAGAGAAGTTCCCATGGAGTAGCCCTAGAAAATATCTTAGGTAATTTAATTTTTGATTGTGGCACTTTTCAATGTCAAGCTACCAACATTCTGTATAATGAAGTTCAGCATAAAATTCTAAAAGTTGCATGTTTTCATATTCAGGTAATCATATATAGAGAAACATGTAAGGAAAAGCCATAGCAAACATCTAATGGAATTTAGCAGAAAACTTTTCATGGTGACATTTTTAACAGTCATGCTACGAACATTCTGTATAATTAAGTTCAGTTTAAAATTCTGAATGGAATCCTTTTCAGAAAATCATATATAGAGAAGTCCACACGAAGCAGCCCTAGCAAATATCTAAGGGAATTCTGGAGAAAATTTTTCATGGAGGTGCTTTTCAAATTCATGCTACCAAGATGCTGTATAATTAAGGTTGGCCTAAAATACTAAAACATTTACGATTCCATATTAGGCAATAATATATAGAGAAGACCTCAGCGACCAGACCTAGCACATATCTAAGTGAATTTAGTAAACAATTTTTCATGGGGGTTCCTCTTCAATGTCATGCTAGCAACATTCTGTATCATTAAGTTTAGCGGAAAATTCTAAAATTTGGATGTTTCCTTATTCAATCAAGCGTATATAGAGAAGTCCACATGGAGCAGCCACAGCAAATATCTAAGTGAATTTAGTAGGAAATTTTTCATGGTGGCATTATTCATAGTCATGCTACCAACATTCTCTATAATTAAGTTCAGCGTAAAATTCTAAACTTTCCATGTTTGTATATTCAGGCAATCATATATAGAGAAGTCCGCTTGGAGCAGCCCTTGCAAATATCAAATGTAATTTAAAAGGAAATTTTTCACAGTGGAATTTTTCATTGTCATGCTACAAACATTCTGTATAATTAAGTTTAGAGAAAAATTATAAAATTTGCATGTTTCCATTTTCAGGCAATCATATATAGAGAAGTCGGCATGGAGCAGACCCAGCAAATATCAAATGGAATATAGTAGAAATTTCTTTATGGTGCTACTTTTCAAAGTCATGCTCCCAACATTCTGTATAAGTAAGTTCAGCATAAAATTCTAAAATTTGCATGTTTCCATATTTAGGCAATCATATATAGAGAAGTCGGCTTATAGCAGCCCTAGGAAATATCTAAGAGAATTTAGCAGAAAATTTTTAATGGTGTAATTTTTAATAGTCATGCGACCAGCATTCTGTATAATTAAGTTCAGCATAAAATGGTAAAATTAGCACGTTTCCATTTTCATGCAATCATATATAGAGAAGTCTGCATGGAGTAGTCCTAGCAAATATCTAAGGGAATTTAGAAGAAAATTTTTCATTGTGGCCCTTTTCAAGTCATGCTACCAACATTCTGTATAATTGAGTTCAGCAGAAAATTCTAAAAGTTGCATGTTTACATTTTCAGGCAATCATATATAGAGAAGTCCACATGGAGCAGCCCTAGCAAATATCCAAATGAAATTAGTAGAAAATTTTTATTGGTTGTACTTTTCAAAGTCATGGTAATAACATTCTATATTATTAAGTTCTGCGTAACATACTAAAATTTGCAAGTTTCCATATTGAAGCAATCATTTATAGAGTAGTCTGTATGGGACAGACCTAACAAATATCTGAGGAAATTTAGTAGAAAATTTTACATGGTGGCATTTTTCAAATCATGCTACAAATAATATGTATAATTAAGTTACGCGTAAAATTGTAAAATTTGCATTTTTCCATTTTAAGGCAATCATATATATAGAAGTCCGCATGGAGCAGCCATGGCAAATATCTAAGCGAATTGAGCAAAATGATTTTCATGGTGGGATTTTTCATAATCATGCCACCAACATTCTGTATAATGAAGTTTAGCATAAAATTCTAAAATTTGCATGTTTCCATTTTCAGGTAATCATATATAGCTGAAGTCCGCACGTAGATGCCCTAGCAAATATCTAAGCGAATATAGCAGATAATTTTTAATGTTGGTACTTTTAAGAAATTAAGAAAAGTCCACATGGAGCAGCACTAGAAAATATCTAAGGCAATTTAGTAGAAAGTTTTTCATGGTGGCCATTTTCAAAGTCAAGCTACTGACATTCTGTATAATTCAGTTCACTCAATTTTCACTCAATCATATATACTGAAGTTCGCATGGAGTAACCTAAGGAAATATCTAATGTAATTAAGTGAAATATTTTTCATGGTGGCACTTTTCAAAGTCATACTACGAATATTCTATATAATTAATGTCAGCGTAAAATTGTAAAATTTCCATATTTCCATATTCAGGGAATTATATATAGAGAAGTCCATGGGGAGCAGCACTAGAAAATATCTAAGGCAATTTAGTATAAAATTTGTCATGGTGGCCCTTTCAAAAGTTGAGCTTCCGACATTCTGTATAATTAAGTGCAGTGTAAAACTCCAAAATTTGCATTTTTCCATTTTCAGGCAATCATATATAGAGAAGTCTGCATGGAGCAACCCTATCAAATGTCTAATGGTAGTCAGCAGAAAATTTTTAATGGTGGCATATTTCCACTCATGCTACGAACCTTCTCTATGATTAAGTTTAGCATGAAATTCTAAAATTTGCATGATTCTATTTTCAGCCAATCATATATAGAAAAGTCTCAATGGAGATGGCCGTAGCAAATATCTGAGGGAATTTAGGTGAAAATATTTCATGGTGGCATTTTTCCTAGACATGCTACCTACATTCAATATAATTAATTTCAGCGTAAAATTCTAAAATTTGCATTTTTCCTTATTCAGGTAATCATATATAGAGAAATACGCATGGAGCAGGGCTAGCAAATATCTCAGGGAATTTAGCAGATAATTTTTCATGCTGGCATTTTTCATAGTCATGCTACCAACATTCTGTATAATTAAGTTCAGCTTAAACCTCTAAAATTTACATGTTTCTATATTCAGGTAATCATATATAGAAAAGTCCGCATGGAGCAGAACTATCAATTATCTAAGGGAATATATTAGAAAATTCTAATTGGTGACACTTTCCAAAATCATCCTACAAAATTCTGTATAATTAAGTGCAGCATAAAATACTAAAATTTGCATGTTTCCATTTTCAGTCAATCATATATAGAGAAGCCTGCATGGAGAAGCCCTAGCAAATATCTAAGGCAATTTAGTAAAAAATTTTTTCATTGGGGTCCTTTTGAAAGTCATGCTATCAACATTCCGTATAATTAAGCTCAGCCTAAAATTCTACAATTTGCATGTTTCCATTTACAGGCAATCATATATAGAGATGTCCGCATGGAGCAGCCATTGGAAATATCTAAATGAAATTATGAGAAAATTTTCATGTTGGCACTTTTCAAAGTGGTGCTACCAACATTCTGTATAATTAACTTCAGTGTAAAATTCTACAATTTGCAGGTTTCCATTTTAAGGCAATAATGTATAGAGAAGTCTGCATAGAGCAGCCCTAGCAAATATCTAAGGGAATTTAGTAAAAAAATTTTTATTGTGGTATTTTCCATAGTCATGCTACCAACATTCTGTTTAATTAAGTTAAGCGTAAAATACTAAAATTTGCATTTTTCCATATTCAGGCAATCATATATAGAGAAGTCCACACGGGCAGTTGTAGGAAATATCTAAGGGAATTTAATAGAGAATTTTACATGTGGGACCTTTTCAAAGTCATGCTATCAACATTCTGTACAATTAAGTTCAGCATAAAATTATAGAATTTGCATGTTTCCATTTTCAAGCAATCATATATAGAGAACTCGACATAGAGCAGCCCAAGCCAATATCTAAGTAAATTTAGAAGAAAATTTTTAATGGTGGCACTTTTCAAAATCACGCTTCCAACATTCTGTATAAGTATATCCAGCGTAAAATTCTAAAATATGGTGTAAGTTTACATAGTCAGGCTATGAACATTTTTTTAATTAAGTTCAGCGTAATATTTTAAAGTTTGCATGTTTCCATTTTCAGACCATCATATATGGAGAAATCCCCATGGAGCAGCCAGTGGAAATATCTAAGGGAATTTCAGAGAAAATTTTTCATGGCCGAATTTTTCATAACCATACTACCAACGTTCTGTCTAATTAAGTTCAGCATGAAATTCTAATATATGCATGTTTCCATATACAGGCAATCATATATAGAGCAGTCTGCATGGAGTGGCCCAAGCAAATATCTAAGGTAATTTAGCAGAAGATTTTTAATGGTGGCACTTTTCAAAGTCATGCTAAAAATATTATGTATACTTAAGGTCAGCGGAAAATTATGAAATTTGCATGTTTCCAATTTCAGGGAAACATATATAGAGAAATCCGGATGGCGGAGCTATAGCAGATATCCAAAGGAAATTAGTAGAAAATTTTTCATTTTAGCACTTTTCAAAATCGTGCTACATATATTCTGTATAATGAAGTTCAGCGTAAAACTCTGAAATTTGGATGTTTCCATATTCTGGCAATCATATAGAGACGTATGCAGGGAGCAGCCCTAGATTTTATCTAATGGAATTTATAAGAAAAACTTTTCATGGTCGTACTTTTCCAAATCATGCTACCTTCATTCTGTATAATTAAGCTCAGCAAATATTATATTTGCACTTTTCCATATTCAGGAAATCATATATACAGAAGTCCGCATGGAGCAGACCTAGCAAATATCTAAGTGAATTTAGTAGAACATTTGTCATAGTGACACTTTTCAAATCATTTTACGTACATTCTGTATAATTACGTTCAGCACAAAATTGTAAAATTTCCATGTTTCTATATTCAGGCAATCATATATAGAGAAGTCCGCATGGAGTGACCCAAGCAAAAATCTAAGGTAATTTAGCAGAAAATTTTTCATGGTGGCATTTTTCATAGACATACCACAAACATTCTGTATAATTAAGTTCAGCATAAAATATTCAAATTTACACGTTTCCATATTCAGGGTATCATATATGCAGAGGTTTGCTCAGGCAGCCCTAGCAAATATCTAAGAGAATTACATATAAAATTTTTGATGGGGCTCCTTTTAAAAGTCATGCTATCAACATTCTATATAATTAAGTTCAGCCAAAAATTGTAAAAATTGCATGTTTCCATTTCAAGGCAAACATATATAGAAAAGTCCGCATGGAGCATCTGTAGTAAATATCTAATTGAATTTAGTAGAAAATCTTTAATGGTGGCACTTTTCAAAGTCATGCTACCAACATTCTGTATAATTCATTTCAGCATAAAATTCTAAAATTTGCATATTTCCATATTCAGGCTATCATATATAGAGAAATCCGCATGGAGTAGCCCTAGCAAGTATCCAAAGGAAATTAGCAGTCAATTTTTCATTCAATTTCCTGAATATGGAAGACATAGAAAATATCTAAGGGAAGTTTGTAGAAACTTTTTCATGGTGGCATTTATGATTGTCATGCTACCAACATTGTGTATAATTCAGATCATTGTAAAATTTTTAAATTTCCATGTTTCTATATTCAGGCAATCATATATAGAGAAGTCTGGATCGAATTAACCTAGGAAATATCTAAAGTAATTTAGCAGAAAATTTTCATGGCGGCATTTTTCATAGTCATGCTACAAACATGCTGTATAATTAAGTTCAGTGTAAAATTTGCATGTTTCCATATTCAAGCAATAATATATATAGAGAAGTCCGCATGCACAATGGATGCAAATTTTTCATAATCACAATACCAACATTCTGTATAATTAAGTTCAGCATAAAATTCTAAAATATGCATGTTTCCATATTCAGGCAATCTTATTTTGAGAAGAGTAGCACTAGCAAATATCTAATGGAATTTAGCAAAAAATTTTTCATGGTGGCATTTTTATAGTCAGGCAATCAACATTCTATATAATTAAGTACAGCATAAAATCCTAAAATTTGCATGTTTCAATATTCAGGCAATAATATATAGAAAAGTCCACATGGAGCAGCCCTAGCAAATACCTAACGTTATTTTTCATTGGGGACCTTTATAAAGTCATGCTACCAACATTCTGTATAATTAAATTCAGTGAAAATTCCAAAAATTGCATCTTTCCATATACGGGCAAAATATATAGAGTAGTGCGCACGGAGGTGCACTAGCAAATATATAAAGGAATTTACCAAAGAAATTTTAATGGTGGCACTTTTCAAAGTGATGCCACGAACATTCTGTATAATTAAGTTCAGCGGAAATACTAAAATTTGCAATGTTTTCCATTTTCAGGCCATCATATATAAGTTCGCATGGAGTAGCCCTAGCAAATATCTCAGGTTATTTAGCCAAAAATTTTTCGGTGTGGTATTTTTTATAGTCATGCTACAAGAATTCTGTATGATTATGTTCAGCGTTAAATACTAAAATTTGCATGATTCCATATTCAGGCAATCATATAGAGAAGTCTGCATGGGTAGCCCTAGGAAATATCTAAGGGAATTTAGTAGAAAATTTTTTCATTTGGGTTTCTTTTCAAAGTCATGCTACCAACATTCTGTATAATTAGTTTTAGCGGAAAATTCTAAATTTTTGCATGTTTCCATTTTCAGGCAATCATATATAGAGAACCCCGCATGGAGCACCCCTAGCAAATAAATATGGGAATTTAGTAGAAAATTTTTCATGGGGAACCTTTTGAAAGTTATGCTACCAATATTCTGTATAATTAAGTTCTTTGGAAAATTCAAAAATTTGCATGTTTCCAAATTCAGGCTATCATATATCGAGAAGTCCGCATGGAGCAGCTCTAGCCAATATCAAAGGGAATTTAGTAGAAAATTTTTCATGTTGGCATTTCTCATAGTCATGCTACAAACATTCTGTACAACTAAGTTAAGCATAAAATTCTAAAATTCGCCTGTTTCTATATTCAACAAATCATATATAGAGAAGTTCCCATGGAGTAGTCCTAGCAAATATCTTAGGTAATTCAGTAGACAATTTTTCATGGTGTCCTTTTACATAGTCAGGCGACGAACATTGTTTTTAATTTAAGTTCAGCGTAAAATTCTACATTTTGCATGTTTACAATTTCAGGCAATCATATATAGTGAAGTTTGCATGGATAAGCAGTAGTTATATCCTAGAAAATTTAGTATCAAATTTATCATGGTTTCATAGTCATGCTACCAACATGCTGTCTAATTAAGTTCAGAGTAAAAGTCTAAAATTTGCATTTTCCATATTCGGGCAATCATATATAAAGCAGTCCGCGTGGTGCAGCCCTAGAAAATATCTAAGGTAATTTAGCAGAAAATTTTTCACTGTGGCGTTTTTCATATTCATGCTACAAACATTCTGTATAATAAATTTCAGAGTAAAGTACCAAACTTTGCATGTTTCGATTATCAGGCAATCATATATAGAGAAGACCGGAGCAGCCTTTGCAAATATGTAAGGGAATTTAGTAGAAAATATTTCATGGTGGTATTTTTCATAGTCATGCTTACAACATTCTGTATAATTAAGTTTAGCGTAATGTTCTAAAATTTACATGGTCCATTTTAAGACATTCATACATAGAGAAGTCTGCATTCGAGCCGCCCTAGCAAATATCTAAGGGAATTTAGTATAAAATATTTTATGGTGGTATTTTTCATAGTCCTGCTACCAAAATTCTGTATAATTAAGTTCAGCGTAGAATTCTAAAATTTACATGTTTCTTTTTCAGACAATCATAGAGAGAAGTCCGCATGGAGCAGCCCTAGAAAATATCTTAGGTAATTTAGTAGACAATTTTTGATTGTGGCACTTTTCAATGTCAAGCTACCAACATTCTGTATAATTAAGTTCAGCGTAAATTAAAAATTTGCATGTTTCGATATTCAGGTAATCATATATAGAGTTATCCGCATGGATCAGCCGTAGCAAGTATCTAAGAGAACTTAGCAGAAAATTTTCATTGTGTCATTTTTTCATTGTCATGCAACTAACATTCTGTATAATAAAGTTCAGGGTAAAATAATAAAATTCGCATATTTCCATTTCCAGGATATCACATATAGAGTAATCCGAATGGAGCTTCCCTAGACAAAAACTAAGAGAATTTAGCAGAATGTTTTTCATGGTGGCTCATTTCAAAGTCAGGCTAACAAATTCTGTATAATTAAGTTCTACGTAAGATTTTAAAATTTGCTTGTTTACAAATTCAGGCTATCATATATCGAGATGTCCGCATGGAGCAGCCCTAGCCAATATCAAAGGGAATTTAGTAGAAAATTTTTCATGCTGGCATTTTTCATAGTCATTCTACCAAAATTCTGTATAATTAAGTTAAGCGTAAAATTCTAAAATTCGCATGTTTCATTTTCTGGCAATCATATATAGAGAAGTTTGCATGGAGTAGTCCTAGAAAATATCTTAGGAAATTTAGTATACAATTTTTCATGGTTTCCTTTTACATAGCCAGGCTACGAACATTCTTTTTAATTAAGTTCAGCATAAATTACTGCAGTTTGCATGTTTACATTTTCAAGCAATCATATATAGAGAAGTCCGCATGGATTACAATTAGTTATATCTTAGAAAATTTAGTACCAAATTTTTCATGGTGTCATTTTTCATAGTCATGCTACCAACATACTGTCTAATTAAGTTCAGCGCAAAAGTCTAAAATTTGCATGTTTCCATATTCAAGCAATCATATATAAAGAACTCCGCATGGAGCAGCCCTAGTGTTGTGAGAACAATACTTCCCTACATCATGTACTCTCCCAGTACTATATTATTATGTGAATCATGGGAGTAGCACCAGTAATGCACAGCCGCGTGTTGACGAGTTAACGGTCGAACTCTCTGCCTCTGAGCGGAGAGGAACTCGAATTTAGTATAAAATTTTTTATGGTGGTATTTTTCATAGTCCTGCTACCAAAATTATGTATAATTAAGTTCATTGTAGAATTTTAAAATTTACATGTTTTCTTTTTCAGACAATCATATAGAGAGAAGTCCGCATGGAGCAGCCCTAGCAAATATCTCAGGCAATGTAGTAGAAAATATTTCATGATGAGATTCTTCTCAAGTTCGCATGGAGTAGATCTAGAAAATATCTTAGGTAATTTAGTAGACAATTTTTGATTGTGGCACTTTTCAATGTCAAGCTACCAACATTCTGTATAATTAAGTTCAGCTTAAAGTTCTAAAATTTGCATGTGTCCATATTCAGGCAATATATAGAGAAGGCCGCATGAAGAGGCCTTAGCAAATATGTAAGGGAATTTAGTAGAAAATTATTGATGGTGGTATTTTTCATAGTCATGCTACCAACATTCTGTATAATTAAGTTCAGCGTAAAATTCTAAAATCTGCATGTTTCCATATTCATTTTTTATTTTCACACCATCGGAATTCTTTTTTTTTTTTTTTTTTTTTTTTTAATGGAACTGTGTGTTATCCAGGATCATGACACTATTATCTTCATCGGGCATTCTGGTGGTTTCGTTTTTATTTAGGTTGCTGACTTTGCTTAGGTCTATGGACAATTCGTCACCTGCCAAGTCAGCTGGTTCCATAATTTTTATGTTATACCACATTTTGTTTTTTCCATTAGCCTTTCCTGCTCAGCTAATTACCTTAGCTTGAATTTGCTGTTGGCTTTCTTTGTGTGTATAACTTATGGTGTGGCCTGGTTTTATGAGGATCTTTTCATTAGCTGTTGTGTCATTGTTATGGTTTAAGGTTGGTGAGGTTTGTATGTATTGTTCATCATCAGAATTCTCTGATGTCTCAAAATTTTGAATAGGGTCTGCTTGTTTCTCAGGCCCATGGTTACTTGGTATATCTGACAGTAGGTCAGAGTCCCCCTTTTTATTTGTGGGATCGACCAGTCGTAGTCTGCACTTATGTATTCTCACTAGTAGCCCTCCATGTTGGACAAACACAACAGGTCCATCCTGGCCAATTACCACACCAGGTCCCCTCCACTTTTTATTATCTGGTCTCTTATAGTAGACCTTGTCACCAGCTGTACAGGTGTCTGGTGTGGTCCGTACTTGCTTACGAAGGCCTCTTCTGATCTTTTCAGATGATTCGGCTTTAGTGAAGGCCTGTCTCGCTGAGTACAGTGCATTTATATGGTTTCTCACCACTTCACTGGTGGTGGTACCTTCTAGAGCTGGTGGTTGATCGGTGAGAGCTGATGGAATATTTGGATTCCTCCCAAAGACCAGTTGATAAGGGCTATACCCGTGTACATTATGTAGGGAGTTTTTGGCCATTAGTGCCCAGTTCAAAGCAGTTTCCCAGTCAAGATCTTGTTCATGTTTGATTTTCATTAAAATCTCTGTTAATGTTTGGTTATGCCTTTCAAGTAGACCATTACTCCAGGGAGAATAACCAGCAGTAGTGATTATGCATATGTTGAAGTTCTCTGCCATATCTCGTACTTCAGCACTGTCAAATTCACCACAAAGATCACTGAGAAGTCGCTGTGGTGCCCATGAATGCTTATCCAGTACTTCATAAAGTTCTCAACAAACACAGATGATCGTTTAGTATTGCTGATGCACCCAGCACTGAACCTGAAGAATTCGTCAATTATGTGCAGGTACCATAGGTTAGGCTCCAGTTGATGCAAATCCACAGCTACTGTTTGATTATGGTCATTAGCCCATGAAAAACCAACAATAGGTTTAGGCGATGGTTTTGCATGTTTTCTGCAGGTGTCGCGCTTTAAGATGATACCCTCCAATCTGTTGAGAATATCAGAGTTATCTGTACCTGCAGAGTTCAAAAGTTGTTTTAGTTTCTCTGCAGATGCATGCCCAAATTGTTGGTGTAGTTTAGTCAGCATTTTGTCTTTACTGCTGTCATCCATATTCTCATTTACTATTAATACTTCAGAGTCAGAAGTGTCGGTAATATCAATGCAGTAGTGGCCAGTGGATGTAAATTGTAATTCCACTGGGTTTCCGAACATCACAGCCTTGTCAGAATTCATGTCCAAAATAGTTCCTGCCTTTTTTAATGAAGTTTTACTTAATAGAAGTGGGATGTCTGCGTCTACCACTTCCACCTCTATTTTGCATTTAGTATTACCTATTTTGGCTGGTAAAATAACTTTTTTGAATGAGTTTATAATTTTTCCATCACTGAAATGAAAAGGTTTGTGGCTTTTTGTGGCCTTAACACTACGTTTTATGGTATTTACATAGTGTTTTAGCCATTTCTTCCCGCAGACTGTCCTGGTGCATGCTGTATCGATGACTGCAGAATTGAATGATTCCACAACAAAAATTTCATTTTTAGAAGGGTTATTGTGCGTAAAAAGCATGATGTTGCATTCGTCTATCGGTAAATCATTGTCGTCCGGATTAGAATTTTCCGTAAATTTTACCGAATCATTTTTATATGGACATTCTTTCCACCAATGAAGCACGCTTTGGCAAATTCAGCATCTACTCCTTTTACCGTATTTATTAGGCGGATTAGTTTCTACAACTCTGTCACTGTTTTTAGAAAAATAACGGCGTGGCTTGTGCCTCTTACCTTGGTCGGTGAATAATGCTGTCTCTTGCTCAGTCATCACAGTGTTGGCATTTTGACTTTCCGCGTTTTGTTTATTTAGAACGTCACCGAAAATTCTTTTCATGGCGGACTTCATTTTATCATATCGTAATTCCTCTGACGCACATGCTGTAAGAACTAATTGTCTTTGCTGGTTGGGTAAATTCGCATTATCCAGAAGTTTGCATGCTAGTACCGCATCAGGCAGACTCATCTTATATTTTGTGCTTTTTTGATATCTTTGGTCAAATTCTATGATGTAGTCAGATATTGCCATGTGTTCTGGCTTTCGGAATCCATCAAAGTTTTTATATGCTTCGTAAGCTGTATCGATTGTTTGGTGTAAAAACAGTCCATCCAGTGCAGATATGAGGATATCCATGCCGTTCTCTTGGTGCAACTCGTCTTTGTTGCAGTTTAACGCCGTTTTCCTGGCATTCCCGTTTAAAGATAGTGTGCTAGGGCCTGTTTCTTCTTGTCAATATCTGTCATGAGCTGCCAGATAAATAGCTCGTTTTTCCATTCCTCATAACTTTGTTCGTTAAAGGTCGGTGGGTTTTTGTAGTTTGAAGCCATATTGTTAAGTACGCTCTGCTACTATGAAAGAAATGACCACAACGAAATGAATGGATAGAATCCAGAGGTTTATTCAAGTCAACACGTGTGCCTGTTAACACTCGGGAGGAAAAGTGATGAATCATCATAGCCGCTTCGCTTGTGCCCCGTGCATGTGTGTTCTCGCAGAGTCTCCCTTAACAACGTTCATTCTCATGGGTGTAAGGGAGAGAACCCTTAACAACCTTAACAATATATAGAGAAGTACGCATGGAAAACCTGTACAACTATCTAATGGAATTTAGCAGAAAATCTTTCATGGTGACATTTTTCATAGTCATGCTACGAACATTCTGTATAATTAAGTTCAGTTTAAAATTCTAAATGGAATCATTTTCAGAAAATCATATATAGAGCAGCCTTAGCAAATATCTAATGGAATTAGAAAATTTTTCATGTTGCCACTTTTCAAAGTCATGCTACGAACATGCTTTAATTAAGTTCAACGTAAAATTCTAAAATTTTTATGTTTCCATATTCAGATAATAATATATACAGAAGTCCGCATGGAAAAACCAAGCAAATATGTAAGGGAATTCTGCAGAACATTTTTCATGGTGTCATCTTTCATAGTCATGCTACCAAAATTCTGTATAATTAAGTTCAGCATAAATTTCTAAAATTTGCATGTATCCATTTTCAGATAATCATATATAGAGATGTCTGCATGGAGCAGCCCTAGCAAATATCCAAATGAATTTAGTAGAAAATTTTTCATAGTGGCACTTTCCAAAGTCATGCTACCATAATTCTATATAATTAAGTTCAGCGAAAAACACTACAATTTGCATATTTCCATTTTAAGGCAATCGTATGTAGAGATGTCTGCATGAAGCAGCCCTACCAAGTATCTGAGGGAATTTATTAAAAAAATTTGTCATAGTAATATTTTTCATAGTCACGCTACCAAAACTTTGTATAATTCATTTCAGCGTAAAATTAAAATTATCATTTTCAGGCAATGAGACATAAAGAAGTCTGCATGGAGCAGCCCTAGAAAATATCTAATGGAATTTAGCAGAAAATTTTTAATGATGGTATTTTTCATAGTCATTCTGTATAATTAAGTTCAGCGTAAAATTCTTAAATTTGCATTTTTCCATATTCAGGCAATCATATATAGCGAAATCCAAATGAATGGCCCTATCAAATATCAGAGGGAATTTAGTAGAATACATTTCATGGTGGCATATTTCATAGTCATGCTACCAACTTTCTGTATAATTAAGTCCAGCGTAAAATTGTAAACTTTGCATGATTGCATATTCAGGCAATTATATATAAAGAAGTCCACATGGAGCAGCACTAGAAAATATGTAAGGCAAATTAGTAAACAATTTTTCATGGTGGCCCTTTTGAAAGTCAAGCTGTCGACATTCTGTATAATTAAGGTCAGCGTTAAATTATGATGTCTGCAAGATTCCATTTCCAGGTAATCATATATAAGTCTTTATGGAGCAGCTCTAGGAAATATCTAAGGGAAATCAGTAGAAAATCTTTCATGGTGGCTTTTTTTCATAGTCATGCTTCCAACATTCTGTATAATTAAGTTCACCGTAAAACACTAAAATTTACATGTTTCCATTTTCAGGCAGTCATATATAGATAAGTCCGCATGGAGCAGGCATGGCAAATATCTAAGCGAATTGAGCCAAAAATTTTTCATGGTGGGATTTTTCATAATCATGCTACCAACATTCGGTAGAATTAAGTTCAGCGTAAAATTTTAAATGTGCATATTTTCATTTTCAAACAATCATATATCAAGGGGTATGTATGTAGCAGCCCTAGCAATTATCTAAGGGAATTTAGTAGAAAATCTATCATGGTGGCAAATTTCAAATTCATGCTACCAAAATTCTGTACAATTAAGTTCAGCGTAAAATTCTAGAGTTTACAAGTTACCTTTTCCAGACAATCATATAGAGAGAAGTCTGCATGAAGCAGCCCTAGCAAATATCTAAGGTAATTTAGCAGAAAATTTTTAATGTTGGTATTTTTCAAAGTCCTGCTACGAATATTCTGTATAATTAATTTCAGCATATAATTCTAAGATTTGTATGTTTCCATTTTCAGGCAATCATATACAGAGAAGTCCACATGGAACAGCCCTAAAAATTATCTAAGCGAATTTAGTCAAAAATCTTTCCTGGTGCGACTTTTCATAGTGATGCTATCAACATTTGTATAATTAATTTCAGCGTAAAATTCTAAAATTTGTATGTTTCGTTACGCCAGGAAATCATATGTAGAGAAGGCCGCATGAAGCGGCTTTTTCAAATATCTAAGGGAATTTAGTAGAAAAGGTTTCATAGTGTTCCATTTCAAATTCATACTATCAACATTCTGTATAATTAAGTTCAGTGGAAAATTTTAAATTTGCATGTTTCCATTTTCAGGCAATCATATATAAATGTAGTCTGCATATATCGAAGTGAATTTAGCAGAAAATGTTTAATGGTGGCACTTTTCAAAGTAATGCAACCAACATTCTGTATAATTAAGTTCAGCATAAACATCTAAAATTTACATGTTTCCATATTCAGGTAATCATATATAGAGAAGTTTGTATAGAGCAGACCTAGCAAATATCTAATGAAATTTAGTAGAAAACTTTTATGGTGCCACTTTTCAAAGTCATGCTACCAACATTCTGTATAATTAAGTTCCGCGTAAAATTCTAAAATTTGTATGGTTCCATTTTCAGGCAATCATATATAGAGTAGTCCGAATGGTGCAGCTATAGCAAATATCTAAGGAAATTTAGTACAAAATTTTTTATTGTGGCATTTTTCATAGTCATGCTACCAATATTCTGTATAATTAAGTTGAGCGTAAAATTCTAAAATGCACATGTTTCCATTTTCAGGTAATCCTACATAGGAAGTTCGCATGGAGCAGCCTTAGCAAATACCTGAGGTAATTTAGTAGAATAATTTTTTTGGTGGCATTTAAAATAGACGTTATCAACCTTTGTATAACTAATTTTAGCGATAAATTATAAAATTTGCATGTTTTCATATTCAGGCAATCATATATATAGAAGACCACATTTAGCAGCCCTAGCAAATATCTAGGGGAATTTAGAAGAAAATCTTTCAGTCATGCTACCAACATTCTCTCTCAGTAAGTTCACTGTCAAATACTAAAATTTGCATTTTCCATATTAAGGAAATCATATATAGAGAATTCCGCTGGGAACAGCCC
The DNA here is from genome assembly GCA_964036315.1 of Acanthosepion esculentum. Classification (NCBI taxonomy): domain Eukaryota; kingdom Metazoa; phylum Mollusca; class Cephalopoda; order Sepiida; family Sepiidae; genus Acanthosepion; species Acanthosepion esculentum. The sequence goes on along the minus strand of OZ038506.1, from coordinate 94,326,697 downwards.
TATCAAATATCTGAAAAATTTAGTAGAAAATTTTTCATTGTGGCCCTTTTCAAAGCCTTTCTGCCAACATTCTATATAATTAAGTTTAGCGTTAAATTCTAAAATTTACATGTTTCCATTTTCAGGCAATCATATATAGTGACGTCGACAGGGAGAAGCCATAACTAAGGGAATTTAGTAGAAACTTTTTCATGGTATTGAAAGCCATGCTACCAACATTCTGTATAATTAATTTCAGCTTAAAATTGTAAAATTTGCATGTTTTCATATGCAGGCAATCATATATAAAGAAGTCCACATGGTTCAGCTATAGCAAATATCTAAGGGAATCTTTCAAAAATTTTACATGGTGGCATTTTTCATAGTCATGCTACCAACAATCTGTATAATTTAGTTCAGCATAAAATTCTAAAATTTCCATGATTCCATATTCATGCAATCATATATAGATAAGTCTGCATGGAGCACCACAAGCAAATATGTAAGGAAATTTAGTAGAGAAATTTTTATGGTGGTATTTTCAATAGTCATGCTACCAACATTCTTTACAATTAAGTTTAGCGTAAAATTCTAAAAATTGCACGTTTCCACATTAAGGCAATAATATATAGAGTAGTCTGCATGGAGCAGCAGTAGCAAATATCTAAGGGAAGTTAGTAGAAAATCTTTCATCGGGGGGCATTTTCAATGTCATGCTACCAATATTCTGTATCATTAAGTTCAGCGTAATATTCTAAAAATAGCATGTTTCCATTGACAGTCAATCTTATATAAAGAATTCAGCATGTAGCAGCCTAGTAAATGTCTAAGGGAATTTAGAACATAATTTTTCATACGGTTATTTTTCATAGTCATGCTAGCAACATTCTTTAAAATTGAGTTCAGCATAAAATAGTAAAAGTTGCATGTTTCAAATATCAGGCAATCATATATATATAGAAGTCCACATGGAGCAGCCCTAGCAATTATATAAGGGAATTTAGAAGAAAATCTTTCATGGTGGTATTTTCAATGTCATGCTACCAATATTCTGTAAAATTAAGTTCAGTGTAAAATTAAAAAATTCACGTTTCCATTTTCGGGCAATGATACATAGAGAAGTCTGCATGGAGAAGACCTAGCAAATATCTGAGGAAATTAAGTAGAAAATTTTTCATGTTGGCACATTTCAACGTCATGTTAACAACATTCTGTATAATTAAGTTCAGCGTAAAATTCTCAGATTTGCATTATATACAGAAGTCCGCATGGAGCAGGTCTAGCAAATATCTAAGGGATATTGACAGATAATTTTTCATGGTGGCATTTTTCATAGTCATGCTACGAATATTTGTATAATTAAGTTCAACAGAATATTCTAAAATCTGCTTGTTTCCATTTACAGGCAATCATATATACAGAAGTGCACATCAGCAGCGATAGCAAATATCTAAGGGAATTTAGTAGAAAATTTTTCATGGTGCCACTTTTCAACTCATGCTACCAATATTCTGTATAATTAAGTTCAGCGTAAAATTCTAAAATTTCCATGTTTCTATATTCAGGCAATTATATAGACAAGTCTGCATGGAGCAGCCCTAGCACATATCAAAGGGACTTTAGTACAAAATTTTTCATGGTGGCACATTTAAAAGTCACGCTATCAATATTCTGTATAATTAAGTTCAGCATAAAATTCTAGAATTTGCATGTTTCCATTTTCATATAATCATATATAGAGAAGTCCGCATGGAGAAATCCATGCAAATATCAAAGGAAATTTAGTACAAAATTTTTAATGGTGGCACTTTTCAAAGTAATGCTACCAACATTCTGTATAATTAAGTTCAGCATAAAACTCTAAAATTTGCATGTTCAGGCAATCATACATAGAGAAGTCCACATAGATCAGACCTAGCAAATATCTAAGGTAATTTAGCAGAAAATTTTTAATGGTGGCATTTTTTATAGTGATGCTACAAACATTCTGTATGATAAAGTACAGCCTGAAAATTCTAAAATTTGCATGTCTCCATATACATTTATAGAGAAGTCCCCATGGAGCAGCTCTAGCAAATATCAAAGGGAATGCAGTAGAAATGTTTCATTGTAGCACTTTTCAATTTCATGCTACGAACATTCATGGATTAGCCCTAGCAAGTACCTAAGGGAATTTAGTAGAAAAATTTTTCATGCTGGTATTTTTAGTAGTCCTGCTACCAACATTATGTATAATTAAGTTCATCGTAAAATTCTAAAATTTACATGTCTTCATTTTCAAAAAAATCATATATAGAGAAGTCCACATGTAGAGGCCCTAGCAAATATCTAAGGGAATTTAGAAGGAAATTCTTCATTGGGGCATTTTTCATAGACATGCTACCAACATTCTGTATAATTTAGCTGAGGGTGAAATTCTAAAATTTGCATGTTACCATATTCATGCAATCATATACAGTGAAGAGCAGCCCAAGTAATATCTAAGGGAATTTAGTAAAAAAGTTTCCATGGGGGTCCTTTTCAACCTCATTGCTACCAACTTTCTGTATAATTAATTCAGAGGGAAATTTTAAAATTTGCATCTTTCCATTTTCAGGCAATCATGTGAAGAGAAGTCCGCAGCGCTAGCAATATCTAAGGGAATTTAGTAGAACATTTTTCATGGTGAACCATTCAAAATCATGCTAACAACAATCAGCATAATTCAGTTCAGCGTAAATTCCTAAAATTTGCAGGTTTCCATTTTTAGGCAATCATATATAAAGCAGTCCGCATGTTGCAACCCTAGCAAATATCTAAGGGAATTTAGTAGAAAATATTTCATGGTGTTATTTTTCATAGTCATGTTGCCAACATTCTGTATAATTAAGTTTAGCGTAATGTTCTAAAATTTACATCGGTCCATTTTCAGACATTCATACATAGAGAAGTCCGCATTCGAGCAGCTCTAGCAAATATCTAAGGGAATTTAGTATAAAAATTTTTATGGTGGTATCTTTCATATTCCTGCTACCAAAATTCTGTATAATTAAGTTCAGCATAGACTTCTAAACTTTACATGTTTCTTTTTCAGACAATCATATAGAGAGAAGTCCACATGGAGTAGCCCTAGCAAATATCTAAGGGAATTTAGCAGAAAATTTTTCATGGTGAGATTCTGCATATTCATACTACCAAAATTCTGTATAATTAAGTTCAACCTAAAATTCTAAAATTTGCATGTTTCCATTTTCGGGCAATCATATATAGAGAAGTTCGCATAGAGTAGCCCTAGAAAATATCTTAGGTAATTGAGTAGACAATTTTTGATTGTGGCACTTTTCGATGTCAAGCTACCAACATTCTGTATAATTAAGTTCAGCGTAAAATTCTAAAATTTGCATGTTTCCATATTCAGGTAATCATATATAGAGAAGTATGCATGGAAAAGCCGTAGCAAATATCTAATTGAATTTAGCAGAAAATTTTTCATGGTGAAATTTTTCATAGTCATGCTACAAACATACTGTATAATTGAGTTTAGTTTAAAATTCCAAATGGAATCATTTTTAGAAAATTATATATAGAGAAGTCAGCATAGAGCAGACTTAGGAAATATCTAATGGAATTTAGTACAAAATTTTGCATTGATGCACTTTTCAACTTTTTACGAATATTATGTATAATTAATTTCAGCGTAAAATTCTAAAATTTGAATTTTTCCATTTTCAGGCAATCATATATAGAGAAGTCCGCATGGAGCTGCCCTAGCAAATATCTAAGGGAATTTTGTATAAAATTCTTCATGGTTGCATTTTTCGTAATAATGCTACCAAAATTATGTATAATTAAGTGCAGCGTACAACTCTAAAATTTGCATGTTTCCATCTTCAGGCAATTATATATACAGAAGTCCACATGGAGCAGCCCTAGAAATTATCTCAGGGAATTTAGTAGAAAATTTTTCATGGTTTTATTTTTGGAAATCATGGTAGCAAAATTCTGTATAATTAAGTTCTGCGGAAAATTCTAAAATCTGCATGTGTCCATTTTCTGCAAATCACATATATAGAAGTCCTCATGGAGTAGGCATGGCAAATATCTAAGCGAATTGAGCAAAAAACTTTTCATGGTGGGCTTTTTTCATAATCACGCTACCAACATTCTGTATAATGAAGTTCAGCATAAAATTTGAAATTCGCATATTTACATTTTCAAACAATAGTATATTGAGTAGTATGTATGTAGCAGCCCCAGTGAATATCTAAGGGAATTTAGTAGAATATTTTCAAGGTGGCACTTTTCAAAGTCATGCTACCAACATTCTGTATAATTAAATTCAGCGTAAAATTTTCATGATTCCATTTTAAGGCAATCATATATAGAGATGTCCAAACGGAGCAGACCTAGAAAATATTGAAGGGAAGTTTGTAGAATATATTTCATGGTGGCATTTTTCATAGTCATGATACCAATATTCTTTGTTTCCATTTTAGGCAATCATATATAGAGAAGTCCGCATGTAGTACCCTTAGCTAATAATGGAAATTAGTAGAAAATTTCTTAACCAACATTCTATAGAATTAACTTCAGTGTAAAATCCTAAAATTTGCATGTTTCAATATTCAGGCAATCATATATAGAAAAGTCCACATGGAGCACCCCTAGCAAGTAGCTAACGGTATTTAGTAGAAACTTTTTCATGGGTGACCTTACAACGTCATGCTACCAACAATCTGTATAATTAAATTCAGCGAAAATTCTAAAAATTGCATGTTTCCATATACAGGCATTCATATATAGATAAGGCCGCACGGAGCAGCCCTAGCAAATATATAAGGAAATTGAGCAAGGAAATTTTAATGGTGGCACTTTTCAAAGTCATGCTACGAACATTCTGTATATTTAAGTTCAGCGGAAATTCTAAAATTTGCATGTTTCCATTTTCAGGCAATCATATATAGAGAAGTCCACATGAGCAGCCCTAGCAAATATCTAAGGGAATTTAGTAGAAAAATTTGTCAAGGTGCCACTTTTGAAATCACTTTACCTACATTCTCTATAATTACGTTCAGCGTAAAATTGTAAAATTTCCATATTTCTATATTCAGGCAATCATATATGGAGAAGACTGCATGGAGTGGCCCAAGCAAATATCTAAGGTAATTTAGTAGAAAATTTTTCATGTAGGCATTCTTTATACTCATGCCACAAACATTCTGTATAATTAAGTTCAGCATAAAATACTAAAATTTACATGTTACCATATTCAGGGTATCATATATAGAGAAGTTTGCTTGGGCATCCTTAGCAAATATCTAAGAGAATTATGTATAAAATTTTTGATGGAGGACCTTTTCAAAGTCATGCTACCAAAATACTGTAATTAATTGTAAAAATTGCATGTTTCCATTTTCAGGCCATCATATATAGACAAGTCCACATGGAGCGTCGCGAGTAAATATCTAAGTGAATTTAATAGAAAATTTTTCATGGTGGCATTTTTCATAATCATGCTATCAACATACTGTATAATTCAGTTCACTGTAAAATTTTAAAATTTCCATGTTTCTATATTCAGGCAATCATATATAGAGAAGTCCGGATTGAGTTGACCTAGGAAATATCTAAAGCAATTTAACAGAAAACTTTTCATGGTGGCATTTTTCATAGTAGGTTACTTTTCAAAGTCATGCTACCAACATTCTGTATAATTAAGTTTACGGAAATTCTAACATTTGCATGTTTCCATTTTCAGGCAATCATATATAGAGAAGTACGCAGCCCTACTTATGACTAGTGGCATGGCGGCATTTTTCATAATCATGCTACAAACATTCTGTATGATTCAGTTCAGGGTTAAATTTTAAAGTTTCCATGTTTCTACATACAGTTAATCATATATAGAGAAGTCCGCATGGGCAGGCCTAGCAAATATCAAATGGAATTTAGTAGAGGATTTTTCATGGTATAATTTTGCATAGTCATGATATCAATATTCTGTATAATTACGTTCAGCATAAAAATCTAAAATATGCATGTTTCCATTTTCAGGAACTTATATATAGAGAAGTCCACATGGAGCAGAATTTTTTTTATGGAGGCATTTTTCATAATCATGCTTACAATATTCTGTATAATTTATATCAGCGTAAAATTCTAACATTTGCAAGTTTCCATATTCAGGCAATCATATATAGAGAAGTTCGCACGGAGCACCCCTAGCAAATATCTAAAGGAATTTAGCAGAAAATTTTTATGTTGGTAATTTTCAAAATCATGCTACGATTATTCTGTATAATTAAGTTCAGTGTAAAATTCAAAAATTGGCGTGTTTCCATATACAAGCAATCATATATAGAGAAATCCACATGGAGTAGCCCTAACAAATATGTAAGGAAATTTATCATAAAATTTTTCAGGCTGGCATTTTTCATACTCATGCTATCAACATTTGTATAATTAAGTACAGTGGAAAGTTTTTATGTTTCGCTTTTCAGGCAATCATATATAGAAAGTACGCAGGGAACCGCCCAAGCAATATCTAAGGGAATTTAGCAAAAAAATATTTTCATGATGGCATTTTTCATAGTTATGCTAACAATATTCCGTATAATGAAGTTCAGCGTAAAATTAAAATATTGGCAAGTTGCCATTTTCAGGCAATCATATATAGAGAAGACTCCATGGAGCAAACTTAGCAAAATTGGTAGAAAATTTTTGATGGTGGTATTTTTCATAGTCATGATACGAACATTCTGTATAATTAAGTTCAGTGTAAAATTCTAAAATTTGCATGTTTCTAATTTCAGGCAATCATATATAGAGAAGTCTGCAGGGAGCATCCATAGGAAATATCTAAGGGAATTTAGTAAAAAACATTTTCATGGCGGCAGAAGAAGCCCAAGCAAATATTTAAGAAAATTTATCATGGTGACACTTTTCAAAGTCATGCTACCAACAATCTCTATATTTAATTTCAGCGTAAATTTTTTAAATTTGCATGTATCCATATTAAGGCAATCATAAATAGAATAGTCCGCATGGAGCAGCCCTAGCAAATATCTAAGGGAATTTAGGAGGAAATCTTTCTTGGTGGTCCTTTTCAAATTCATGCTACTAACATTCTGTATAACAAGTTCAGCGAAAAATTCTACAATTTGCATGTTTCCATTTTCAGGCAATCATATATTGACAAGTCCGCATGGAGCAACCATAGCAAATATGTAAGGGAATTTAGCAAAAACATTTTTCACAGTGACATTTTTCATAGTCATGCTACCAAAATTCTGTATAATTAGGTTCAGTGTAAAATTCAAAAATTCGCATATTTCCATTTTCAGGCAATCATACATAGAGAAGTCCGAATGGAGCAGCCCTTGGAAATATCTAATGGAATTTAGCAGAAAATTTTAAATGGTGGTATTTTTCATAATCATGCTACCAACATTCTGTATAATTAAATTCACAGTAAAATTCTTAAATTTGCATTTTTCAATATTCACACAATCATATATAGAGAAATCCACATGAACAGCCCTATCTATTATCAAAGGGAATTTAGTACAAAACTTTTCATGGTGGCATTTTTTCATACTCATGCTACCAACTTCAGCGTGAAATTGTAAACTTTGCATAGTTCCCTATTCAGGCAATTATATATTGAGAAGTCCACATGGAGCAGTCCTAGCAAATATCTAAGGTTAGCCAGCAGAAAATTTTGAATGGTGGAAAATTTCCAATCATGCTACGAACATTCTGTATGATTAAGTTTAGCGTGAAATTCTAAAATTTGCATGATTCTATTTTCGGACCATCATATATAGAGAAGTCTCAATGGAGATGGCTGTAGCAAATATCTAATGGAATTTAGATGAAAATTTTCATGGTGGCATTTTTCATAGTCATGCTACCAACATTCTTTATAATTAAGTTCAATGTAAAATTCTGATATTTGCTTGTTTCCATAGTTAGTCCATCATATATAGAGAAGTCCGCATGTAGCAAGACAAGCATATATCTAAGGCAATTTAGAAGAAAATTTTTCATGGGGGCATTTTTCATAGTCATGCTACCAACATTGTTTGTAATTAAGTTCAGCGTAAAATAGTAAAATTTGCATGTTTCTATATTCAGGCAATCATATATAGAGAAGTCCGCATGTAGGAGACCTAGAACTTCTGAACGGACTTTAGAAGAAAACTTTTCATGGTGGCAGTTGTCAAAGTCATGCTCGGAAGTTTCTGTATAATTAAGTTCATCTTAAAATTCTAAAATTTGCATGTTTCCGTTCTAATGTAATCATAGAAAATACTATCCTTAGAAAAGTCCGCATGGAGCAAGCCTAGCAAATATCCAAGGGAATTTAGTACAAAATTATGGATGTTGGCATTTTTCATAGTCATGCTACCAACATTCTACACAATTTATTTCAGCACAAAATTCTAAATTTTGCATGTTTCTATTTTCAGGCAATCATATATAGAGAAGTCCGCATGGAGCCGCCCTAGCAAATATCTAAGGGAATTTAGTAGAAAATTTTTCATGGTGGCATTTTACATAATCATTTGCCAAAATTCTGTATAATTAAGTTCAGCATAAAATTTTAAAATTTGCATATATCTATCTTCAGGCAATCATATATACAGAAGTCCAAAAGGAGCAGCACTAGAAATTATGTAAGGGAATATAGTAGGAAATTTTTCTTGGTGGCACTTTTCAAAGACATGCTGCCAATATTCTGTATAATTAATTACAGTGTGAAATTCTAAAATTTGCATGTTTCCATTTTTACGTAATCATATATAGAGAAGTATGTATGGAGCAGCCCGAGCAAATATCTAACGGAATTTAGTAGAAAATCTTTCATGGTGGTACTTTTCAAAGTCATGGTAGCAAAATTCTGTATAATTACGTTCAGCAGAAAATTCTAAAATTTGCATGTGTCCATTTTTAGCCAATCATATATATAGAAGTCCACATGGAGCAGCCCTAGAAAATATCTAAGGGAATCTAGCAGAAAATTTGAAATGGTGGCATTCTTCAAAGGGATGCTAGAAACATACTTTATAATTAAGTACAGCGCAAAATTCTAAAATTTGCATGTTTCCATTTTCAGCCAATCATATATAGATAAGTCCGCATGGAGCATCCTTAGCAAATATCTTAGGGAATTCAGTAGAATATTTGTCAGGGCAGCATTTTTCATAGTCATGCTGCCAACATTGTGTATAATTAATTTCAGCGTAAATTTCTAATATTCGCACATTTCTATTTTCAGGCATTAATACACATAGAAGTCTGCATGGGAAGACCTAGGAAATATCTAAGGGAATTTAGGAGAACGTTTTTCATGGAGGCACTTTTCAAAGTCATGCTACCAACATTCTATATAATTAATTTTAGCGTAAAATGCAACAATTTGCAAGATTCCATATTCAGGCGATCATATATGGAAAAGACATCACATAGCAGCCCTAGTAAATATCTATGGGAATTTAGTACAAAATTTTTGATGGTGGCTGTTTTCATAGTCCTGCTTCCAAAATTCTGTATAATTAAGTTCAGCGTAATATTCTAAAATTTGCATGATTCCATATTCAGGCAATCATATATTGAGAAGTCCGCATGTAGCAGCCCCAGCAAATATCTAAGGGAATTTAGAACAAAATTTTACATGATGGCCTTTTTCATAGTCCTGCTTCCAACATTCTTTTAATTAAGTTCGGCGTAAAATTCTAAATTTTCCACGTTTCCATTTTCAGCCAATGATATATAGTGAAATCCACATGTATCAGCTCTAGTATGTAAGGGAATTTAGCATAAAATCTTTTATTGTTGGATTTTTCATAGTCATGCTACCAACATTCTTTATAATGAAGTTCAGCGTAAAATTCAAAAATTTGCATGTTTCCATACTCAGGAAATCATATATAGAGTTGTCCACATGGAGCAGCCATTGGTTAATATCCAAATGAAATTAGTAGAAAATTTTCATGTTGGCACCTTTCAATGTCGTGTTAACAATATTCTGTATAATTAAGTTCAGCGTAAAATTTGTATGTCTCCATATACAGGCAATTATATATAGAGAACTCCGAATGGAGCAGCCCTAGAAAATATCTATGGGAATTTAGTAGAAAATTTTTTGGTGGTATTTTTCATAGTCATGCCACCAATATTATTTATAATTAAGTTCATGGTAAAATTCTAAAATTTGCATGTTTCCATATTCAAGCAATCATATATAGAGAAATCTGCATGTAGCAGCCCTAGCAAATATGTAAGTGAGTTTAGTAGAAAATTTTTTGTGGTGACATTTTTCATAGTCATGCTACCAACATTTTGTATAATTAAGTTCAGTGTAATATTTTAAATTCGCATATTTCCATTTTCAATCAATCGTATATTGAATAGTACGTATGGAACAGCCCCAGCTAAGGGAATTTAGTAGTATATTTTCAAGATGGCACTTTTCAGAGTCATGCTGCCAACATTCTGTATAATTAAGTTCAGCGTGAAATTTTCAAGATTCCATTTTAAGGCTATCATATATAGAGATGTCCGTAAGGAGCAGACCTAGAAAATATCTAAGGGAAGTTTGTAGAAAATATTGCATTGTGGCATTTTTTATAGTCATGCTACCAACATTCTGTATAATTAAATGCAGTGACAAAGTCTAAAATTTGCATGTTTCCATATTCAAGCCATCATATGTAGAGAAGTCCGTGTTGAACATGCATAGCAAATATAAGCAAGTGTACTTAGTAGAAAATTTTACATGGTGGCACTTTACAAATTCATGCTACTAACATTCTGTATAATTAAGTTCATCGCAAAATTCTAAAATTTTGCATGTTTCCATTTTCAAGCAATCATATATATAGAAATCCGCATGGAGCGGCCGTAGCAAATATCTAAGGGAATTTATCAGAAAATTTTTCATGGTGAACCTTTTCAAAGTCATACTATCAAAATTCTGCATAATTCAGTTCAGCGTAAATTTCAAAAATTGGCATGTTTTCCTTTTCAGGCAATGATATATAGAGAAGTCCGTATGGATTAGCCATAGGAAATATCTAAGGGAACTTAGCAGAAACTTTTTCATCGTGGTATTTTTCATAGTCATGCTATCAACATTCTGTATAATTAAGTTCAGCGTAAAATACAAAAATTTACCTTTTTATATATTCAGGCCGTCATATATAAAAAGTCCACATGGAGCAGCTCTAGAAAAGATCTAAGGGAATTTAATAGAAAATTTGTCATACGGGTCCTTTTCAAAGTCATGCTACCAACGTTCTGTATAATTATTTTGAGCGAATATTCTAAAATTTGCATGTTTCCATTTTCAGGCAATCATATACAGAGAAGTCAGCATGGAACAGCCCTAAGAAATATCTAAGTGAATTTAGTCAAAAATATTTCCTGGTGCGACTTTTCATAGTAATGCTATTAACATTTGTATAAATAATTTCAGCGTAAAATACTAAAATTTGCGTGTTTCGATACTCAGGAAATCATATATAGAGAAGTTCGCATGGAGCAGCCTTACAAATATCTAAGGGAATTTTGTAGAAAAGGTTTCATGGGTGTCCATTTCAAATTCATACTATCAGCATTCTGTATAATATAATTTAGTTCACTGGAAAATTTTAAATTTGCATGTTTCCATTTTCAGGCAATCATATATAAAGAAGTCTGCACAGAGCAGGCTTGCATATATCGAAGTGAATTTAGCAGAAAATTTTTAATGGTGGCACTTTTCAAAGTAATACTACCAACATTATGTATAATTCAGTACAGCGTAAACCTCTAAAAATTTACATGTTTCCATATTCAGGTAATCATATATAGAGAAGTCCGCATGGAGCAACCCAATCAATTATCTAAGGGAATTTAGTAGAAAATTCATCTTGGAGGCACTTTTCAAAATCAGGCTACCAACATTCTGGACAATTCAGTTCAGCGTAAAATTCTACAATTTGCATGTTTCCATTTTCAGACAATCATATATAGAGAAATCCGCATGGAGCAGACCTAGCAAATATCTAATGAAATTTATTAGAAAATGTTTATGGTGCCACTTTTCAAAGTCATGCTACCAACATTCTGTATAATTAAGTTCTGTGTAAAATGTTAAAATTTGCATGGTTCCATTTTCAGTCTATCATATATAGTCAGCATGGAGCAGAAATAGCAAATATCTAAGGGAATTTAGTGCAAAGTTTTTTATTGTGGAATTTTTCATAGTCATGCTACCAACATTCTGTATAATTAAGTTGAGCGTAAAATTCTGAAATTCGAATGTTTCCATTTTCAGGAAATCATACATAGGAAGTCCGCATGGAGCAGCCCTAGCAAATACCTGAGGTAATTTAGTAGAATATTTTTCATGGTGGCATTTAAAATAGACATGTTATCAACCTTTGTATAACTACTTTGAGCGTTAAATTATGAAATTTTATGTTTACATATTAAGGCAAGCATATATAGAGAAGACCGCATGAAGCAGCACTAGCAAATATCTAAGGGAATTTATAAGAAAATTTTTCATGGGGGCATTTTTCAATCATGCTACCAACATTCTCTCTCAGTAAGTTCACCGTCAAATACTAAAATTTGCATTATTCCATATTAAGGAAATCATATATAGAGAATTCTGCTGGGAGCAGCCCTAAAAAATATCTAAAGAATTTAGTAGAAAATTTTTCATTGTGGCCCTTTTCTACCAACATTCTGTATAATTAATTTCAGCTGACAATTGTAAAATTTGCATGTTTCCATATTCAGGCAACCATATATAGAAAAGATCGTATGGAGCAAACCCAGCAAATATCAAAGATAATTCAGTAGAAAACTTTTAATGGTGGCACTTTTCAAAGTCATGCTACCAACATTCTATATAATTAATTTTAGCGTAAAATGCAACAATTTGCAAGATTCGATATTCAGGCGATCATATATGGAAAAGTCATCACATAGCAGCCCTAGTAAATATCTATGGGAATTTAGTACAAAATTTTTGATGGTGGCTGTTATCATAGTCCTGCTTCCAAAATTCTGTATAATTAAGTTCAACATAATATTCTGAAATTTGCATGATTCCATATTCAGGCAATCATATATTGAGAAGTCCGCATGTAGCAGCCCCAGCAAATATCTAAGGGAATTAAAACAAAATTTTACATGGTGGCCTTTTTCATAGTCCTGCTTCCAAAATTTCTTTTAATTAAGTTCGGCGTAAAATTCTAAATTTTGCATGTTTCCATTTTCAGCCAATGATATATAGAGAAATCCACATGTATCAGCTCTAGTATGTAAGGGAATTTTTTATTGTGGGATTTTTCTTAGTCATGGTACCAACATTCTTTATAATGAAGTTCAGCGTAAAATTCAAAAATTTGCATGTTTCCATACTTAGGAAATCATATATAGAGTTGTCCGCATGGAGCAGCCATTGGTTAATATCCAAATGAAATTAGTAAAAAATTTTCATGTTGGCACCTTTCAATGTCGTGTTAACAACATCTGTATAATTAAGTTCAGGGTAAAATTTGCATTTCTCCATATACCGGCAATTATATATAGAGAACTCCGAATGGAGCAGCCCTAGCAAATATCTAAGGGAATTTGGTAGAAAATTTTTCATGATGAATCTTTTCAAATCATCCTAACAACATTCTCTATAATTACGGTCAGAGTGAACTACTAATATTTTTGTGAATTCATATTTGGCAATCACATATAGAGAAGACCACATGGAGCAGACCTATCAAATATCTAAGGGAATTTAGCAATAAATTTGTCATAGTGGCAGTTTTCATAGTCATGCTCCCAACAATCTGTATAATTAAGTATAGCGTAAAATACTAAAATTTGCATGTTTCCTTATTCAGGCAATCATATATAGAGAAGTCTGCATGGAGCAGCAATAGCAAATATCAAAAGGAATTTAGAAGGAAATTTTTCATGGTGGCATTATTTATTGTCATGCTACCAACATACTGTTTAATTAAATTCAGTATAAAATACTAAAATTTATATGTTTACATATTCAGGCATACATATATGGAGAATTCAGCATGGGCCGCCTTAGCAAATGTCTAAAGGAATTTGGTAGAAAATTTTTCATGGAGGTCCTTTTCAAAGTCATTCTACCAACATTCTGTACTTTGGAAAATTCTAAAATTTGCATGTTTCCAAATTCAGGCTATCATATATCTAGAAGTCCGCATGGAGCAGCCCTAGCCAATATCAAAGTGAATTTAGTAGAAAATGTTTTTCATGTTGGCATTTTTCATAGTCCTGCCACAAACATTCTGTATAATTAAGTTAAGCGTAAAATTCTAAAATTCGCATGTTTCTATATTCAGCAAATCATATATAGAGAAGTTCATATGGATTAGCCCTAGAAAATATCTTAGGTAATGTAGTAGACAATTTTTCATGGTGTCCTTTTACATAGTCAGGCTACGAACATTCTTTTTAATTAAGTTCACTGTAAAATTCTACAGTTTGAATATTTCCATTTCCAGGCAAGCATATATAGAGAAGTCGACATTTCATAGTGATGCTACCGATATTATGTATAATGAAGTACAGCAAAAATACTCAAATATGCATGTTTCCATGTTCAGGCAATCATATATAGAGAAGTCTGCATGGAGCACCCATAGCAAATATCAAATGGAATTTAGTAGAAAATTTTTCATGGTGAACCTTTTCAAAGTCATGCTACCAACATTCTGCATAATTCAGTTCAGCGTAAAATTGGCATGTTTCCATTTTCAGGCAATCATATACAGAGAAGTCCGCATGGAGCAGCCCTAACAAATCACTAAGGGAATTTACCAGAAAAGTTTACATGGTGCCACTTTTCATAGTGATGCTATCAACATTTTTATAATTAAGTTCTGCAAAAAATTCTAAAAACTGCTTGTTTCCATATTCATGCAATCATATATACAGAAGTCTGCATGGTGTAGCCCTAGACAATATCTAATGGTATTTAGTAGAAAATTTTTCATAGGGGCCCTTTTCAAAGTCATACTACCAACATTGTGTATAATTAAGTTCAGTGGAAAATTTTGAATTTGCAGGTTTCCATTTTCAGGCAATCATATATAAAGAAGTCCACATGGAACCGCCCTAGCAAATATCAAAGGGAATTTAGCAGAAAATTTTTAATCGTGGCACTTTTCAAAGTTATGCCAGAAACATTCTGTATATTGAAGTTTAGCGTAAAATTCTAAAATTTGCATGTTTCCATTTTCAGATAATCATATATAGAGAAGTCTGTATGCAGCAGGCCTAGCTATTATCTATAGGAATTTAGTAGAAAATTTTTCATGCTGGCACTTTTCCAAATCATGTTAACAACATTATGTATAATTAAATTCAGCGTAAAATTCTAAATTTGCCTATATCCATATACAGGCTCTCATATATAGAGAAGTCCGCATGGAGAAGCCCTAGCTAATATCTACCGAAATTTAGTAGAATATTTTTATTCTGCCACTTTTCAAAGTCATGCTATCTACATTCTGTAAAATTAAGTTCATCATAAAATTCTAAAATTTGTATGTTTCCATATTCAGGTAATCATATATAGAGAAGTCCGCATGGAACAGCCCTAGCAAATATCTAAGGAAAAATGTAGAGAATTTTTCATGGAAGAATTTTTCATAGTCGTGCTACCAACATTTTGTATAATTAAGTTCAGCATAAAATTCTAAAACATACATGTTTCCATTTTAAGACCTAGCAAATATCTAAGGGTATTTAGTAGAAAATTTTTCATGGTGGCATTTTTCACGGTCATCCTACCAACATTCTGTATAATTAATTTATGCGTAAAATTCTAAAATCTGCATAATTCCATTTTCAGTTAATTATACAGTGTAACTAGGATATAAGAGACCCGGATATAAGAGAAACCCGGATATAAGATAGATTTTCTTTGGTCCCGAATTAGAGTCATACTTACCTAAACAAAATAGACCAAACCCGGATATAAGTGAAACCCGGCTATAAGAGACTTCTTCTCCGGTCCCGACAACTCTCTTATATCTGGGTTACACGGTATATAGAGAAGTCTGCATGCAGCAGCCATGGGAAATATCTAAGGGAATTTTGCAAATAGCTTTTAATGGTGTCACGTTTCATAGTCATGCTACCAATATTCTGCATAATTAAGTTCAGCGTAAAATTCTAAAATTTGCATGTTTCCATTTTCAGGTAATTATATATTGAGCAGCCGTAGCAAATGTCTAACAGAATTTAATAGAAAATTTTTCATGGTAGCCTTTTCATAGTCATGTTACCAACATTTTGTAAAGTAATTTCATCGTAAAGTTCTAAAATTTTTATATTTCCATATACAGGCAAACATATACTGAAAAATCCACATGGAGCAGGCCTAGGAAATACCTAAGGGAATTTAGTAGAAAAATTTACATGGTGGCATTTTTCATAATCATGCTACAAACATTCTGTATAATGAATTTCAGCGTAATGTTCTAAAATTTGCATGTTTCCATTTTCAGTCAATCATATATAGAGATGTTTGCATGGAGAAGCCCTAGCTAATATCTAAGCGAATTTAGTAGATGTCATTTTACATAGCCATGCTACTAATATTCTGTATAATTAAGTAGAGAATTTTTCATGGTGGTAATTTTCATAGTCATGCTACCAACATTCTGCATAATTTAGTTCAGCGTAAAATACTAAAATTTGCATGTTTCCATATTAAGACAATCATCTATAGAGAAATCGGCATGGAGCAGCTCTAGCAAATATCTAAGGGAATTTAGCAAAAAATTTTTCATGATGGCATTATTCAAAGTCATGCTATCAATAGTCTTTATAATTAAATTCAGCATGAAATTCTAAAATTTGCATCTTTCCATTTTCATGCAATCATGTGAAGAGAAGTCCGCAGCCCTAGCAATATCTAAGGGAATTTAGTAGAACATTTTTCATGGTGAACCATTCAAAATCATGCTACCAACAATCAGCATAATTCAGTTCAGCGTAAATTCCTAAAATTTGCAGGTTTCCATTTTTAGGCAATCATATATATAAAGCAGTCCGCATGTCGCAACCCTAGCAAATATCTAAGGGAATTTAGTAGAAAATATTTCATGGTGTTATTTTTCATAGTCATGTTGCCAACATTCTGTATAATTAAGTTTAGCGTAATGTTCTAAAATTTACATCGGTCCATTTTCAGACATTCATACATAGAGAAGTCCGCATTCGAGCAGCTCTAGCAAATATCTAAGGGAATTTAGTATAAAAATTTTTATGGTGGTATCTTTCATATTCCTGCTACCAAAATTCTGTATAATTAAGTTCAGCATAGACTTCTAAACTTTACATGTTTCTTTTTCAGACAATCATATAGAGAGAAGTCCACATGGAGTAGCCCTAGCAAATATCTAAGGGAATTTAGCAGAAAATTTTTCATGGTGAGATTCTGCATATTCATACTACCAAAATTCTGTATAATTAAGTTCAGCGTAAAATTCTAAAATTTGCATGTTTCCATATTCAGATAATCATATATAGAGAAGTACGCATGGAAAAGCCGTAGCAAATATCTAATTGAATTTAGCAGAAAATTTTTCATGGTGACATTTTTCATAGTCATGCTACGAACATACTGTATAATTAAGTTTAGTTTAAAATTCCAAATGGAATCATTTTTAGAAAATTATATATAGAGAAGTCAGCATAGAGCAGACTTAGGAAATATCTAACGGAATTTAGTACAAAATTTTGCCTTGATGCACTTTTCAAAGTCATACTACGAATATTATGTATAATTAATTTCAGTGTAAAATTCTAAAATTTGCATGTTTCCATTTTCAGGCAATCATATATAGAGAAGTCCGCATGGAGCTGCCCTAACAAATATCTAAGGGAATTTTGTAGAAATTTTTCTTGGTTTTATTTTTGGGAATCATGGTAGTAAAATTCTGTATAATTAAGTTCTGTGGAAAATTCTAAAATCTGCATGTGTCCATTTTCTGTGAATCACATATATAGAAGTCCTCATGAAGTAGGCATGGCAAATATCTAAGCGAATTGTGCAAAAAACTTTTCATTTTGGGATTTTTCATAATCATGCTACCAACATTCTGTATAATGAAGTTCAGCATAAAATTTGAAATTCGCATATTTCCATTTTCAAACAATATTATATTGAGTAGTATGTATGTAGCAGCCCCAGTGAATATCTAAGGGAATTTAGTAGAATATTTTCAAGGTGGCACTTTTCAAAGTCATGCTACCAACATTCTGTATAATTAAATTCAGCGTAAAATTTTCATGATTCCATTTTAAGGCAATCATATATAGAGATGTCCGAACGGAGCAGACCTAGAAAATATTGAAGGGAAGTTTGTAGAATATATTTCATGGTGGCATTTTTCATAGTCATGATACCAATATTCTTTGTTTCCATTTTAGGCAATCATATATAAAGAAGTCAGCATATAGCTTAGCTAATAATGGAAATTAGTAGAAAATTTCTCATGGTGGCATTATTCATAGTCATGCTACCAACATTGTTTATAATTATTTTCATGGTAAAATTGTAAAATTTACATGTTTCCATATTCAAGCAATCATATGTAGTGAAGTCTGCGTGGAACATGCATAGCAAAGTGAACTTGGTAGAAAATTTTTTCATGGTGGCACTTTTCAACTTTATACTACTAACATTCTGTGTAATTAAGTTCAGCGTAAATTTAGAATATTTGCATGTTTCCATATTTAAGCAATTATATATGCAGAAAGCCGGATGGAGCAGCCCTAGCAATTATCTAAATGAATTTAGTAGAAATTTTACCATGGTGGCACATTTCAAAGTCATGCTAACAACATTCTGTATAATTAAGTTCAGCGGAAAATTCTAAAATTGGGATGTTTCCATAATCAGGCAATCATATATGGAGAAGTCCGCATGGAGTAGCTCTAGCAAATATCCAAGGGACTTTAGCAGATAATTTTTCATGGTGGCATTTTTCATAGTCAGGCCACCAATATTCTGTATAAATAAGTTCAGTGTAAAATTTTTTTTAAAATTCATGCTAGGAACATTCTGTATAAGTAACTTCAGCGTAAAATTCTAAAATTTGCATGTTTCCATAATCATGCTATCAACATACTGTATAATTCAGTTCACCGTAAAATTTTAAAATTTCCATTTACAAATTTGTATGTTTCCATATTCAGGCAATCTTATTTTGAGAAGTCCACATGGAGTAGCATTAGCAAATATCTAATGGAATTTAGGAAAAAGTTTTTCATGGTGGCATTTTCCATAGTCATGCTGCCAACATTCTGTATAATTAAGTTCAGTGAAAGTTTTAAAATTTCCATGTTTCCATTTTCAGGCAATCATATACACAGAAGTCCGCATGGAGCAGCCCTAGCAAATATCTAAGGGAATTGAGTAGAAAAGTTTTCATGGTGCCACTTTTCATAGTGATTCTATCAACATTTGTATAATTAATTTCAGCATAATATTCTAAAATTTGCATGCTTCCATACTCAGGAAATCATATATAGAGAAGCCGCATGGAGCAGCTCTTGCAAATATCTACGGGAATTTAGTAGGAAAGTTTACAAGGTGGCATTTTTATAGTCAGGCTATCAAGATTCTGTAAATTTAATTTCAGTGTAAAATTCTAAAAATTGCATGTTTCCATATTCAGGCAATCATATTTTTTTTTTTTTTTTAAGCGTATCACCCCAAGCAAGGCTGGAGGCCACTATCACGCATGGGGTTACAGAAGGGATGGAGGAAGAGCAGATAGGAGTGGTAAAGGAGAGGATGTCGAGAAAGAGAAAGACGGAGGGTCGATCAAGGCAAGGGGGTTACAGAAGATTTGGAGTGGGAGCAGATAGGAATGAAAGATGAAAGGATGTGGAGAAGGGAAGTGGATAGATCAAGGCAACTGGAGATGTCGATTGACGCTACACTTAAACCGTTGGAGATTGTATTTGTCAGAGAAACAGTAATAGGGAAGGGAGTTCCATAGGCGAGATGTGCGAGACATGAAGCTATTGGAGTAGAAGAGACGTCTACATCTAACAGTTTCAACGGTGAAGGGGTGGGAACGGGATGCCAGCCTCGTAGGACGTTTAAATTCATGAGGCCTAGGGACAAGCGAAAGCAACTCCTCGGAGCTATTACCGTGAAAGTACTTGTAGAAAAGGCAGAGCGATGCAACATCGTGTCTGTGAGAGAGCGACTGCAGACGAGATGACAGATGAGGGCCAATCACATTGCATATCTGTCTCTGGATCTTATCAAGAACCCTGAGGCAAACAGCAGGGGCCCCAGACTATATATGGCAGTAATACTCCATGCAAGGGCGAATGGTCGATTTATAGACTTGGAGGATCGATTCTGGGGAAGGGAATTTACCAGAAAATGTTTCATGGGTGACCTTTTCAAAGTCATGCTACCAAAATTCTGTATAATTAAGTTGAGTGGAAAATTTGAAATTTGCATGTTTCCATTTTCAGGCAATCATATATAAATAAGTCCGCACGGAGCTGCCCTAGCAAATATCGAAGGGAATTTAGCAAAAAATTTTAATGGTGGCACTTTTCAAAATTATGCTACCAACATTCTGTATAATTAAGTTCAGCGTAAACTTCTAAGATTTACATGTTTCTATATTCAGGTAATCATATATAGATAAGTATGCATGGAGCAGCACTATCAATTATCTAAGAGAATTTAGTAGAAAATTCTTGGTGGCACTTTTCAAAATCATACTACCAACATTCTGTATAATTAAGTGCAGCGTAAAATTCTCAGATTTGCATGTTTTCATTTTCTGTCAGGTAATCATATATAGATAAGTCTGCATGGAGAAGCACTATCAAATATCTAAGGTAATTTAGTAAAAGATTTTTGCATTGTGGTACTTTTGAAAATCATGCTACCCACATTCCGTATAATTAAGTTCAGCGTAAATTCTACAATTAGCATGTTTTCATTTTCAGGCAATCATATATAGAGATGTTCGCATGGAGCAGCCAAATTTAATATCTAAATGTAATTATTAGAAAATTTTATGGTGGCACTTTTGAAAGTCATGCTACCAACATTCTGTATAATTAACTTCAGTGTAAAATTCTACAATTTGAATGTTTCCATTTTAAGGCAATCATGTATAGAGAAGTCCGCATGGAGCAGCCCTAGCAAATATCAAAGGGAATTTAGTATAATATTTTACATGGTGTCATTTTTTATACTCATGCTACCAACATTCAGTATAATTAAGTTCATGGTAACATTCTAAAATTTGCATGTTTCCATTTTCAGGCATTCATATATAGTGAATCTGTTTGTAGCAGCCCTAGCAAATATATATTTAAAAGTAGTAGAGAATTTTTCATGCTGGAATTTTTCATAGTCATGTACCAATATTCTGTATAATTATGTTCAGCGTAAGATGCTGAAATTTGCATGTTTCCATATTCAGGCAATCATATATAGAGAAGTCCGCATGGAGCAGACCTAATGGAATTTAGTAGAAAGCTTTTCATGGTGGCAGTTTTGCAAATAATGCTACCAACATTCTGCATTATTAAGTTCAGCGTAAGATTCTAAAATTTGCATGTTTCCATATTAAGGTAATCATCTATAGTATAGTCCGCATGAAGCAGCCCTAGCAAATATGTAAGGGAATTTAGTAGGAAATTTTTCATGGTGCCACTTTTCAAAGATATGCTAACTATATTCTGTATAATTAAGTTCAGTGTAAAACACAAAAATTTGCATGTTTCCATTTTCAGACAATCAAGCAGCGCTAGGAAATATCTAATCAAATGTAGTGGAAAATTTTTCATAGTGCCACTTTTCAAAGTCATTCTACCAACATTCTGTTCAGCGGAAAATTCTGAAATTTGCATGTTTCCATTTTCAGGGAATGATATATCTAGAAGTACGCATGGAGCAGCCCTAGGAAATATCTAAGGGAATTTAGTAAAAATTTTTCATGGTGGCACTTTTCATAGTCATGCTACAAACATTCTGTTTAATTAAGTTCAGTGGAAAATTCTAAAATTTGCATTTTTCCATATTCAGGCAATCATTTATAGAGAAGTACGCACGGGTAGCTGTAGGAAATATCTAAGGGAATTTAATAGAAAATTTTACATGTTGGCCCTTTTGAAGATCATGTTACCAACATCTACAATTTGCATGTTTCCATTTTCAGGCAATCATATATAGAGATATCCGCATGGAGCAGCCATAGGAAATATCTAAATGAAATTAGTAGAAAATTTTCATGTTGGCACTTTTCAAAGTCGTGCTACCAACATTCTGTATAATTAACTTCAGTGTAAAATTCTACAATTTGCAGGTTTCCATTTTCAGGCAATCCTGTATAGAGAAGTCCGCATGGAGCAGCCCTAGCAAATTTCAAAGGGAATTTAGCATAAAATTTTTCATGGTGGCATTTTTTATAGTAATGCTATCAACATTCTGTACAATTAATTTCAGCATGAATTTCTAAAATTTGCATGTTTCCAATTTCAGGCAATCATATATGGAGAAGTATACAGGGGACAGCCGAAGCAAATATCTAATCAAATGTAGTGGAAAATTTTTAATGGTGCCACTTTTCAAAATCATGCTACCAACATTCTGTATAATTAACTTCAGCGTAAAATACAAAAATTTCCATGTTTCCACGCAATCATATATAGAGCAGAGTGAATTTATGTAAAATTTTTCATGGTGGCATTTTTTATAGTCAGGCTACCAACATTCTGTACAATTAAGTTCAGCGTAAAATTCTAAAATTTGCATGTTTCCATTTTCAGGCAATCATATATAGTGAATCCGTTTGTAGCAGCCCTAGCAAATATATAATTAAAAGTAGTAGGGAATTTTTTCATGGTGGAATTTTTCATAGTCATGTACCAACATTCTGTATAATTAATTTCAGCAGAATTTAAGGGAATTTAACAGAAAATTTTTAATGGTGACACTTTTCAAAGTCATGCTTCCAACATTTTGTATAAGTATATTCAGCATAAAATTCTAAAATTTGGTGTCATTTTACATAGTCAGGCTACAAACATTCTTTTTAATTAAGTTCAGTGTAAAATTCTAAAATTTGCATGTTTCCATATTCAGGCAATCATATATAGAGAAGTCAGCATGGAGCAGCCCTAGCAAATATCCAAGTGAATTTAACAGTCAATTTTTCATGGTGGAATTTTTCATAGTCATGGTACCCACATGAAATTTTCTGCTAAATTCCCTTAAATATTTGTTAGGGCTACTGCATGCGGACTTCTCTATATATGACTGCCTGAATATGGAAGACCTAGCAAATGTCTAAGGGAAGTTTGTAGAAACTTTTTCATGGTTGCATTTCTCATAGTCATGCTTCCAACATTGTGCATAATTAAGTTCAGCGTAAAATTCTAGAATTTGCATGTTTCCATATTCAGGCAATCATATATACAGAAGGTCGCATGCAGCACAAGTAGAAAATATCTAAGGGAATTTAGTAGAAAATTTTCCATGGTGATCCTTTCCAAAGTCATGCTACAAACATTCTGTATACTTAAGTTAAGCAGAAAATTATGAAATTTGCAAGTTTCCATTTTCAGGGAAACATATATAGAGAAATCCGCATGGCGGAACCATAGCAAATATCCAAATGAAATTAGTAGAAAATTTTTCATTGTGGCACTTTTCAAAGTTGTGCTACATATATTCTGTATAATGAAGTTCAGCGTAAAGGGAGCAGCCCCAGCTATTATCTAATGGAATTTAGTAGAAGATTTTTCATGGTCGCACTTTCCAAATCATGCTACTAACATTCTGTATAATTAAGTTCAGCAAGAATTCTAAAATTTGCATGTTTCCATATTCAGGAAATCATATATACAGAAGTCTGCATGGAGCAGCAAATATCTAAGGGAATTTATTACAAAATTTTTCATGGTGGCATTTTTCATATTCTTTTTAATTAAGTTCAGCGTATAATACTGAAACTTGCATGTTTCCAAATTCAGGCAATCATATATAGAGAAGTCCGCATAAGCAGCCCTAGCAAATATCTAAGGGAATTTAATAGAAAATTTGTCATGGTGCCACTTTTCAAATCATTTTACCTACATTCTCTATAATTACGTTCAGCGCAAATATTGTAAAAATATGTAACGTAAATTAGCAGAAAATCTTTCATGGTGGCATTTTTCATAGTCATGCTACAAACATTCTGTATAATTAAGTGCAGCATAAAATACTAAAATTTACATGTTTCCATCTTCAGGGTATCAAATATAGAGAAGTTTGCTTGGGCAGTCCAAGCAAATATCTAAGAGAATTACATATAAAATTTTTGATGGGGGTCCTTTTAAAAGTCATGCTACCAACTTTATGTATAATTAAGTTCAGCGGAAAATTCTAAAAATTGCATGTTTCAATTTTCAGACAGTCACATATAAAAAAGTCTGCATGGAGCACCCCTAGTAAATATCTAAGGGAATTTAGTAGAAAGTTTTTCATGGTGGCATTTTTCATAGTCATACTACCAAGATTATGTATAATTCAGTTCAGCGTAAAATTTTAAAATTTCCATGTTTCTTTATTCAGGCCATCATATATGGAGAAGTTTGCATGGAGTTGACCTAGGAAATATCTAAAGTAATTAAGCATAAAATTTGTAATGGTGGCATTTTTCATATTCATGCTACAAACATACGGTATAATTAAATTTAGCATAAAATACTAAAATTTGCATGTTTCCATATTCAAGCAATCATATATACAGCTCTTGCAAAGGGAATTTAGTAGGAAAGTTTACATGGTGGCATTTTTCATAGTCAGCATGGGCAATGGTAGCAAATATCAAATGGAATTTAGTAGAGAATTTCTCACGATAGAATTAGTCATGATACCAACATTATGTATAATTAAGTTCAGCATAAAATTCTAAAATACGCATGTTTCCATTTTCAGGCAATCATATATAGAGAAGTCCGCATGGACGAGGCATAGCAAATATCTAAGGGAATTTAGTACAAAATTTTGCATGGTGCCAATTTTCAAATCATGTTATCTACATTCTTTATAATTAAGTTTTGCTTAAAATTCTCAAATTTGTATGTTTCCCTATTCAGGCATTCTTATTTTGAGAAGTCCGCATGGAGTAGCACTAGCAAAGATCTAATGGAATTTAGCAAAAAATTTTTCATGGTGGCATTTTTCATAGTCAGGCAACCAACATTCTATAGAATTAACTTCAGTGTAAAATCCTAAAATTTGCATGTTTCAATATTCAGTCAATCATATATAGAAAAGTCCACATGGAGCAGCCCTAGCAAATATATAAGGATATTTAGCAAAAAGATTTAATGGTAGCACAAGTCATGCTACCAAGACTCTGTATAATTAAGTTCAGCGGAAAATTCTAAAATTTGCAATGTTTCCCTATTCAGGCAATCATATATAGAGATGTCTGCATGGAGTAGCCCTAGCAAATATCTAAGGTAATTTAGCAGAAAACATTTTTTTTTTCAGTGTGGCATTTTTTCATAGTCATGCTAGAAAAATTTTGTATGATTAAGTTCAGCATAAATTTCTAAAATTTGCATGATTCCATATTCAGGCAATCATATAGAGAAATCTGCATGGGTAGCCATAGCAAATATCTAAGGGAATTTAGTAGAAAATTTTTTCATGTGGGTTCCTTTTCAAAGTCATGCTACCAACATTCTGTATTAGTTTTAGCAGAAAATTATGAAATTTGCATGTTTCCATTTTCAGACAATCATATATAAGGAACTCCGCATGGAGCAGGTCTAGCAATATCTAAGGGAATTTAGTGGACAATTTTTCATGGTGGTCCTTTTCAAAGTCATGCTACAAACATTCTGTATAAGTACGTTCAGTGGAAAATTCTAAAATTTGCATGTTTCCATTTTCAGGCAATCATATATAGAGAAGTCCGCAGCCTTAGCTATATCTAAGGGAATTTAGTAGAAAATTTTTCATGGTAGATATTTTTCATAGTCATGCTACAAACATTCTGTATAATTCAATTCAGTGTTAAATTCTAAAATTTCCATATTTCTATATTCAGGCAATCATATATAGAGAAGTCCTCATGGGCAGGCCTAGCAAATATCAAATTGAATTTAGTAGAGAATTTTTCATAGTATAATTTTGTATAGTCATGATATCAATATTCTGTATAATTCAGTTCAGCATAAAAATCTCAAATATGCATGTTTCCATTTTCAGGCACTCATATATAGAGACGTCTACACGGAGCAGCCCTAGGAAATAACTAAGGGAATTTAGTAAAAAAGTTTTCATGGTGGCATTTTTCATAGTCATGCTACCAACATTCTGTATGATTAAGTTCAGCGGAAAATTCTAAAATTTGCATGATTCCATATACAGGCAATCATATATAGAGAAGTTCGCACGGAGCACCCCTAGCAAATATCTAAGGGAATTTAGCAGAAAATTTTTAATGTTGGTACTTTTTAAAGTCATGCTATGAATATACTGTATAATTAAGTTTAGTGTAAAAATCGAAATTTGGCTTATTTCCATATACAGGCAATCATATATAGAGAAGTCTGCATGGAGTAGCCCTAGGAAATATGTAAGGGAATTTAGTAGAAACTTTTTCATGCTGGCATTTTTCATAGTTATATCAACATTTGTATAATTGAGTTCAGCAGAAAATTCTAAAATTTGCATGATTCCATTAAGTTCCACATAATAGTCTAAAATTTGTATGTTTCGATTTTCATATATACAGAAGTACGCAGGGAGTTTAGCATAAAAAAGGCAATCATATATAGAGAAGTCTGCATGGAGTAGCCCTAGCAAATATGTAAGGGAATTTAGCAAAAACATTTTTCACGTATGGCATTTCTCATAGTCATACTAACAATATTCCGTATAATTAAGTTCAGCGTAAAATCAAAAAAATTCGCATGTTTCTATTTTCAGGCCATCATATAGAGAGAAGACTCCATGGAGCAGCCTTAGCAAATATATAATGGAATTTGGTAGAAAATCTTTGATGGTGGTACTTTTCCTAGTCATGCTATGAACATTCTGTATAATTAAGTTCAGCGTTAAATTCTAAAATTTGCATGTTTCCAATTTCAGGCAATCATATATAGAGAAGTCCGCATGAAGAAGCCCTAGAAAATATCTAAGGAAATTTAGTGGAAAATTTTTCATGGTAGCTTTTTCCAAAGTCATGCTACCGACATTCTGTATAATTAATTTCAGCGTAAAATTCTAAAATTTGCATATTTCCATTAAGTTCAGTGTAATATACTAAAATTTGTATGTTTCGATATTCAGGCAATCATATATCGAGAAGTACGCAAGGAGCAATAGCAATATCTAACGGAATTTAGTCGAAAATTTTTCATGGTGGCATTGTCCAAATCAATGTCCAAACATTCGGTATAATTAAGTTCAGCATAAACTTCTCAAATTTGCATGTTTCCATAATCAGGCCATCATATATAGAAAAGTCCGCATGAAGCAGTCCAAGCAAATATTTAAGAAAATTTAGTAGTAAATATTTAATGGTGGCACTTTTCAAAGTCATGCTACCAACATTCTGTATATTTAATTTCAGCGTAAATTTCTAAAATTTGCATGTATCCATATTAAGGTAATCATAAATAGAATAGTCCGCACGGAGCACCCCTAGCAAATATCTAAAGGAATTTAGTAGAAAATTTTTCGTGGTGGTCCTTTTCAAAGTCATGCTACTAACATTCTGTATAAGTTTAGTGGAAAATTCTAGAATTTGCATGTTTCCATTTTCAGGCAATCATATATAGAGAAGTCCCCACGGAGCAGCCCTAAACCAATATCTAAGGAAATTTATGAGAAAATTTTTAATGGTGGCATTTTTTATAATCATTCTACCAACATTCTGTATGATTAAGTTCAGCATAAAACCCTAAAATTTGCATCTTTCCATAATCAGGCAATCATATATAGAGAGGTCTGCACGGTGTAGCCCTAGCAATTATATAATGGAATTCAGTAGAAAATTTTTCATGGTGGCATTTTTCAAATTCATGCTTCCAAAATTCTGTATAATTAACTGCAGAGTAAAATTCTAAAATTGGCATGTTTCCATATTCAGGCAATCATATATAGAGAAGTCTGCTTGGAGCAGCCCTAGCAAATATGTAAGGTAATTTAGCAAAATTTTTTCATGGTGTCACTTTTCAAAGTCAGTGTACGAACATTCTGTACAATTAAGTTCAGCGTAAAATTCTAAAATTTGCATGTTTCCATATTCAGGCAACCATATATAGAGAAGTCTGCATGGAGCAGCCCTAGCAAATATCTAAGGGAAGGCAGTAGAAAATCTTTCATGGTGGCCTTTTTTATAGTCATGCTAGCAATTTTCTGTATAATTTATTCAGCGTAAAATTCTAAAATTCGCATGTTTCCATTTTCACGCAATCATATAGAGAGAAATCTGCGTGGCGATGCCATAGCAAATATCTGAGGTAATTTAGTAGAAATTTTTCATGGTGGCCTTTTTTATAGTCATGCTACCAACATTCTGTATAATTCAGTTAAGCGTAAAATTCTAAAATCTGCATGTTTCCATATTCAGTCAATCATATATAGGTAAGTCCGCATGAAGAGGGCCCTAGCAAACATCTTAGGGTAATTTAGTAGAAAATTTTTCATGGTGTCACTTTTCAAAGTCATGGTATGAACATTCTGGATAATGAAGTTCAGCGTAAAATTCTAAAATTTGTATGTCTCCATATTCAGGCAATCATATATAGAGAAGTCCGCATGAAGCAGCCCTAGCAAATATGTAAGGGAAGTTTGTAGAATATTTTTGATGGTGGCATTTTTCTTAGTCATACTACCAACATTCTGTATAATTAAGTTCAGCGTAAAATTCTAAAATTTGCATGTTTCCATTTTTAGGATATCATATATAGAGAAGTCTGCAGGGAGCAGCCCTAGAAAATATCTGAGGGAATTTATTAGAAAATTTTTCATGGTGGCACTTTTCATAGTCATGCTACGAAAATTCGGTATAATTACGTTCAGCGTAAAATTTGCATGTTTCCATTTTCAGGCAATCATATAGAGAGAAGTCAGCATGGAGCAGCCCTAGCAAATATCTAATGGAATTTAGCAGAACATTTTTCATGGTGTCATTTTTCATAGTCATGCTACCAAAATTCTGTATAATTACGTTCAGTGTAAAATACTTAAATTTGCCTTTTTTTCCATTTTCAGGCAATCATATATATACAAGTTCACATGTTGCAGCCCGATCAAATATCTTCAGGAATTTAATAGAAAAAATTTTCATGGTGGCATTTATCATAGTCATGCTACCAACATTCTGTATAATACATTTCAGCATAAAATTATAAAAATTGTATGTTTCCATATCAGGTAATCATATATAGAGAAGTCAGCATGGAGCAGCCCTAGCAAATATCTAAGGAAATTTAGTGGTCCCTCTGGCAAAAGTTCAAAGGATTGAGATTGGGGGATATGCAGGCCACAGATCCAGTTCTCCCTTACCTCTCCATCATGACAGATGTCAGGCAGTGTATTGCGGACAATGTGACTAAAATTTCATGGAACCCCATCATGCATGAACCACATTCGTCTTCATATTAGCAGGGTTACATCTTCTAGCATATCTGGAAGTGTGCTCAAAATAAAGTTCCTGTAGATAGCTCCTGTAAGACATGCTGAGAGAACATATAGACCTACCAGTCATCTACAATTTCAGCCCACACATTAATTGTAAACTGATGCTGGTGTCTAGCCTGTATTGTACCATGTGGATTCGAATCTGCCCACAAATGTTGATTGTATAAATTTATTATTCAATTTCTTCCAAATGTTATCACATCAGTAAACAAGACACAAACAATGGATCGACAAGTTCTCCCATGGTGAGTGATCAGAGGGCAAAGGACCCTACACACATTGTAAATGATACAGATACAGGAGCTGCTCTTGAAGTACCCTCCATGCGCTACTATGAGATGTGTGACATGCTAGGGCCACTTGATGTGTGCTGATATCTGTATTGTCTCTGACAGCCCGTGGAATGTGTTCTTCTTTGTCAAGTGTACGAGTGGATCTTGGTTGCCCTCGATCCATAGTTTGTGGTGCCATGATCCTGTCTCAGCAACGCAATAATAAACAGCAGCAATAGTTGGATGACTCGACTGCCATCAGTCTGGAAACACAATCCAATACAGGTGTGCAGCCTCGTGTCCATTACCATTCAGGCAGCCCTATGTTAAAATCATATCTGTCTGCCTACAATATGAATATCCTGTCATTGTTAAACGGGACACTTCTCAGTTAACTCACTACTACACACGTTAAATGTTGAAGACAGATGAGCCACAAATGTACACGAATGACAAATGTAATCTGGTGCATATGGCAACACAGTGGCATCTATCATAAAATTCTTTAAACTTAACTCAAAAATCAAGGATTTGCGGACATATGTTTATATGGACATTTGTCTTTGTTTTGCTGTGAGGAACCTGTCCTCAAAGTTCGTAAAAGTATTTTTGATACACCCTGTATATAGGATACTCTGATGAAAATATGCTCCGAATGTAATGAAAACATAGTTTTATTGTCAAAATCTTTATGTTATTATTAGGAGGAAAGATCAAAGTATTTTTTTAATATTTATTTCAATTTCTTACTCTTTTCTAAGAACACTCGAAATTTTGATTAAATATTTTGCAACAGTGAATGTACTATATTTTATAGCTCAGTAAATTTTAGTCTCTTTTTTGCAATGACAGATACATTAGTTTGGAAATTCTTGCAAAAATCAAATAATAATAGGATTTTGGAGAATTTAAATTTCATTTTTTTTTTTTTTGCTTTTAGCAAAATTGGATCCCATCTTACCGAAAATCTCTTTGGAATTAAAAAGTAAAAAATGCAATAAAACTAAGACATTATTTAATTAGAGATGCTCTTAATTGCTTTTCTGAATAATATATATTAAGGAAAATATTTTCGATGAAAAATGAATTTTTGCAAGTTTTCCTTTTTCTTTTTAAATTTTAATTAAAATAATTTGTAACATTTTTAAAGCTTTTAAAATTCACTTTCAATGGTGTAGATTTCAGAAAAGATTGTTTTAAGTAAAACCATATTTACTCATATATCGTAAAGTTCATGGCAACACTAAATATTTTTAAAAGAATTTTAAGATGTTTTGGTTTGTGTAAAAACATGCCAAATTTTATAGATACGGTCACCCATACATGATACTATCAGAAAATAATGGGGGCAACATTTTTTTAAAATTTTAATATTACCAAGTACTTAAAAAGCATTCGCTTTATATTCTTCAATTATTTTTAAAGGTTAAAGCCTCCATAGAAGAACATTTGTTACATAGGTGTTAAAAAGCTGTCAACATAAATAAACAAGCAACCCTCATGTTGAAAAATGCATTTTGTGTGATATTTTAAAGTTTAAAAAAGTAATAGTTGTTTCAAATCGGATTAATTAAACTTTAAATCAGCTAATACAATTTTTCGTTTGCGTGTTTTGTTATATTTTTGTTTGGTTTTGGGTTCATCCCCCACCCAACTATTATCATTCATAAATTTTATAATTTTATACACGATTTTTATGTCATGGGGTGTTTTTTTGTAAGTTCCCCTGTGTGTGTGTGGAATCTACCCTCCGCTGGAAATAAACTCTTCTTACATCCATTGGTCGATCACCGTAAATCCGGCTTGCTGATTGGTCAGTTTCGACCAATCAGATCGCTCCCACGCGCACGATTATATTTCGCGCCATTCTTCCTGGAGCCTCTCAAAGAGAGCAGACCCGAACAAACCACACAGACAACCAATTTCGACCGCTCAACACGATTACCAAAATGTAACCTTCAAGGAACTCCCGTCTTTGACTAACGCAGTCAGACGTAAAAGAACTTTCGAACATAAACAACTTTGCTTATCCAAAGTGAACAGAACATTCACTACTTAACTTTATGATTCTTACGCAAGTACAATCTACAATCTACTTTTAATATGAGCTTAGATACAAATATACCAAGTTAAGGGTACGCAACTTTTCTTGACTTAAACTAATACAACACTACTTCTAACATTGAACATCCGGCAACATAAGAAAACACTATTGTAAATACCTTTCAGTTGTATATAAATGTTTGTATTATTTCAATTTATTCTTGCTTTGTTTGTTCCATATTTTTTTGAACTTTAATATTGTTTTTAATATTGTTGAGGATGAATGTAAAGAACACATCGATCTAACAACCTAAACCTTCTGATATAACATAACACATACTACCCATCCTCCACATAATAATTAATAATCCTGCACATCCTCTACATGTGTACAGTATTGTGATGTGTAGAGGACTGTATGATGACAGACGAATTTTTGTGGTGGTTGTGTCAATTGTAACGAATGAATGGACCGTTAATTGGATTAGCTGGGTAAGATAGTGACGACCATCCACAATCCATTCCCTCTTTTTGGCCTCGTGCCACAACTGCTGTTCGAGGAGATCTGTTGAACCCACGTGACCTGGGCGTCTGCAAGATTTCCGGGTTATTTTATTTATTTTTTGCCAATCGCTTGAATTTTTAATTTGATTCCCACTGAAAATGTATAGCAAGGAAGAACGGCAGCTATTGTGGCGGAAATAACCAACAGCATTCGGCAGTCTCCGTCTGCACTCAAACAAAATGAAAGAGAAAATGATTTGATTTCTCTTATTATTGAATATCACGCTATGACACTAAAAGAGTCTCTTTATCTTTATTTTTTACAATTTAGCATTATATAATAATAATTTAGTTACCACCCCAACTCCATCAGATCGTTATTATCATCATTATTATTATTGTTATTATTATCATAATCATCATCATCAACAGTGCAAGGGAGAGAACTTTTCTGTTTAAAAAAAGATTCGGTATTTATTTCCCTTATTAAATGTCACGCCATGACTATTTGTGTTTTATAAAAAGAAAAAAAACAAAAGGCATAAATTATGATAGTGAAAAGTGGAAAGATCAGAAACTTGAACTTCTACAAAATTATATTGTGGTTGAAGAGGAAAATAAAAATTTACCCCCACCCCCGAGGGCAGGGATCGCGCTCACGATCTTCAGTCAACCAGCTAGAGACTTCAGCTTTTAACAGAGATGTCACCCCTGTTGATTGGAATAAGATTACCCAGTGGAAGACTATAATCCACTCTGCTATCTTTGTCACCAAGGATTAACACCATCCCCCAGTTGCTCGATTGCTGAGGGAGTCAAGAGGAGAGCGAAAGAAAAAATAAGACGTGGAAGCTAAAAGAAAAAAAGAAAACAAAACATAGAAAATGTTGTTTTATCAGTAAATGAAAATATTCAAATTCAAGTATATTGAATATTTGAATGTGAATCTAATAAAAAATCCCATTTTATTTGACTTACCTTAATTGCAACCATATGCCTTCCATCCATCAGCATAGGGGCATGATGTAGATTTGCAGTGCCGAGGATCTTTCTCTACAATGGCATCCTTCTCTGCAACCATTTTCATAATGTTTATGTTGACATTCTAAATATTTTAAAAGAATTTCTGGCGAGTAATGAATGAATTCTTTCAATTCATCACAAAAAAGAGAAACAAAAATAGATTTACATTCAGATGCAATAAATATTATAACGAGTAAAAGAAATGTCTAAAATGTAATTTCTTTTGGATTACCTGACCATGTAAATGATAGAAACATCTTTCCAATTCATTCAACAGAGCTTTTGTAGGAAAATATTTCAGGTGAAGAATATTTCCAATAACATCCATTTTCATAGACATTTCTGTAAAAAATCCATGTGGACCAATTAAAAGAAAAAAAGAAGATAAAAGAATAAACTTCTAATAAAAATGAACAATAAGACACTGACTTGTTTACTTCAAATTAAACATTGACCTTCATTATATTATATTTAATTTTCTTTCACATTTTTCATTAGGCAAAAAGGCAGAAACAATATTTTGGAATATTCCTGATGTGTTTGGCATTTATCTTCTCTGTATCCAGGTTCACATTTTCCATCAAGACATCGCCCATCTCTTTTATTACATTTGAAATTCTGAAAATAAAGTAACAAATGATGAAACCAATCTGAGATGATATTGAAAAGACAACAAAAGATGTTTTTCTGTCTTAAAGAGAGAAATAAATAAATGACCCATAACATTGTTGATTAAACTGAAGAATAGATAATTGTTAAGTTTTATTTTCTGACAATTGCACAATGAAAATATTGGGAAATGAACAAGAAGCAACAAAAAAAACATATTTTGACTTTAGACAAGACAAAATTACAAATGACCAAAGAAATAAGCAATAATATTGAAGAAAATGGGAAAGTCATAAAGTTGCATTTACATAGAATTACATTGTGAAGAAAATGAAAGGAAAATAATAAAAAAAAACATTAATTCCCTAAGAAATTACGCAGTGAAACTGAAAATAATCATTCTAAAGAAAATGTAAGGCAAGAAATGTTTTTTGAGTTGTAGGGATGAAATTTGGTTTTTGGTTCTATGAGAAATCTCTAGTAGTAAAATACGTCTTTTCTAAAATTTCCTAGCTGAAATATTTCCGAGTCGTCCATGTTGTCTGAGGAACTAAGTCAGGGTCTTCACCAATAGACAGTGAATGTCCCCTTTTTGGGCCCAGCATGTAGTCTCTACTGAAATAAAGCATGGCGTAATTAATGGACGTACGTTGTTGGTGTTCTTCAGTATCGGTGGTCATCCGTCATAACGAACGTGAAACAGTCCATATAGTCAAAAATATGTACTTTTCTTTTTCTTTTAAATAAGAAAAACAAAAAAAGCAAATTCTTTCAACTACCAATTCCACCCCCTTTCTTCCTCCTAAGATTCTTAAATATTAATGCTTTTTACTTCAGTTTCACTCAACATCTCTTTAGTCGAGTTCTTTCATTGCCACCAAAAATAAAATATAAAACAAACAATTATTAGACAAAAATGATTTTTTTTTCTCTTTGGAAATTAACTGAAATGACTTCAAAGTTTGGCTAAATCTATTTCCCATTTGAAACAAAAAATAATACTCACTTTTTTTTTCTCTTTTTATGACCCCAGAAATAATTTTTTTCTCAATTTTTTAACGAAGAGAGAAATTATGAATTAAAAAATATACGAATTGCAATAAAAAACGTTCATTTTGCTGGATAAAATCTCCTTTTGAGTGATTTGTATCATTTTATTAATTTTTTTTTTTTTTTTTATCATCTGCCTGTTTCAACAATCAATTCTATCCTCTATGTCGGTGGTGTTGATATCATGCCATGATAGTATTTTGTTATAAAAGAGAAAGAAAACAATTCCTGAAAGACATAGGAAAGGCCAGAAGCTAAAAAACTGACACAGAATTATATTGTGGTTGAAGAGAAAAATAAAATTTAACGCCTCATGGTCTTCAGTTGACCAGACTTCAGCTTTTAACAGAGATGTCACCTATGTTGATTGGAATAAGGTCCAGCAGCACAGGGACATGATGTAGAGGGGCATTCCGAAGTATGATAACAATGGTGTCCTTACAAGATGCTCCATTACGTACATGTGGACATGCTAAAAATGTAAAAGAATTTCTGGTGAATAAATAATTTTAATTCATCACAAAAAAGAGAAACAAAAATAGATTTACATTTGGATGCAATATAGCGAGTAAAGAAATGTCTAAAATATAATTTCTATTAGCAAGTGTCAGGATTAGGGTTAAATTTTAATTTGTTACGGTTAGGTAAATTTTACAAAAATAAATATTCATTATAAATTTTTTTTTCTGTCAAATCTGAAGGAAAATAATGCATTTTACTAAAAATTAAGAAAGCACCAGTTCTCCACAAAAAGTGATATTTTGAGTTTTATTGAATCATTTTTGAGATGTTCTCATTTGATATTGTGTAAAAATATTTATTGAAAACATCTCCAATGATTTTGCTTAGTGAAAAATATAAAACTATTTGCCATGTTTGACCAATAAAGTGTTTATGATGATAGGAAAAGTGGAGTGCAACTGACAAGAAATATTTCCATGAAGTTTTCTAATAAAATAATCCATTCAGTACAAAAATAATTAATTTATAAATAAGTTTTGAAAATTTAATTAATTTAAATTTCCCGAGTAAAAAAAAAAAAGAACAAAGGCAAAATAACAATTTCTTCTCTTTTTTTCCTTATTATTTGCTCGGTTTAATGCTCTTAAATTCTTTTAAAGTGTCTCTGTAGTCGAGTTCTTTTGCCCCCAACAAATTAATGAAGCAATCATTTTTGGGGGGGAGAGTAACTCAAATAAGCTTCGATGTTTGGCCAAATCCGAGAGATTTCCAATGAAATAAAAATAAAAATGTATAAATTCTGTACTCACGTTCTTTCTCTTTTTACCCAGATTCTTTTCTTCAATTTTCTAAGGAAAATAAAAATGATAAAGTTGCAAAAAACACATTCATTTGCTGGACAAAATTTCCTCTGACTGACTTCTTGTTACCTTGTATAACTAGTTTTTTTTGTTTTTGTGTTTTTTTTTACTATCGTCTGCTTGTTTCAATTCTAGTCCCGCTCAAAATGGTTGTCATGGCAACCGATTAGGTAACACAAACACAACTAATTTCCTTTTTAAATACAATCTTAAAATGAATCAATTTAAACTAAAGTGTCTCTTTCTCTCTCTAGTAAATAAATAAATATAAAAAATAATTTATTTTTCACGTCAGTGTTACTTAAATTTCAAAGGGAGAGAACTTTTTTCTGTTAAAGGAAAAAAATCACTTTCTTGTTTTGCGTATTGATGTTGAGATGTCAGATCAGTAAAAAGAGGCGATTGTGCAGTTTATTCATCCCAAAAGCCATATTGTTTCAAATGGCCGGGCTGCTTATGCTGAATCAAGAAAATCAAGCACAGGATATTGTTTAGGTACCTACGAAATAAATGTAAACAAAAGAGCATAACATGATGAAAAAGACGCCAAATTTGACGAAAACAAAATTTTATCGTCTAATGTTCATAAAGAGGAAAGATTAAAGTATTTTTGGGGGTATTTTTTTACATTTTTTAATCGTTCCAAGCACGTCCAAAATTTTCGTTAAAAATCTTTTTTTTGTCAAAAAAAAAAGGGCAGATAATCCATCATTTTCAATCATTTTTTCCATTTTATAAAAAAGATGAAAATCTCACTTTGAAATTCTTTTAGAAACCAATTACCATTTTTTCAAAACTTATTTTAATAAAATCAGAAATTATAATGTTCATTTAAAATATTTTGAACCAAGCTTAACTTAGCTTCCACGCTGAAAAAATGTAATTTGAAAATAAAACAAAGCAGTCACTTAACAAGTGACAAGGCATTTTCATGACGTTTAGATAACTTACGGGAGGATAATTCTTTCTACGGATGGAAGGAAGTGAAATTATTTACCTCATTATTTTTAAGGAAAACTTTCAGCGCTCTAATTTTTAATTTTTTTTTTTTTTGTACTTGCTTTCACCTTTACGTTTACGATGCTTTATGGAAATATATATTATAAAGACATGAAAAAATAAGACTGTTTAGAGTGAGATTAAATTTCATAAGAAAGGTATCTAATTAATTTATAGGAACCTTTCTTATGAAATTTTATCAGAAGTGTACATAAAATACTATAATTTTATGTACATTTATTACATTTTACTGTGTTATTTGTATTTCCATTCATTTTATTATTAATTTTGATATTTCATTTATGGAAAAATGTCATAAGTGAGATTAATATAAAAATAAGATCATATTAATTTCATAAGATGATACTGATACTTGTAGGTATCCTTCTCAGTTGAAATTGAAAAATCAAATTAATTTCTCCATACGTGTTTCGCAGAAGTAAAGGCTTTTACAGCGAAGAACAATGCTGAACTCAAATAAATAACACAACTTAATTGTATTTTGGTTGGTCTTCCGTACTTTATAATTACAGCCCGATTATAAACACAAAATTACATTTTTTAATTACTACGGATCTTCTGATTGGTCGAAATTAAACAATTTACGATGCGCTAAAAACGATCTATCTTATAAGGACACTTAGAAGACCCGATGCGGTTTTTAACTAATTTTATAATATTTTAACAACTTAAATGTAAAAATCTATTATAATTAAAGAAATAACAAATAATTGTATTAAAAATTCCTTTTTCACCGAGAAAATCTTTTGCTTTCAGAAAATATTGTTCATATTCATAAAAACAACTAAAAGCATTTGAAATTAAATAATATCTTTGTTTTATTGAGTTTTGTATGTTACAATTAAAAAAAAAACATGATTTGCATTCCTCAAAGCCTTGTGCTTTTAACTATTGTCATCACTAAACCCGATGCGATCGAACTTCTAGAGTTTTCATAAAATTAGTTGGGGGTAATAAATATAAAAAAAATTCTGCCATGACTTTAATAAAAAAAAAACATATTTATAATAATTTCCATCATCTATGAAGAGTTTTTGAAAGTTTCATTAACTTCCGACAATTATTTTTATTTTTGCAAGATTTTCCAAATTAATGTGTGTCATACAAAAAAAAAAACGCGCTAAAAATTGTATATGTTATTTTACTAGTTCCGATGATACAAAGAGAAACAATTTTTTTTAATCAAAATTTAGAATGTTCTAAGAAAGAAGTAAAATTTTTTTAAAATAATTAAAAAAAAACTTTGGTCTTTCGTCTTCATAATAACATAAGCATTTAGACGATAAAATTTTGTTTTAGTCAAGTTTGGCGTCTTTTTTATCATGCTATGCCATTGTTTTTCATTCAAAGAGAGATATGTCCCTCTGTTTTGTATTGTACAGCCAGACATACTCCATTCCCAGAGAGATATGTCCCTCTCTTTTGTGTTATACTACCAGAGACACACTCCATACCAAGAGAGATATGTCCTTCTATTTTGTATTATACAGTCAGAGACACACTCCATTCCAAGAGAGATGTGTGCCTCTATTTTGTATTGTCCTTCCACAGACACACTCCATTCAAAGAGAGATATGTCCCTCTATTTTGTATTGTACAGCCAGACATACTCCATTTCAAGAGAGATATGTTCCTCCCTTTTGTATTATACGACCAGAGACACACTCCATACCAAGAGAGATATGTCCCTCTATTTTGTATTATACAGCCAGAGACAAACTCCATTCCCAGACAGTTATGTTCCTCTATTTCGTTTTATACAGTGTGAGTCACACTCCATTCCAAGAGAGATATGTCCCTCTATTTTATGTTATAAGCCAGAGACACACTCCATTTCAAGAGTGATTTGTTCTCTTTTTTTTTGTGTTGTACACCCAGAGACACACTCCATTCCAAGAATGATATGTCCCTTTATTTTGTTTTGTTCAGCAAGGGGCTCACTCCATTCTAAGGGAAATAAATCCCTCTATTTTGTTGATAAACTCAAAGAGATATATATCACTATTTTGTTGATAGTTTTTAGTATTGTACAACCCTACAGAAATAACATTACATTAGGAATATGACCTACTATCTTGTTGATATTTTTTAGCATTGTAGTCAGAGAAAGGCACAATTCCATGAGGAATATGTCCCTCTATTTTGTTTATATTCTAGTGTTGTGTCATCATAGACATACCCCATACCACAAGTGCTATGTCCCTCTATTTTATTGATGTTTTAATGTTGTACAGCCAGAGACAATCCCCATTCCATGAGGGATATGTCCCTCTATTTTGTTGTTAATTCTAAAGTGGTACAACCTTACAGACACATCTTTATACGAGGGGAATGTCCTTCTATTTTTTTTTATATATTTTAGCATTGTAAGGTAGGAAAGATATTTCCTTCTATTTTGTTGATATTCTGTCAATGTTGTACAGGTCCACAGACATCCCTGATTTCAAGAGGGATACGCCCCACTATTTTATTGATGTTTTGGTAGTGTTCTATAGCTCCGTAGACATACCCAATTCTAAGAAGGAGTTATCCTTCTATTTTATTGAGGTTTTATGTTATACAAACAGGGACCTACCCAATTCCAAGAGTTGTATATCCTTCTATTTTGTTGATATTTTTAGTATTCTACCATCATAGGCATATCCTATTCCAAAAGGGATATATACTTCTATTTTATTGGTGTTTTAATTTTCTACATCCTGAGATATACCCCATCCCAGGAGGGATAAGTTCCTCTATTTTGTTACTGTTTTAATGTTGTACAGACAGAGACATACTCCCTTCTGAGATGGATATGTTCCCATATTTTGTTGATGGTTTAATGTTTTACGGCTTTACAACATTAAAGCATCGATAAAATAGAGGGAAATATCCTTACTGCAACAGGGTGTATCGCAGCCGCTTTCGGCCGCTCATTAAAGGCGGTAGAGAACGGCATTTTTCAACCTTGACCTTTCCACCATGATCCCTGCACGCTTCTGACCGGTCGCTTCTCGGCCTTTTGGCTAAGATCACGGTGTAGTATCTGTTCTCAGATTACTCGCTGGACGATCGCCTTTTGGCTGAGATTCGATCCCTGATACAGGCCGGTCGCGGGGTTTCTCTGCGCTGGTAGTATCGCGGCTACGTCTAACTAGCTATGACCAGCTTTGACCAGCTATGACTAGCTATGACCAGCTATGACCAGCTTGGACAAGCTAAGACTAGCTAAAAACCAGCGACTCGAGTAGAAACACTCGGGTCAACCCCCCCCCCCTCCCACGTTAAACCCCGACCTTGTGTCACAACCTGGCCCTGTGGGAGGTCAAGTAAATCCACGGTACTGACCGGTCGCTTCTCGGCCTTTTGGCTAAGATCAAAGTGTAGTATC
The DNA here is from genome assembly GCA_964036315.1 of Acanthosepion esculentum. Taxonomy (NCBI): domain Eukaryota; kingdom Metazoa; phylum Mollusca; class Cephalopoda; order Sepiida; family Sepiidae; genus Acanthosepion; species Acanthosepion esculentum. The sequence continues at coordinate 94,285,783 of OZ038506.1, read as the reverse complement.
TGTTCTCAGATTACTCGCTGAATGATCGCCTTTAGGCCGGGAGCGATCACTGATACAGGCCGGTCGCAGGGATTCGTCCCTGCGCTGGTAGTATCATAGCTAAGACTAGCTAAAGCCAAAGCTAAAGACCAGCTTGGACAAGCTAAGACCAGCTAAAGCCAAAGCACTGCGGCCCGGGTGAAAACTCGGGTCCATTCCCCCTCCCTTCCCACATTAAACCCTGACCTTGTGTCACAACCTGACCCTGTGGGAGGTCAAGTAAATCCCGGCCTTTTGGCTAAGATCACGGTGTAGTATCTGTTCTCAGATTACTCGCTGGACGATCGCCTTTTGGCTGGGATTCGATCTCTGATACAGGTCGGTCGCAGGGATTCGTCCCTGCGCTGGTAGTATCGCGGCTACGTCTAGCTCTGACCAGCTAAGACAAGCGACCCGGGTGAAAACACTCGTGTCAAACCCCCCTCCCTTCCCACATTAAACCCCTACCTTGTATCACAACCTGGCCCTGTGGGAGGTCAAGTAAATCCACGGAACTGACCGGTCGCCTCTGATACGGTCGGTGCACAGGCACCTGGCCTCGAGGCCAGGATGCTGCCCCGGGCTGTGTATTAAGTTACGCTCCCATTTTTTTCGTCTGCACACACACACACACACACACACACACACACACTCTCTACACTTCTGACTCTCGGCATGCCACTCCTACTGGCCGCCCGCACGTCGTCCGCAACCTTTCCCTGTAACACACTAATGTTAGTAATTATTACAGGAGGTTTCGATTGGACTCGACCCGGCTGACCCGCAACGCCAGCAGCGATCACCAGCCGACCAGCAGCAATCACCTGACGACCAGCAAAGCCCACCGGCGACGACAAGCAAACCTTTCCTGTACACTATTGATAGTAATTATTTACGGAAGGTTCTTCGGCACTCACTTCAACCTCTTACCGTCGACACGACCGGAGCAGACACGCAATCATCAACAATCGTCAAAACCGTCGACCCCGACCGGAGCAACCACACTCTACCGGAGCATCAGCAACAACCAACCACCGACAATACCAATATACATTCTATTCTCCATGTAATAATCCCCTGCATAATTCATACACCTCTTCGTTCTGTTGTCCATATTGTTTCACCTGGTCAGATCACAAAGTAAAAATGTGGCGGGTTCCCTGTGACATCCGTCCCATTAAGACACGGGGGCGCTCGGGCCATCGCGCCCCCCTCCGGGGTGTCCGCAACAGGTGTGTCTCTGTATACCAAAATAGAAAAATATTCTTTGTAATCTAATGTTTTATTGTATTTTAGGTAATTTTTGCTTTAAATTTAATATAGTTACTGCTCTTATTTTCTGATAATGTCATGTATGGAAGCCTTGATTGACATGTTCATGCACACACACACACACACACACACACACACACACACACACACACACACACACACACACACACACACACACACAAAGAAAAACAAAACAAAAAACATTCAAAATCCTGTTCATAATATTGCATGTCGCTGAATTTCATTCATGATTAGTAAATATAGTTTTTATTTAATAACAATATCATCCAAATGGTACAAATTAATACAGAATGTTAAAAGATTTAAAACATTATAAATTATTTTAACCAATTTTTAAAAAAATAAAAACAATTCTTACCAAAAATTCATTATTTGTGGAAAAAATGTTTTTTTTTGTTTTTAAGAAAATAGTGTCCATAATATATCTTATTCATAAATGCAAGTAAAAGTTTTTCTAATTAAATAATATCTTAGTTTTATTGCATTTTTTATTTTACGATTCAGAAATTTTCGGTAACTTGGGATCCTGTTTTACAAAAAAATAAATGATTATTCTGCCTCCAGAGTAGGCGTGGGTACTTAAAGGCAGCCAAGTTCTGTTCATCGACAGGTTTATTAAAATCCAAAAGTGTAAAACAACCGAAGGTCGGGAGTAAAATAAGGAGGACCGGAAAAATAAGAACCGCGTGCTTGAGCTCATGCTTTTATTGTGTGGGATCCGGTGATAACTAAGGGCGAACCGGAAGTGGCCAAATAACGTAGTGTAACATAAATTTTTTAAAACTAAATGGGACAAATAAAAATGTAAAGCAAATCAGCTTCTGTACTGTGGTAACAGAATACTTCCCGCCTGGTGAGTTTATACGTCACAATTGGTCTAGGCGGAAGATTCTAAAACAGGCCTGAGAAGGAATCTGTCGCCGTCCCATTTGGAGACTGACTTCTATCTTACACACCGTACCATCTCCACAAGGAGTGACTTTTGTGACTAGACCTAGAGGGCATTCGCTTCTTTTCGCCGAACTACCTTTGACAAGCACAATGATATCCGGTTCAAGATTTGATTTCTCAGATATCAATTTTCTGCGTATCTGAGAGGAAGAAAGGTATTGCATTCTTCATCTAACCCAGAAGTTCTGTGCCAGGTTTTGAAAATATCTCCACCGATGTTTGAAGTGTTTTTTGCTCTAAATTCCCCGACTGGAGTAAGACGAGTGCTAACTTTCTGTGTAAGAAGAGTGTCAGGTGTGAGTATGAGAGGGGTCGTCAGAATCTGAAGATACTAGGACGAGGGGTCCCACATTTATGATGGAAGCCACTTCTACCACGAAGATGGTAAGAGCATTATGTATTGGCTTTGTATATCTCTGCTGACGGAGCATCGAATTTAGAATCTTCCTAGCCACACTTATCATCTTTTCCCAAGCGCCACCCATATGTGGGTCGTGAGGAGGATTGAATGTTCAGGTACAGTGTTGTTCCGTCAGATATTTTTCAACCAAAGTGAACGTCGTTACCAGAAGTGATTTTCAACTCTTTGCAGGCGCTAATGAAATTTGTTCCGCGGTCTGGATGAATATGTCTTGTTGGGCAGCAGACGGATAAGAAACGTCTGAGGACGTTGATGCGACTCGAAGGGTACAGTAATTCATTTATTTCGATGTAAATAGCCCTTGTACACGTAAATATTACGTTCCAACGCTTGCTGTTGGACAGACTTCGTCTTATCCTGCGTGAGGAGACAGACCATGGGTCAAATACATTCATGTCAACATTGGTAAAGAGGGAGCCTGGAACATAGTCTATCTGCTGGAAAGTAGGCTATTTTCTGTATTTCTGTCGGGTCACGAAGTTTGCTTACGTGAAACAGCAGAAAATGGTTCTGTGTACACATCTTTTTTTACCGATAATCCAGAATCTGGCTGCACGGACAGCTCCCTTGGTGAAAAGACATCCTTGATATTGAGTTTGACTGTGATAATGTCTTACCACCAAGTTTATGTGGTACTTGCCAGGTATTGTTATCGGGCACTTTTCGTCATTCCCAAGTTTCGATCAATTGATACATCCACCAAAACGCTAGATGCGGTGTTCGTCGACAAATGGATTCAAAGACTTGCGTGGACTAACTTTGGGTATTTCTTCACGGTTCTTTACACATTAAATTTCTCGAGCATAAGCTTCTTGTACTGTCAAAAGGATCAAACTCTTCTTCCATGTGCGTACTGTGTGACAGTGGTACCACTCTTTATAGTTTCTGGATAGAGGGAAAAAGGAACAGGGGAAAGCAACACGTGACATACTTAATGGGCTTGAGCAAGTGGGTGGTGGAACAGGGTCTGGGAGAAATAGCAAAAAGACAAAATTTATTGAGAGCTACAATGGAAAGGAAGAGGTGGAGAGCTATGATCACCTACGTCCTAAAGCACAATGCTAGTACTTAATTTCATTTGTTATTCTTTTCTTCCCGGATTGTTATGCGTTGTTGTATGTAGCCATAAGCTGATTGAGAAATAGCATGAATAATGTCAAAGTTTCATTCTCCTCATACCCTCCAAATGTTTTTTTCTCGGTTATATCTTTCAAATTATTTTTTGAATAAGGAAAGACGGTAGGCTACATGTGTAGAATCAGATTTCTACATTTATTGTTTTAAATCTCAAATTTGTGCAAGTAAACACATAGAGGCTCCCAGCCAAGTTTATAACAACTGATGCATTCTGATTGGTTGAAAAATATCAAATAGGTGTCATCAACTACGTTCGAAGGTACCGACACAAATTTTGACTTCGAGTTGACGCCACAAAATGTAAATATGTTCTCGAGTCCTTACGTGACCAAGAGAATTATTAATAAATACGAAACTTTGACGTGACTTTGTCGCAGTTAGCTCCTCCCCATTTCCTTAACCCGTCAACAGGGGTCTCTCTCTCCCGGGAGTATAAATACTGGCTGACCTTTCGCCTCTTTCTCTCTTCTCTCTGCTTACGCGCACGTGCGAGCAACTACCGCAACTCAGGCCGCGGGCCGCAACCTCGCACGTGAGGCGAGGTATATAAAACTTTCTCTTAAAATTTGCAATATGTGAACTCTTATACACAACCAGCGTTTCCCATATTCTGGGAACACGCTAAAACAAAATTCACCCGTACGGACATTCAACTCAACACACACACAATAACTTTCCATACAGACACTGTAACATTTTATTCATGTCTTAAATGTATTTGTAACTCGTGTATTAATCTATTTGTTATTAATATATATTTGTTCGCATACATATATATCGGTCTTGTTTGTTTTCTTTTGCTTTCTTTGGACTCCATTAAAGCCCAACATTCTTATGTAGCTGGACCGGCCAGCAGGAAGTCTTAGTCCAGAGATTTCACCATCATATTCACCCGCCGGTCCTCTACAACTTAGTCACTGGGCCCTTAAAATATTCAACTCATTCACTTGACTTCATTGGAGATCGACACAACAACAGGAAAAGTAAGACGAACCAAGTTTTTCAAAGCAACAACGGACCTTGTCACCCAATTCCAGGCTTAACTTTTAATTACTTCAGTTAACATAAACCCAGGTTGCCAAAGAACGATCACTCCAACAATTTATTTATTCTACTACAAACATCTCCGGTAAAAGAGCGACAACTCTGTAGAAAACATAGTGAGTCAAGAACAATACTTTTTAATGTAATACAAAAAACAGAACTGTTTAATTTTTCTACAACAACAATAATAATAATACTTAAGCACACCTTCTTATTTTCATACATACAGTTCAACAACTTTAAATCTTTCAATATTAGACACAATCAAGAACTCGAAAGCGTTTTAACAACTTTAGCATATATTTTGTATTTGTTGTGTTTTATAAAAATATTTATTGTTGAACAAATTTTTCTACTTGATTATTTCTTTTGTTTTTGTTGTGTTTGTGACATTTGATTTAGCAAAATAGTAGAGGGATAGTTTTATTTGTATTTTTAACCAATACAGATTGGCTAACCCACTATATATGACTAAAACATTGTTTTAATTCATTTTTAGGATAGAATGAAATTTCGCAATTCTTTTTCTTAAAACTGAAAATGTTTCCATGAAATAGGCATGAAGCAAGATCGAATTATTTGCCTTTAAAATAAATATTATAGAATTAATATTTATTTAGCTTTTAATAGCTATATTACTGATTTTATTTATGGATAAGATTTTGTCTTAAGTCAGAATTTTATCCTCGGACGATAAAGACGTGTTTATTCTGGCTCCGTGGTGAACTACTCTAGTTTGCCACGTATATTAATGTTACCTTAAATAATTCGAATTACAGTATCGAATTATTTGCCTTTAAAGATTATAGAATTAATTTTTATTTAGCTTTTAATAGCTATATTACTGATTTATTTATGGATGGGAACAGGGGAGTGTGAGTTTTCGCATCGAAGGGCTTTGTTGGAAGATTTAATTGGCTTCGGTAGAATTCCGTAGCTAATATTTGTTTATATTTGAAAAACTTTGAAGAGAAGAATTTAACTGGCTTCGGTAGAAATCCGTAGCTAAGATTTGTTTATATTTGAAAATCTTTGAAGAGAAGATTTGTTCAGCTTCGGTAGAATTCCGTAGGTAAGATTTGTTTATATTTGAGAATCTTTGAAGAAAAGATTTCGTGAGCTTCGGTAGAATTCCGTAGGTAAGATTTGTTTATATTTGAGAATCTTTGAAGAAAAGATTTCGTGAGCTTCGGTAGAATTCCGTAGCTAAGATTTGTGAAATTTGGAAGAAAAGATTTGGTTAGCTTCTGTATAATTCCGAAGCTAAAAGAAGTAATTTTATTCCCTAGAAGGGGAATTGTTTCATTTGATTTATTTGTTTGTTGATTCGGAGAATCAACGTTTCTATTTGTTTGACAGAGTCAATCGATGCGGGGATTTCTGCCCCTATTCACATTCTTTATTTTAAAATAAGATTTAAAAGAATTCTAAAGCTAATGTTTTAAAATGTTTTGAAAGATATTCTTCATGGAATAAGATTTTAAGATCCTAGACTAGGTTAGGATTGTGTTTTACAATTTACCCTTTCAGCTCCAGAGGAAGTGAAAAAGAGTCTCAAAGAAAGAAAAGAAAATATTTGAAGAAAGAAGAAACACAAAAGAAATTGAATTTGATTGTAAAAAAAGAAAATGCTTTAACAATATCGTTTGTTGTAAAGAAAAAGTTGAAAGATGTTCGCGTTGTCTGCTTGCTGACAACATTGTTTTGTAAGTAAAAATTCTTTTGTTCATTTATGTTTGTTACCCACTTAGCATATGGACCAATATTCATGTAATTATGATTTGTTGAAATAAATATTTGGTTTGTGAACACTAACGGTATAGTTGTTTATAATATCGTCTGCTTCATTGAGTAGGTTTGTTGTTGATTTCCTTTGAAGAAGCCGAGAAAGAAATCGGGAGTTTAGTCCTGTGTGTTATTTAGTGTATTAAATTGTAATTTAAATATATTGCTTTCAGATCGTATGCGGGTAAAGTTTAAATTTGATTGACAATTTAATTTTTCATTTAAATTTGGGTCTTTGACATCACCCGTCACACTGACGCACAGGAGACACTATATCTCTCTCTAGAAAAAGTTTTGTAGCGGTATTGACAGCGTAAATCAACCCGCACATTTTTTACTTTACGAATGTTCAAGCAAACAAACAGCAAACAAGAGAAAAAAACACAAGAAAATAACATTTCATAATAGGTACAAAATTTATATAATGTCAACAGATTTTTTACATGAATTATTAACATGAGTTGCTTCCCTTTAACTTAGGTACAAAACAGTATAGCTTGACAAGAAAGGCCTTAAATTTGATGAAAAATTTTTTATCTGCTTAAGTATATATATCATTATTAAGAAGAAATACCGAAGTATTTTTTGAGTATTTTTAAATTTTTTTTACTCATTCTTATTATGTCCGAAATTTTAGTTAAAAATCTTGTTTTTTTTTTTGTCAGCGAAATTATTGAAAAAAAATCGATATCAGCCATATTTTAAAATTTTTTTAAACTAATTTAAAATCCGAGTTTAAATTTCTTTTAAAAATCAATTATAGGTTTTTCAAAAATTTTTTAACGAAAATTATCTAATTTAAAGATTATTTAATATATTTCTAAGGAAACTTTTATTTACTTTCTTCGAAAAAAAATGTGGTTTAAAATAAAGGGAGGCGATCTTAACATCTTTCGCTATTGACAGGCAATGAGTGATGTCTTATAATCACATATCGACAGCTAACGTGAGATTCGAATGATCATACGGAAGGACATAAATGACGTCACGTAGCTGTAGCCCCCTAAAGTCAATACATATCTGCTTGATAAAACATTTCTATCCTAAGTAAAAATCATCACAAACATATCAATAGTTATTTTGTTACACTCTGCAGCCTATTTGCCCTGAAAAAAATATTGAAAAATAACTTGTCATCATCTGAACAAAATATCAAGGAAACTTTTGATCTGCACCCCATGAAACTAAGTATTTCCTGAAAGCAAAGAATACTCTTTCATTTCTGAGTGAAATTGGTTGGTGAAAATGATTATAAAATTTTTTTCTGGGCATAAAATATGAAAAAAAAATAGTTAAACTTACTATATCCGAACATTAGAAACCAGGTTTTTTTTTGCATGTTTTTTATTTGAAATCAGCATTGAGGAAAACAATGTTGAAATTAAGCCAAAAAAATTGACTTCGACATTGCTGGGTCAAGGGCCAGCCAGCCAACAATAACAAGTTGTCATCAACTTGTAAAAAAACCCAATTTTTTCTTTTTATCATTTAAGTTTGAGAAATGGCTTGATGTATTTTTGTTTTTTAACACATTTTGAGCAGGGTGATGACAATGAATTTTTATGAGCTGCAGGCAGAATGGACCAAGGACTCAGAGGCAATACTGGATAGTTTGTTTGAATTCACAATGATCACCGAGATAGTTATATGTTGTTCTTTATGTCTAGAAATGAAACAAACTAATAAGGAGCAAAAAAAAAAAAAAAATGTAAATTTATAGTAGTATTTGGTTAAATAAATGATGATGACAAAAATTAAATAATATCAGCTATTGCTAGGTAATTTTCTTTTCTTTTTCTTATTTATATGAAAAATATGTAAATGAAATGAATTAAAATCTCAATGAAGACTAAAACTAAATCAAAAAATATAAAAAACGAAAAAAAAAAAAGAAAAAAATTGTCGAAAAATATCTGAGTGCGCCAAATTTCAGTGCTCGGTTGGATATGTTATCTTTCTTATTTCATAACAAAAAAATATACATGAATTAAAAAATCTATAAAAAGAATTTCACAAATTTAAGAAATATATTGAAAAAGTAGCTATATAAAAAAATTAAAAATAAATCAAATGGTACAGTATGAAAATGAATCGTAATTGAAAAATTGACAGACGGCTCACTGAAAGAAAAAAAGTGAAAGCTGTAGTAAAACAACTTCAAAAAATTGAAATTGCAATGAAATATGTAAAATGATAAATTAAATAAATGGTATTTTTAAAAATGTAGTAATGTTGATGGTGAAAATGGCTTAGGATGATGTTCAAATTTTGTAATGAGTAAAAAACGCTAATTCAAAATGCACATTTGTCTCGCTAAGAATTTGCAACAACATTACACTCAAGTCACGTGACCTTTTATTACTTGTTACCTCCCGTACATTTTAATAACAACCGTTTTAACGATTTTTTTGAAGACAAAATTACATTTTTTAATTACATGCTTTGTTCGGAGTAGTCAAAACGATACAATTTACAAAACACTAAAACAAGATCTATATCATAAGGACACTTAGGAAACCCGACGCGGCTTTTAACTAATTTTAAAATATTTTAACAACTTAATGTAAAAAATGTATTATAATTAAATAATTAAGAAATAACTGTATTAAAAATTTATTATTCATCGAAAAAATTTTTGCTTTCAGAAAATATTGTCCATATTAATAAAAACAGCTAAAAGCAAATAAAAGCATTTGAAATTAAATAATATATTTGTTTTATTGAGTTTTGTATGTTACAGTTCGGAGCTGATTTTCAGGTACCAGTGGACCAATTACAAAAAAAAACAAAACGTGATTTGCATTCTTCAAAGCCTTGTGCTTTTAACTATTGTAATCACTAAACTCGACGCGAGCGAATTTCTAGAGTTTTCATAAAATTAGTTATGGTGGGGGGATAATAAATATAAAAAAATATTTCTGTCATGACTTTAATTAAAAAAAACATATTTATAATAATTTCGATCATCTGTGAATACTTTCTGAATGTTTCATTAACATCCGACAATTATTTTCATTTTTGCAAGATTTCCAAAAATAATGTGTGTCATACAAAAAAAAAAAGTGATAAAAATTGTATGTTATTTCACTAGTGACGGTGATACAAAGATAAACAAAGTTTTTTAATCAAAATTTAGAATATTCTAAAAAGAAGGAAAAAATTTTTAAAAAATAATGAAAAAAAACTTTGGTCTTTCCTCTTCCAGATAACATAAGCATTTAGACGATAAAATTTTGTTTTCGTCAAGTTTGGCGTCTTTTTAATCATGCTTATGCCATTTTTTTAGCGATATCGTAGAGGTACCTACTTTAACTGGTTAAAGGTATTTACTACTGGATATATTTTTTACCTGAGCTCACAAAAAGTTGCATTAGCTTCTCGCTCAAAATATTCGGTGAAAGAAAAATTAGAAAGTCCTGTAAAGCTGAAAATATGTTGAATAAACTTTTAGTTTTAAATAAGTCGGAGAAGTGAATGTTCCGTGAATGCTCAATTTGTTTTCGTTGCTCGTAGTAGTTGAATGTATTGTTCGTAAATGTTTGTAATTTCGTCTCGTAAGATTCAATAGCGTGATTGAATTATTTTTTTGTAAGTTGCAAAAGAAGTTGGTGAGTGAGTTGAAAATTTAGCTTGAGTTACAGTGAAGTTATTTCATGTTAAAGAATTTGAGATTCTAACTTTGTACTTCGCTGCAGTAAAGTTACAAACGTCGTGAATTAGTTTAGCAAATGCTAGTCGTCGTAAATTCTCACTGCCTGGGTTCGCTCGTACATTCAATTTATATGTTTTTTTATCACGTGGTTGGCTCCAAGAAGCATTGTTTTTTCGTCAGGTCAAAAACTAGGTTGATGCTATTCGGACGTAGTGGTGAGCAGGTAAATTGTTTTTTTAATATTTGTTAACCACTCAGGGAGCGCTTTACAAAACTCAGTCTGGAGCCTGATATGTTTTGTTTCGCTCATTGAGAACAAATGTACGTGAAGATGAGCGAGATAATTTTAATGTTTATTGTCCAATGAGAAGCTATGGTTTTCAGAAAAAATGTATGAAGCTGTGATCCACTTTTTTGCACGAAAATCGACATTGAAGAAAAAGTAGTAGAGGAAATGCTAAAGTTTTATATTTTCTCCTCTTTATTTCTTCTTCAATTTTTATTTTTTCCCACAGCTAGGGACACGTCAGGGATTCTTAAGGCCAGCTTCATTATACAACCTCTCTTAGGCACGTAGAAAACATAAAGTTTGTCTGTGTTACCTTATGTTTGAAACTTTCCTATCCTTGTGTACGTTTGAGTCCTGCAACAGACTTACAAATCTTGTCACGAAACTCGCACAAGTAACGTGCAGGTTTTTCTCGTAGAGGTGCATTCACAGAAGTTGGTAGCTGTGATATGGCTAAACCAGACACCGGAATCCTTTTATTACATGTTCTTTACCACACACACACACACACACACACACACACACACACACACACACACACACAATTTCTATGCATTTTTGTCTCATAAAAAAACATGATAGAAAATCTCACAAAATATTCCTTGTCCGTCATATTCAACGAAACATGTATAAAAGAAGGTTTGCTTCTCATATATATATATGTGTGTGTGTGTGTGCTTGTGTGTGTGTTTGTATTTGTGTGTGGGTGTGTATATATACGTGTGTGTTTGTGTATGTGTGTGTGTTTGTGTGTTTGTATGCATGTGTGTATACACATATATATAAAATGAAATGAAGAGGTTATAATGGTTCCAACGAGAGAAAAGTGTGTATATTAAAAAGAAGAGAGGTACCGCAAACTTTTTTGGTTGTAATGTGGGTTTTTAAAAAAATATTATTCTTTATTTTTCATAGTTTTACATAGTTTTACAACACGTGTGTCTGGTCTTACGACCATCTTCAGGTAAAGGGTGGAGATTTCCACATATTATTAAAAATAATTAATTTTTTTCCTTTATGTTTTTCAATGTTAAATCTTCTCTATATGAGACATTCTCTGTTTTTGTGTTGGTCATTTCAATGTCTCACTTCTTTTTAATATACACACACACACACACACACACACACACACACACACACACACACATATATATATATATATATATATATATATATATATATATATAAGGAATATTGCGTATGTAAATATAAAAGTGGACATCATTAGAAAAAAACGCGAGAAGACAACATGGATGTACCTTAAAGAAGCTTACACATACAAGATCGGACATTACCTTTCTGTTCACAACATATCTTTTTTTTATATGTTTTTCATTCCCCACTTACTTATATTGTCATTATCATTATTATTGTTACTTTTTGTTACGTTTTTATTCCAGGTTATTTTTTCCGTGCCGCTCATTTTCTGATAATGATTTTTCAAAAGGATTCTTTAACCCTTTTTTTGTATTATTTCTTCCCTCTTTTTTCTCTCTTATTTTATTTTATTTTTTATTGCCATGTGTGAGTTTTTTTTCAATTCCCCTTTTCATATTATCATTATTTTTAGTATTATTTTTTATTATTTTCTTTTTTTCAGTTTATTTTTCCGCCCCCCACCCATTGTTTAACAATGATTTTCCTAAAAGAATTCTTTGCCCCTTTTTGTGCTATTTCATTTCTCTCTCTCTCTCTCTCTCTCTCTCTCTCTCTCTCTCTCTCTCTCTCTCTCTCTCTTTTTCTTTTTTCCTTTCATTTTATTTTAATGACAATCTAGTTATGTTCTCACACTGATCCTTACTCACAAAAAATAAAAATCCAGGTCCTACGACACTTTTCCCCCTAATATTCAACATTTTACTCACCTATACCCACCACCAATCACAATTTTTAAATCTGAGGTTATTTTCACATTAAGTTTCGTACGCCAGAAACCAAACAAGGAACGGATTTTTTCTAATAATTCCACCTACAAGCGGATTTTAACCACCTCAAAAAATTAATGTTGGATAGTTTCAACCGTCACTCTGTTTATTTCTGGCATTCGAGGTGTGTTCGAAAATTTCGAACTTGAAACCTCAATCTCCGTGCTTCATTTTTGTCACCTGCGTAATATTAATAAATGTTTTTTCGTACTGATTTTATCGATACCATTTACTTTGACTTTGTTTTATTGACCAACTTATCTACTCTCTCTTTATATATATATGTATGTGTGGGACACCTCAAGGCGGTGTAACGGTTAGCAAGCTTGGCTCGCTAAAACAATCACAACTGTGTAGTGAGTTCGATCTTTACTGGGTACCCTCTAATTTCGGGTCTGTGCCACATGTAAGCTACGCTTGGAAAATCAATATATATTAAAATGTGTGTGTGTGTTTTGTTTGCTAGCAGAAGTAGAGTTAAAATCTTCAAAATAAATACTTTCATAACAGGTCGTCACATTTTTTATGAATTGATTTCTAAAGATGCTGGCAATCAATATTTAGTCCAATATTGGTGATGTCATCAGAGATACTGCAACCAAGCATTTCCACAACTATTTCTACTCTACTTAATAATGAGTCTTAAAAGAAATTATATAAAAAATATAATAGCAAACAGTCAGGTATAAAGTTGTCAAAATTCATTAAAATTTCGCAACTATGAAAAAGAATTCTTAAGATTCTAGGCCCCAAAACTGTTTATTTTTAATTGCAATTGCTTTCTCATTGAAAAAGTTCTTGAATTCAAATTTTCACACACACACACACACACATTATATATATACATGTTATTATGGATCCATGAATATTGTGTAATCTACTTCAATCTTTCATTCAGAACTATTTGGTCTTTAACATTACTTGCAACAGTCTTATTGCTTCCCATATATATTGTAGAATCGTCCGTATTTTTCCACTCACCCCGTTTAAAGGTGGAATATTCCATAAGAGCTAGTTTCGACCAATCAACACCACACATTGCGAAACTCGGCTTATTATTGGTCGAGACGCCCCCAGGATGTTTTTGCCGCCAAAGCCCTGGGAGCCGGTCCAAAGTAAATAAAAAGGACGAATCTCAGTCCAATTCACCATTCAGCAATTCACCCTCAGAGAGATTTCTACAGAGATCCACGCGTGTCTACATCTTGACTTAAAGGACTTTTCGCGCGTCAACACCTGACTCAACCTTCAACCTCTTTCTCTCTCTCTTTGAAATCTTTGTACATTTCTAAAAAAGTGTAATCTACACTACTAAACAGAAACTGCTACTTAAGCATTAATATAAAAAAAATACAGTCCAAGGTGAATAACTCTGCAAAAACAAGAACATACAAAATTCAGCAAAAATCTCGCAACTACATTACTTTAAAATTTATCTCTCGATAAATTCTCCTTAAATTTTTATGTGAACACTTTTGGTAAACAAAGGAACATTCCTGAACTTTGAGTTCATTAAATACTTAATTCAACTTTTCTTTAAAAATTCAAATATTCAACTGAAACACAACTTTTTCCAAATTGTAATATAATTTGTTTGTACATAAATATTCAATGTTTGTTTCTAATTGAATTCACGACTACCTTTGTTTCTTTGTTCAATATTGCCTTTGAGATTTATTCCATTTGTATGTCTACGCCAAAATTGTTGTGATTAATATGAAGAACATGCTTTTCACGCTTATTATCACAAAAGTAAAACCCTTCTGATTTCACACTAATTCATAGCAATCCCAACAATATATATATATATAGTTAAATTCCCAGATCAATTCTATATATATATATATATATATATATATCTGTGTGTGTGTGTGTTTTATTATTTCACCCCAAGGAAGGTAATAAATCACTAAGACGTAAGTTACTAACTGTTAGATTAAATGTGCGATAGAAGAAATAAATTTATAAAGACTAGAATAGCCAAGCATTCATCCGAACAATTACTATGAAATTATTTATAGAAAAGGTATAGGGAAGCTTCATTACGGCAATGGGAAAGAGACAGAAGCCGTGACGTCAGGTCATGACCAAAAATATATCTGATTCTTCTTTGTTGGAGATTTCTTAACGTCGGAAATAGAACATTTGTAGATATAAACAGTATAGACCTAATATTCAACTGTCTGCTCTCTGATGACTCTCTTTCTCTATTCAGTATGATATTCTGATGAGTAAAAATGACATTATCCACGGAGTATTAATTCCTATGTCCACCTCTTCCTCTCCCTGTCCCTCTCTTATATAAAACTCTGTGTGTGTGTGTGTTTAGTTTTTCCAACTTTCGAATAATTGTATTTATATTCAAATTAAACCGGTAAACTTTCCAAAGTTCTTTTATTTGGCATTCGAGTTACTGCAAACGTTATCAAGTTTTGCCACTTATTAACCTGATTATCCAAATGTATTAGGCAAATAATAATAATAAAAATAAAGAAAAAATCAAATAAATGAACAAACTTCGAATGCACTTATAACCATAAGTAAATCTATTAATAATAAATAACAACAAATAATTAATGAATAAATACAAAATACCCAAAGTAATCGATAATAAAAAAAGGATTACATATTTGTTGTATCTCGTGTTTTTGAGATAACAGAGGGAAATAAATAGGGAAGACAAAATCGTTGGTAAGTAATGAAACAAAACGTTTACTACACGAAGGTACACTTAGCAATTGAACTAAAGCTTACTCTGTATTTACCCAAGGCGGGATGTGGCACAAGGTCGGTTTTTAACATGGGGCGTTCCGAGCACTTAGGGCAAAAATTCCTCGTAGATCCCGTATAAACGGGGTTGGGTATCTGTCTACATCCCCAGACGAGACTCTGCCCTTCAGCATAGCCTCGTTAGGGTTCCAATCTGTCCGGAGGCAGAGAGTTGTCAAGCTGAGTTACCTAAAGCTAACTCTGCTCAACTCCGCTTATTTACATAAACGAACGATTCAATTAATTTATGTCCTATATGACAATATTAATGAGCAACATTATACAATAGCTACAAATAAACATATTAGGATTCACACGTATTTCCACCTAATAACATTTACAGTAATTTGAAATGTATTCGATACCGCCTAGCCAATAACCGTTAGGTTAATAAAATAAACCGTTACCAACAATTCTTAGCCATTATGTCGCATTGATCAGCATATAAAGATAGTAGAAACAAATGATCTGAAGATTGTACTCATGCACGAAACAGATTGTCATGATTCGGTGTATTAATAAAATACCAGTTTATCGTTTTCCAAAAAACAAAGACTGAGAGAGAGCAATGGATAAAATCAGTTCCAAATGCCAATCTAAATGTTACTAACAATACTGTTATTTGTCAACAACATTGGCCTTCAAATTTTGATACCATAAAAGTTAATGGAAAAATATGTCCAAAAAATCTACCATCTGTATGGCTAGGTGTGCCAAGTAGTCAAATACCAACACCCTCAGCTGTTCAAAGGAATATAAAAAAAACTTCCAGTACTGTTAGAAATCAAATTGCTGATGAACTTAATGCTTTTTTAGAATTAGATAAAATTAATTATACAAATTTGAAAGAAAGTCTAGTTAACAACAAAAAAGACTTTATATGTCCAGTTGTAGCATTTTTGGATGAAAATATTTTAACTGTTCAATCATCAAAATCTATTGATGGTATTCCTCTCTTTATGTTGAAACATTTCATTATGGAGTTAAGTGTTATATTAGCAGCCTGTCCAAAACTTGTATAAATACAGTTGATACTTGGTCAAAACTGGAAGAAATCATCCGATATTTAAATTCTATGGCTTTTGATCACAAGAAAAATATCCTGAGTCAACAATTTTTAGCAATGGCTCCCAAAATGGTTGGAATAAAATACAGCTCAGATATAGTTGTGCGTGCTTTTGGGTACTATGCAAGATCACGGACATTGTATAATGAATTAAGATATGATTTTCAATTACCCTCATTAGCAACATTAGGAAGGATGACGTCAAAAGTTTCAAAACTTAATGAAAAATCTTTTTTGTTATCTATATTTAATACTCTTAATACCAGTCAAAAAGGGTGCATAATTCTCCATGATGAAGTATATATAAAAAAAGATGTTGCTATATCTTGGCAAACAACTATTTGTTAAATCAGTTGACAATCCATCTGTACTTGCTCAAACAGTACTTGGTATAATGTTGATATGTCTCAATGGGGGTCCAAATTTTCTTACAAAATTGATTCCAATTTCAAAATTAACATCTGCCTTTTTATTTGAACAAATTGAGTTAACAGTCCAAGCCATCACATCTGTACCAGCTGATGTAAAGGCTATTATATGTGATGGCAACCACGTAAAACAAGCTTTTTTTAAATTATAGCCTACACTTCCTGAAAAACCTTGGTTAACTGAAGATAATAAACATTTGCTTTTTGATTATGTTCAAAAATATTCACAATTTGTGGCTGACAAAAAAAACAGGAGAACTAATCTTTGATGATGATGGAGTAAGTCAAATTGCAAAATGGACACATCTTAAACAGGTATATCGTTTTGAATCTGAAAGACTAGTCAAACTTTCAGATTTAAATGAAATTTCCATTGCTCCAAAGCCAGTAGAAAGACAATGGGTTTGTACTTGCCTCAGAGTGTTTTCTGAAAAAACATATAATGCACTTCTCACTCAGTCTGAAATAAGTGCAGGTAACAATGATACTGCCCTCTTCATAAACAAGGTTTTGACATAGTGGAAAATTTTAAATGTTAAATCCCTTCAAATTGATAAATTACATAATGATCCTCTACAAGCTGAAATCAGATCTCCAAATGACACCCGACTTGATTTTATCATTGAATTTGGTAAAATGGCTCTTAATATGGCTGGCAGTCAAGGTAATTGTAAAAAAACAATTATCCCAAAACACTGCTACTGCCATACATCATACTTGCAATGGAATTGTTAGTCTATGTCGACACCTTTTAGCTACAAGTCATAAATATGTACTACTTGGGCAATTTTCAACTGATCCATTAGAAAAAGAATTTGGTAAACTTTGCCAAGGATCAGGTGGCGCCTACTTTATAAATGTTCAACAATGTATTGAAAAGCTGCATATTAAGCAGACATCTTTACTTTTAAATCAAAATGTAAATATTTATGAATTTGATGTCACCAATGTACATCTTGTGATTATAAACTTTGTGGGGAACGTTCAGAAATATTTGACAATCTGGAAAATTTAGAACCATCTCTTTCCAATGAAATAAAAATGGCTCTTGTGTACATACCTGGATATATTACAAGAAATGATAATCAACCCAGTGAATGTGAAACTCATTTTTATTATGAAAAGTATAGAAAATATACCAAATTAATTGACCATGGAAAACTAAAAGTTCCTTCTGACCACACTTGTCAATGGTTATTTTTTTGTTTCATCCTTTTCCATACAATAAAGGAAAAGGTTTGCTATAAATCATTAAGTAACATTTTTATGCTTATTTCTGAGTTTCATTCTTTTCAACATGGAGAAAAAGCATGCTTCTATTTTTGCAAATATAGTTTTGAAAAACTTTTGAAAACATGGCACACCTAGATCAGAAAAAGAACCAGCTCTAAAAATTTTGAAACTTTCCTAGAATGATTTTGTTTTATTTGTCTATATTTCTGCGATGATTGATTGTTATATACACACTTCGGCTGATGTCATCCAACCTTCTTGGGTTCTGTTTGTCAAACCCAGTAACTGTAATGTAAATTTAAACCAAAGTCTTTATTCACTCACAGGGAATAGATTGAATAAAGGATTCAGTGACACCTGTAAATAATATAAATTTCTGATTCAATATATCTTTTACCAGAAATCATAATTACCCCTTTGTGTTGTTTAATAATTATCAGTGTTCATAGCAAAAATACATATTTTCATTTATTTATCTTTCAATACATCCTATTATCCTCAGGTGTGAATAAAAATGTTATTCTAAGTATTTCATGAAGTGGTTGACTTCATTTCTTCTAAAATTTCTGAAAATCCTACATTTTTCAATAGGCCTCCAGTTCTGGCTCTCAGTTGCGCCATGACTTGGCCTGGAGTATAGAACGCCATGCTTTTACATATATATTTTTTTTGTAACCTAGGGACAGTTACTAAATAGAATAATCACACGATGGTTGGTAATGAACAATAATACTTAGGACATGAACAACATGTATAAGATTCACCAGCAGCACATATAGAAAAAGTAGTCAACTGCTAGAAGTGAGTCAAGTGAATTCCACAATGAATCTTCAACTGCAGGCCAACATACAGTATTTACTAATGTATTTATGTGTATGGAGACATACCATTATCCTCTTTAGGTATGCTGCAACATATATATATATGTACTTTATTTTAGGATATTACATGAAAAACATGTCAAAATCACTACACAATTGCAGTCGTGTTTCAATGCATATTAACACATCTCATCAGGTGGTTGTAAATTTCTGGTGAGTGAACGATTTATTTACATTTAAAAAGCAAAATTCAGCCTATTTTTATAAAAAAAAGAAAAAGGGGATGCTTGTGAGCTTTCTTCAGATCAACCAATCAAATATGACCTACATTAAATTTAAATTAAGAGAAGATACACAAATTAAATTATTTATCATAAATGGGTCATGACCCATAGATTTGAAATCAATGGCAACAACGAACGTTAAACAGGAGCAGATATAAATGGATACGTATTATACATTAGACAATGTCATTTTCTAAGAAAAGATGAAGTAATAATCTAACAAAATGCTAGACAAGTTATATGCTTTGTGTGTTTCCTGCATAAAATTTTTTATAGTTGATAAATAAATAGCTTCTTTAAAAAACAGTAAATAAATTAAATGTGTAGCGATTGCTATGTTTTTCCACACCCACATTTTATTCATCTGCGATTAGCTAATAAATCGATACTACCTTTCTATAGGACAATTTAGCCATCGCAGTCGTTTTCTTTGAATTCTTCGGTTTTGAGCTTGCTTGCTTGTTTTGTTAGTACGAATGTAGTGATTGGTTAATTTTTAATTTACTTTTCTTTTTTTTTAATGCAAGATAAACTTTTCCCGCACTTTCCCTGGGAGCCTATCCTTTTTCCTTAAAAGAGGCGACGTTTTCACAAGGCATCAGTAAGATCCAGTAAAATTCGCATGTCTACACAAATCTACGATCTTACAATATTGCAAACGCAGACACAGAATTTTGTAATATAAACCTACATTTCTCTCTGTGACTTAGCCAAGCTCAATCAACCAGGACTCTGTTAATTTCTCTAACACAACACACTTTTTGATCAATTGTATCCTTGTGTTATCTATTCTAACAAATAGTTCCTCGTTCTAATATTGATTCCTGAACATTTTCTTTCAAGAGGACTTTTTTTGGACAATCAATTACAAATCAAAATACAGTTAAAGGGGAAGAACTTCTCTCCCTTAATCTATACATTGAATACAATTTTATTGCATGTTTGTCCTTGGATGTTATTTCAATATATACTTGTTGATTCACATTTGGAGTTTTGTTGTTTACTTGAATTCTGTACGTTGAAAGTATAATAATATAAATAGTAGTGGTCCATCTACCCACTGGTCCATTACAATTGGTGACCCTGACGTGATTCCCTCCCACCACCAAAAAAAAGAAAAAAACCCAATTTGTGGCAACAACACCTAAGAATTCAACATACAACACTTCAACTTGGCGTGAAGAATTTTTTTCTCTACTACGTGCGTTTCAAAAACTACCCACGATGGCCGACCAATATGGCAGTGAAGCGACAGTATTGCTCAACTTGCTAGTCTTTAACACAACCAACGTGCATGTTTGCTTCTCACAGTTAAACGCCATCTTCCAGGCCAAAAGAATCCACTCCCAAAGGGCAAGCTTTGCCTACGTTGTTGAAAAGCTGCCGCCAAAGGTTGTTTCTGCAGTATCAGACTTGCTAGACAACGTCCCGACAGACAAGCCGTTTGACACGTTAAGGGAAGCCATTATATATAGAATATATATGAAGACGGCGTCTGCTGTCTGGGAAGACAGAATCAACTGTTTCTTTTATGTTCCAGACAGTAATTCAGATGAATTATTTTTGGTCAACACAGGCGCTCAAGTCGGTGTGATTCCGCCCAGACCAGGTTTTTCTATGGAGAAATCTTCATACACTTTACGTGAAGCAAATGGTTCTCAAATCCAAACCTTTGGCCAGATTCCATTGACCTTAAACATAGGATTAAAAAGAACATTCCAATGGTTTTTCACCATGGTGGAGGTAAAATTCCCCACACTCGGCACAGATTTCCTAGCACATTACAGTGGATATACCAAACCACACACTCATCGACCAAACAATGAAACTTACCCACTTAGGAATTACCTCCACTCTCACGTCAAGTAAATTATGCATTGCTTTGCCAGAGAATAACCCATTCTAACACGTACTGGATAAGTTTCCCTCACTCATTCAACCTTTTACATACACCGAAACGGTGAAACATAGCACCGTACGCAAAATCCAGACATGTGGCTCGCCAATCTTTTCGAAGCCACAGAGACTCAGGTCAAGGAATTTCAGGATATGTTGGATCTGGACATAATTCGCCCTTCATGAAGCCCTTTTGCATCTCCACTCCACATAGTTCCCAAGGCGCAAGAGAGGGTGTGGAGACCCTGCAGAGATTATAGACATTTGAATGCACAGACAATCGCCGACAAATATCGTGTGCCCAACTTGGCCGATTTCACAATTTCTTTACAGGGAACTAAGATCTTCACGAAGATAGATCTACGAAAAGCTTTCTACCAGATCCCAGTGGCCGCAGAATACATCCATAAGACTGCGATCACAACTCCTTTTGGTCTTTATGAATTCCTTCAAATAGCTTTTGGGCTTCGAAACGCGGTACAGTCATTTCAACGTCTGATCGACGAAGCACTTTGTGGTTTGTCGCACTCGTTTTCTTACATTGATGATCTCCTACTAGCAAGCGCCAACATGGACGAACACGTGCTTCACGTCATGCAAGTTTGTCGGCGTTTGGAACATTCCGGCTTAAAAATCAAACCAGACTAAACTAAATTTCCTTGGACATGAAATTGACGGTTCTGGCATCACACCTGTCGCAGAGAAGGTTATAGCTATACGAGAGTTTCCTCAACCAACTACGCTCCGACAACTTCGACGTTATCTCAGCTTGATAAATTACTATCGCCAGTTCATTCCTAACTGTTCCCACATCCTGGCACCTCTTACCAACTTACTTTGTGGCCAGAGAACACAAAACGCGAAGATAACTCTGTCGGATGAATCTCTTGCTGCTTTTACCAATTCAAGAAATGCACTAGCAAATTTTACTAAACTCAATTATTTACGTGACGACGGAACAGTACATATTTCACCCATCATTGATGTCTCATCAGAAGCCATAGGAGCTGTTTTAGATCAGCACATGGAAAAAGAGACCAGACTTATTTTCTTTTTCTCAGTTAAACTTACCACAACTGAAAAAAACATAGTGCACTTTCTCACGAGAGTTATTAGCAATTTACATTTCAATCAAACATTTTTGACACATTTTAGAAGGTCACGGTATTTACCAACCATAAACCTTTAGCTTATGCCCTTCATACTAAATCAGACAAGTATAACGCCCGTGACTCCAGACAGCTAGATTTTATTTCTCAGTTTACAACTGTTACATTAACACCATCGCCGACACCCTATCGAGAGCATTCTTATTCAACGCCAGTAAGGAACAACTTTACCTCGAATTTGTAGCCGACGAGCAACAACCAATCCTGGACGGATAACTTACCATCTGTCATGCTATCACTTTCTCAATTAAAGAAGGATATGCAATGATCACCCGCAGATCATTTCAGTGGTTACGGGCTTAGGAATCCTAAGCTTTAATTAAAGTTCACTTATAACTAGATGAGCTGTGACAACCTCTCTTTACAAAAAGGTGTTTATATAGTAATTATTATTAATAAAGTTTAATATTTATTTTTTTTAATTTTGTGAAGCAACTTTTAAATTCTTTACTAAAATATGCAAAATAGGTTTCCAAGCAGAGAAATAAAAAACAAAAAGCAGTTACTTGTTAACATACGTTCACTGTCAGCAGAAATACTATTCTTCTGTATTTCAGCATTTATCATCACACAATATTCTATTGTTTGCAAATAAAATTGGGGAAACTTGTAAGTCAAGAACTAAAAATATTTGAAAAATTCTTGTTTATAAATGAGAGGATAAAGCCCTGCTATGAAGATAAACTTTCTTACCAGGTTTCAGATTCTTTTTGTAGAATTAGAATTTTTGAAATTGCTTAAAATAATCATTTTCAACAGAATGATTAATAACTATAGTCACATAATCTAATATCTACATTGCCTTTTGGAAAAGATTATCTCTATAGCAATAATTGATGTAACTTCTTTTCATACTATCATTTTATAAGATTTCAATTACGAAGCGAAGATCTGTGAAAATAAAAAGGCTTCCTAACATAAAATTATGTTGACTTTTTATTAGTAAAACTGTTTCAGAAGGCGATTGATTAAGTTTTTCTGTAGATGTTGGCCACTCAGGTTATAAATAAAAATGAAAGAGACAACTTAGTATCTTTTGATTATCAAGTAAAAGCTAAATTAAATAGTTAATGAATTTCAGTATCTGTCTATATTTCTGAGATGAGGTATTATGTACCTTATTCGGACTATTGTCGCCATATTTATGACAATGTTTCGGCCGTTGTACGCTGTGGTTGGAATGTCAAACTGAACCCTTTATTTCGCTCACTGAGGTAGACTGTTCTAGTTCCATGTGCAATGGATGTCAGTTATCTCCTGTTAATTTCCCTCTGAAAGTTCTTCGCTGCCTTAACCGGGTATTGAACTCACACTCCTTAGGTTCTGTCACTGGATCTGTATCCCCTGTGCCATTGTAATGTAAATAGTCAATTTGTTTTAATTCGATGAGTTATGTAAAAAGTAATCTCTCCTCTTACATCTCATTGTTCATGAGATATGTATCAATAATAATATGAAAACTCAATTTTTTTTTGTAAAATAGTATTCTGCAAATGTATATACTACAAAATTATTCAAATAATTTTTTTTTTTTAATTTGCTGCAATTTTCATATTTAAAAAGTTGTTATTTTGCATACATTATAAATGTTTACCATATTTCCTAAAACTTTGGCCATTCTCAAAAGTCAGATTTCTAAGGCCAAGAAATTCCTGAATGGAAACAATTAATAACTATTGAGTAAAAAGTTTATGAATTCACATCTCAATATTTGTAATGTATCAAGAATGAATGGTATGAACAAGTTTGAGGTAGAATATGCAAGATTTAGGACAGTTTTTCTTCTAGAAAAAGTGGGAAATTTTATTAAGTGTTATTTCAGGTCCTCCAAAATGACTGTACAAAAGCCTAAACAAGTATAAATAAAAATTTGATTATTAAAGATTCTAATAATGCAAGCACTGATTTACTTCTGGATATTTGTCAGAAACATTCATCATTGTTATGAAGCAATAATCAGAAGATTTTGTATGACTTTCACTAACAAGTAGGGAAGAGAAAAGATAATTAGATTAACATGACAGTAAAAGCTTTCAGGTGAGAAACTTAACAATATTCACAAAATTTGACTGTGTCCAGAATTGCCTTTAAGAGAAAACTTTGTGCTGAAATTCTGAATGTAGTAATTTAAGGAAGATCAAATTAAAAGTGTAAATAGGGATAAATATCTAAAAATCCTTGTAATCTATTTCCTCTTATAACATTTCAACTGAACTGTAACTTGTAAAAACATTAATAACAAAAATAGAATTTAATGAATCAAATCTCAAAAGCATGTACCATTTATCAGAGCCTTTATTTTATCAAATTTACATCAAACAACAAATTTGATTTTTTTGTACAGTAAAAGTTTTGCTTTCAAATTTAATACTTATTGAAGAATAAAATAAGTAGCAAAATTTAGCATAACATACACAAATCCAGAGATAACAAATTTAAATGAGCAACTGAATACAAACAATCTGGATCATTTTAGCTTTTCTGTCAGCATTTCCTGAGATTCTTTGAATCCAATTGACACTATTATTGTTATCTTTGTCATAAGGCACTTACACATTTAGATCAGAAAATGTTTCTGGCAATTCCTTTATGGCTGCTTGTAATTTGAAGGATATAAAATGAAAAGTTAAGCAACTTTGAATCCATATCCAATATCAATGGAGGACTGTGTAATATAATCTTGTCATTAAAAACTCATTAAATGCTAGTAGCATTTTCTACACTTCAATTCTATATAAAAAAAACCTCAAATGATTTCTAAAAATAAACAACAAAATAATTTTACCTTTTAAAACTTTCTGAAAATGAAGTTTTCTCAATAGAAATGATAAAAAAAAATGAAATGTTTTTTAAAAAATGGCTGACCAAAGGGAGAGCAGCCTCAAACATGCATATAAATAGATATACATCACCCAGCTTGTCAACAACTGGTGCCAGTTTCAAAAGAATATGTTATCAGTAGTAAGCTAACAACAGCATCTCTAATTTTTGTGAGGAGAGTAAAATTGATTCCCAGTTCTGACATTTGATAAGTTACTAATTAAAATTTAAATATGTATGAAATAATTTGGAACAAGTTGTTCCCTGATATTTAGCAAATTTGTTATTCATATTTAAAAATTCTCTTGTGAATTATAACTTGTAAAATTTTAAGGAGCTCAGCTGATAGATACAAATATCTGTTTGTTTTAATAGCATTTAATATGTAAATATTTTATACAAAAATAATCGGATTTAATGAAGTAGAGCAAATAATAAAAAAATAAGAAGAATGATGTGCTAATTTATGTTTATTTTTTTTTTAACCTTATGTAAAAGTGTAAGTTTTTTAATCAGTTCACAATCAATAGACTTCTAAACTACTTGCCAGTAAGAATTGAATGAAACTATTTAAATGCTTACAAATTTATTACTTTGTACAGATGTATGAGATCAAAATATTACATGTTCATTTTCTGCAAATGTGAAATATCCTGCTTCATGAGTTAAGATTTTGCTTCTGTTACTTTCAGAAAATATTTTTTTAAATTATACCAGAACTCAAAGTTGAGCATACAAAAATCTGTACAGACTGGGTTGATCACAATTAAAACAAAAAGAAACAATATGACCAAACCCACAGCAAAATGGGAGAAAATATTTATTATTATAACTAGTAAAATAATAGTAGACATGGAGATGACAACACTTGCTGCTGCAACAAATAGCTCATAACGTTGAGAGCCTCCTTGGTGGTCAGAAAAAGAATGGGAAGTTAGAGTGTAGCGGTGATTGTAGTATAAAATATCTAATACTGAAGGTTGCCAAATCTTGCATCATTTCCAGCATGCCGTGGTGAGAAGGATCAGCAATGCACACTTGGTTAGTTGACATGGCACAGTTCATATATCTGGAAGAAAAGAAAAATTAAATAGATGAATAGGAAAATCTAATTCCGAACACAACACAATTCATAATTTTGAAAATAAATTATCTCAAAAACTTAAATCTATATCAAAACATCGAAGACAAGTGGAGATATAGTTAGTAAAAAGAAATATATACAATTTATAAGCCTGTTCAACATATTCCAAAAAAAAATTTCAAACAAAGATTAAGCAAGAAATTCACACACCACACGCATCATGAAAGCTGTACTTTTTCAGTCTTGTCGACAGAGGTGGTCAGGACCTCAAACTGATTGAACAGGGGAGGAATGGAGGGTTTGCTATTGTTCAGAACGCTCTTGCAGAGACGCCAATAATCCTTGGAGACGAATTTGTGAGATGCAATACGTTCCTTTATCCGAGCAGCATATAGTGACTTAGCTTCGTTGAAGACACACTTACACTCGTTACGGGCGGAGGCAAATAGGCGTCTATTGCAGTCGAACATAAGGCTACGAAATAGGTGGAAAAATTGGTTCCTATGGGCAATTGACCTTAAATTTCCTTGAGGGGATGAAAGTGTCAATTCCAGCTTTAACCCAGGAAGAGACCTCTAAAGCACATTCTTGAACAGGGAGCTTAAATACAGCATCCCAGGGGACATCGCAGAGGAAATCACGGAATGAGTGCCAGTCAGCTCATTGGTAGCAGAACGAGGTTCTGGTGGTAGGAGGCTCTTTGCATGGGGTGGGGTTGAAGGAGATACTAAATTGACAGTACAGCATGATAGGAGTTACCAAGAGGACAAAGCTGCGTGGCAATACAAGACTGAGGGATGGAGGTAAAACAGGTCGAGGAGAGAGGCCTTACCATCCCGGTTGTAAGCAAAATGCATGGGGAAATCAATTATCTGTGTGAGGGATTGAGAAACTGAAAAGTTGAGAGTATGAATGCCTGTGTGGTCGGTAGTAGCATTCTTAAGCCACTTGTTGCGATGGGCGTTAAAATCGCCAAACACAAATATGTGAGCGAACGGATGGAGAGCGTGAGCCTTGTCTATGCTGTCAGAAATGACATCGAGTATTCCACAGTCCTGAGAGGATGGAGAGCGATAGAGGAAGAAAAGATAGCTTACAGCATTGAGAAGAGATAGCCACAAGTATGAATGTTCCGGCGATTCGAGAGAGCACTCTCTAGCCAGAGGGAGATGGTCCTTGACGTAGACAGCAAGGCCATGCATGTGGGTTAGAGAGTCTTTTCTGAGGAGAGGAAGGTAGCCAGGGATAGAGGAGTCAAGATATCCAGGCACTTTGCAATGAGGAAAGATTCCACACTGAAGAAATTGGTTCTAATGCCACGGATGTTGGAGAACGAAATGTTTAAAGGTTTAGGTGATTTTTGGAGGGCTGGTTTAGGTTTGTATTTACGGTCTTTGTAAGTCATGTGAAATTCGTGTTAGAAGAAGAGCAGACCTGAGTTAAAGGAAGCCAACGGTTATCACTCATGACATGGGCAGAGAGAGAGTTTGGCACAGCCTGAATCATAATGTGGCCTCAGGGTTGCCCACCGGAGATGACTGCAAGGACACCTATCCATGCGCGACATGGCACTACAGACATCCCGATATTATACAACTGTTGATCAGAGCGACCACTCAAGATGCTACACAAGAGTTAGGGCTCCTAACTACCAGTCAGAAATAGCAACCAGGGACTGTCAACCTTGTACCCTCAGAATGAACAGGCAATGCCACAGACTGCACACATTACGGGAGAAACACAGCAGCACCAGTACAGAGGCCAGAGAGAGACAGTGAGAGAGAGAGAAAGATCTGGGAAGCCCTTCCTAAACACGAAACAAGGTTTGAGCCTCTACTAGAGTCCAGTAGATGGGGGAAGAGTGTAGACTGGGCGGTAGGAAAGCCTACCTACTCCTATTACATATAACATATACAATGACAACAACAACAACAAAAACAATAGAGGGGGATGTAGTTGGCAGAGTCACAGGGCTGACACTAGTTGGGAGTACTGGGGGATAAAAATAGCATATTGTTTGTATTATACACATTCACAAAAATAACTTTTAACTTAGTCCCATTGACCTATATTAAAAATAATAAAAAATATATGGTTAGCCAGCTTTGTGAGTACAGCATAAACACCAACCCACTTATGCTGGCAAGTGTTACAGCAGACAACGTACATTCGAGACCCTAAAGGACCAGCTGACAGCTGTACCCCTGTTGGCCTACCCAGATCTGAGTAAGACCATGGAACTGTACACTGATGCTAGTGATAAGTGCATCGGGGCGGTTATTACACAACCATGTCCCGATAAGGATGGACCAGTACCGGGTGTGCCTGAGGAAGTGCCGATCCATTTTCTGTCTCATCGGCTCTCCGAGACTCAGCAAAGGTGGCCAGTAATAGAAAAAGAGGTGTTTGCCATTCTGTCTGCTGTGCAGAAATTAGATTATTATTTGAGTGGGGCTGTGTTTACCATTAAAACAGACCACCAACCCCTCAAATATTTGTTAGAGGCGGAGTGGACATTGAAGTTAAGTGGGTATAACTGCAGAATAGAATATTTGGCAGGGAAGGATAATACCTTTGCTGACCTGATACCGAGGATTCCGAGGCAATTAGAGACCGAATCTGTCAGGTTGGAGCCGGGTGTGGATGATAAAGCATTCGAATTAATGTGATCAATTCACAGGCGTTGAAGGAGAGACTTAGTTGGGAAGATCAGGAAACGAGTGAAGTAGTATTTAGGAGAGGATCATCATCAAATAGCTTTAGAACAACAGCATAAAATTTTTACACAGGTGAGGAGGAGGATTCAAAGAGCCCAGAAAAGGTGAAACAATAGGGTAAATAAAAATAGAGAAGTTTCCTTCCAAATAGGTGATCCAGTGTATTATAAAATACACCGGAGAGAAGGTAAATTGGACCAGAGATGGAGTCCATACTATAAGATTGTGGAACAGACGGGTCCGGTTTCCTTTGTGATCTGGGACCAGTTGACCGAACAGGTAAAGAGAGTGCATGCGAATGATATAAAGCTAGCTGAAATAGGAGAATGGAAAGGAGCCGAAACAAAAACTCAACAGAAAAGGCTGAGGAAAACTACGTTGGTAGAACCTGAAGAGTTAGAGACTGAGAGTGAAAGTGAAGGGAGTGAGGAGATTGAAATTAGCCCAACTACCCTTCGAAGGCTGAGGGAGGTAAGTCGGACCCCAGCGGGACATTCTGAGGAAGCAGGGATTGAGCCTAACCTTAGGGAAGAAGAAGAACTGAGTGAATGGGAAGAAGAGGATGTAATTCCGTTAGCTCAATTTGCAGAATAAATTGCGGGCTGAACCTAGTGTTAATGAGGAATTATCACTAAAATGGCGATTGAGGGGAGCAGTGCAGCCTGAGCCCAAGGATTAAGTGAAACCAGTACAGTGGCTATGGTGAACGAGTGACAGTCTGGGACTAACTGTGCATTTATCATCAGTGCTGATGAACTGTGCGGACGGACCCCATGCATGCACGGCACTGGTGGTGATGTGGGTCGGTGCTTGAGGTATCGCTCTAAGATGTAACCACCCGATAAAAACAATAAGAGAATGATTGAGTAAGACGAATTATTGCAGACATGGACGAGAGGAGGCTCGTGGTACTGACGATGCTAGTTGTGGTAGCTAATACCTGGGAACACAGTGAGAATACTGTATTTAAGAAGACTAACGAAGTGATTATAACTAGATCAAAGTGGTTGATAACTTTAGTGATAGACCTGCAGCCGTATGAAAAGTTACTGCGTCAGTTGAAGCTCGAAGTAGACAAACTAGATACAGCCAGGATACAAGTCGCCGGAGACTATTTACAGACTCCGGGATACCACCGTATATTATACCCCTTTGCTCAGGAATCCCTAATACTTGAGAGACAATGGAAGGATATGAGTTACTATTTGAAAGGAATACAGTTGTTATGGACCAGGCAAAAGAGGGCAGTATTACCTATAATGGGAAAAGCATTAAGCGTGTTGTTTGGTACAGTCTCCGAAGGCGATGTGAGAGTAATTAAGAGGAAATTAGAGGCGGTAGAACAGAGACAACAAGCAATGGCCCAGTCGGTTAAAGAGAGCGTATCCATACTCAATTTTACTAGGCTGGAATTGGCTAAGAATAGAAGGAGTATCAATTGGTTGATTTCTCACCTACAGGTTTTTAGAAAAGAAGTGATAAATGTAACCACGTCTGTAACAACCGAATTACAGAAATTAGAAGGCTTTTTGCAAAGGTATTTTAAATTATTAGCTATAATGAGTAAGGTACGTCAAACAAGTCACTCTTAACAGTGTTGTTAGAGCATGTGAGAGCACAATTAGACATGCTGTCGCTGGGACACCTGTCTCCGAGTACAATAACTCCGGAACGATTAAGAGAAGTTTGAAGAGAATGAGGCTTTGTTAGAGCTGGTAGGAACGAATGCCAGTGGATGGACGGGATTGTGGGAACCCATTGTAAGAGAGATTCCTAAGATGTCGCTAGAAAAGATGCCGGCGTTGGCTTTAAGCCAATCGATAAGATTGATCTTGGACGGTTGAAGTCGGAGTTAAAAAAGATAGGTACGCCGAATTCGGTCTGGAAAGAGAATTTGGTTGCTATAATAACCTAGCCGACCGTTGTGGGAATTATATTAATAATAGTCGTGGCCTTGCTAGTTTGGTGGTGGTTGAAGAGGCGTGCGATGTTGTCGACCGGGCAGAATAAACTGGCACGGGAGTGCATGAGTGAAGGAGGTATTCCAGTTAATGCACTTTACCAAGGTAGGTCCGACCCAAATGCATTGGGACATCTAACTGATATTGAAGAAGAGTCCACGATTGTCCCGGAAGGACCTGAACCAACAAAAGATTCGACAAAGCCTGTTGTGAATGTGAGACAAAATCGGAGGGACAGATTTACGAAATAAATCGAAATTTTTTTTTTTTTTTTTTTTGTAATGAGACTGAAATAATTGGTAAGGAGTGTTGCGAACTCCAATAATTAAAAAAAAAAGGAATGAACATTCGAACTAGTGAACTATGTGAAAATGTTCTACTGCATGAGATCACTACAACAGTGAAATTTAACCGGAAGTTGCATGTACATATGTATCGTAAGGACAATGAAAATGTAAGTGGGCATAATGAGCCCTAAGAAGAACTGAGGACTCTACCTTTAAATGCTGCTAGAGACGTATAAGTAGACCCTAGTCAGAAGCATGTTGGACTGGGTTTTCTCGTATTTTGCTGATAGGAAAGCTTGTGTGTCATTCACTAGTAAATGACAAATGTGTAGGGGAGGAAATGTAACAGAGAGAGAGTTTGGGAAACAAATACACATATATTTTTTCTTTATTGTAATTGGAGTAGATTGGAACAGCGAAATTAGATGAGAACAATTTTGTTTACTTATGGGAATCTGATCTGGGCCATTTGGAATTAGGTCATTAGGAAAACAATGAAAGATGATCGAGATAATTTTTATCGGTTAAAATTTGAAATAGAGCTTACTCAGTCTATGAGAACTTTCACATGGTTTTGGGTTGACAGCGACACTCATGATAATCGGGTGGGGACCAAGGGTCGATTTATGATTAGTCAGATTTATCTATATAAACGCGTAGTTATGCTGAAAAAGTGGGAAACGGAAGAGAATTCTTGCGGAGACTTTAGAGGCCGCGACTGTTACGGGTGGCGACGCTTCAAGGCCGAAGAGAAAGGCGACGAGAAAGGCTGACGAGAAAGGGCGACGAGAAAGTCCGACGAGAAAGACAGACAGAGGACAGACGGAAGAGGCAGAGAGTGGTTGGCTGGTCTGCAGTCGAGCTGGAGAGAGAACTCGGAGATTGGGAATGACGTCAGAGGTTGGAGCCAGGCGCCCGATTACATATTTTGTTGATATACGTACGAAGAAGCGAATTACTCCTCCAACGTCTAAGACTACTACTGCTGCTATTATTACTACCACTGGAAACGGAAACGTCGACCAAGCTACAATAATCAAGAGTCGCATATCGTTCTGAGACGATTTCACAACAAACTAATCACAACTCTCTCTCTCTCTCTCTCTCTCTCTCTCTCTCTCTCTCTCTCTGTTTGTCTAGTATCCAGTGTATGAGTTTTTACGTCAATTATTTTCATTTCTGTAACCCGTTTCTTTTCTATACTATTCTTTTCTGCTATATAAAAGACATTAACAATTCAACCATTAAATAGTTGTTTGTTCGGTTTACTGCAGGTATATAGATTTTTTTTGGTGCATTCTTAATTTCTTAGCACAGACTCTCCAGCCGTGTCTACATCTTCAGTCGACAGTGAATGGATGAACATCACTTCTGCTTTCTGGATCAAACCAAACACAAAGTGGGCAGGATTAAACCAGTGGACCGGTCAAATGAACTACGGATGCTCAGGGGACCTACGGTCACTTCCTTAAGTTCGGTTAAGACCGAGTAGACACCTCAACCCAGAAAGTAAGACGTCGGAGGTTGAGGGGCTGTGACTAGACTAGAAATTCGATCGCATCAGGTTTAGTGATTACAATAGTTAAAAGCACAAGGCTTTGAGGAATGCAAAAAATGTTTTTTCTTGTTTTTAATTGCCCCCCACCTGAAAATCAGCTCTGAATTGTAACATACAAAACTCAATAAAATAAAGATATTATTTAATTTCAAATGCTTTTATTTGCTTTTAGTTATTTTCATGAATATGGACAATATTTTCTGAAAGCAAAAAAGTTTTTCGATGAAAAATGAATTTTTAATACAATTATTTGTTATTTTTTAATTATAATAGATTTTTACATTTAAGTTGTTAAAATATAAAATTAGTTAAAAGCCGTATCAGGTTTTGTAAATGTCCTGATGAGATAGGTCTTTGTTTAGTGCGTTGTTAATTGTATCGTTTTGACGAATCAGAAGATCCGCAGTAATTAAGAAATGTAATGTTGTGTTTATAATCGGGCTCTAATCATAAAGTACGGAAGAACAACCAGAATACAATTAAGTTGCGTTATCTGAGTTAAGCATTGTTCTCCGCTGTTAAGGCCTTTACTTTTGTGAAACACGTGTGGAGAAGTTTATTTGATTTTTCAATTTCAACTGAGAAGGGTACCTACAAGTATCAGTATCATCTTATGAAATTTATATGATCTTATTTTTATATTAATCTCAGTTATGGCACTTTTTCCATAAATGAAATATCAAAATTAATAATAAAATGAATGGAAATACAAATAACAGTAAAATGTAGTAAATGTACATAAAATTATAGTATTTTATGTACACTTCTGATAAAATTTCATAAGAAAGGTACCTATAAATTAATTAGATACCTTTCTTATGAAATTTAATCTCATTCGTAACAGTCTTGTTTTAATTTCTTTATAATATATTTTCCATAAAGCATCGTAAACGTAAAGGTGAAAGCTAAGTACAAAAAAAAATTAGAGCGCTGAAAGTTTTCATTAAAAATAACGAGGTAAATAATTTGTTCACTTAAATGTAAAATATTTCACTTTTCTACTTCCGTAGAACAAATTATCCTCACGGAATCCGTCAATATGTCATTCAACACCTGTCAAGTAACGCGAAAGTTTATGATCTGCTTTGTTTTATTTTCAAATTACATCTTTTCGGCGCAGAAGCTAAGTTAAGCTTGGTTCAAAAATTTTCAAATAAACATTATAATTTCTGATTTTCTTAAAATATGTTTTGAAAAAATGATAATTGATATTTAAATTAATTTCAAACTGAGATTTTCATTGATTCTATAAAATGGAAAAAAATAGTCAATTTTGCTGACAAGATTTTTAACGAAATTTTCGGACGTGTTAGGAACGATTAAAAAATGTAAAAAAATACCACAAAAATACTTTGATCTTTCCTCTTAATAATAACATTAACATTTAGATGATAAAATTTTGTTTTCATCAAGTTTGGCGTCTTTTTCAACGTGCTATGCTCTTTTTTTAGCGATCTTGTGGCCTCCACGTGATCGCTATGCAAAAGATATCTATGCAAAAGTTACCAGTTCTCTCTTCTTTTGGAGACTGAATATAAAATGCTAAACCAATCTATCTCCTTTTCCTTTTTATATAAATAAAAACAAAACAAATAAACGCTAGACACTCATTTAATATATAATTTTGCATACATGTAATACGTGGGTTTGATAAAATATTCCCAGACCAATGCACTTCCTAAAATTTGTATTCCAAGGACCAAACAACAGAATACTGATCTTGGGAAGTGGGTAGGATGAAGAACATTTCACCCCCCCCCCAACCACCACCACCACTTCGTACATGACTTCTTCGTTTCCGTTTGGGTCTCTCTAACCTTTCCCGTTCTCATAATCTACTGTTTCCGGCGTCTCTTATGCAGTTAGTGGTCTTTTTATTTATTTATTTTTTCACAAAAAGAAAAAAAACACACCGGTCATATTGAATATCAGCGAGTCGCCCATCGGATGCTCAGCGCTCAGACCACCGATGGATAAGATTTCAATCCCTACTGAGAGATTTCTATAACTATCATTATTTTGTAATATTATTATTTCACACAACAACCTAGCATATAATATTATTTCCTCAAAATACTTATTGTAAGTTCATCCTCTAAATGAGAGCTTCCGGTACGAAATTTATCCTCGACCAATAAATATGTGACCATTTTTGTTGTTTTGTTTTATTTTTGTTAATCAAAATAAAATAGCTTTTGAAGTTTTCCTAATTAACATGCAAATTAGTAGAGCCAATAAAACTACTTTTATTGTAATTTGTTACTTTAGGTCTTTGAGAAAATATGGACCCAGATTTAGCTGACCCAGTTCTGTCGCCAGTTATCTTGAGTCTGGTATAATAAAATGAGAATTTTCATGAAGCGAAGGTGATGTCGATTTAATTAGCTTCATTACAGTTGATAAAAAAATTGAGTAAAAAAAGTATTTAATCATTTCATTAAAAAGGATAAAAATATAAATTCTACAATGATGTTGAATAAGCCACTAAAATAAAATTGCAGGGTTGATGAGGTTAATGGTCACTTACGAAAAAGAATTGTCTAAGTTGGACAAAACAATCATTTCTTTTATGGCCACTCCTAATGTTCTCGTGTATTCTGGTTAGATTAATTAAATTTAATATATGTTACGACTAAGTGAGTAAAATAAAATAGCCATTGCAGGGTTGATGAGGCTAATGATTATCGCAGCCGCTTTCGGCTGCTCACTAAAGGCGGTAGAGAACGGCATTTTTCAACCTTGACCTTTCTACCATGATCCCTGCACGCTTGTAATTTCGTTTGGAGATGGACTGATTACCTCTTTCGTTCCCGGTTGTTACGAACCTAATCGTAATACACCTTCAAGCGTTTTTACACCGTAAGTTTCGCATAGAAATCTCCACTCATTTCTTTTAGAGATTCTTGACATTTCAGTAATGCCATTTTTTGTCGTGAGGCACTCCGAACTTAACACAGGACTCATCACCTAATTTGTGGTCGGTACTGACCGGTCGGCTCTGACACGGTCAGTGCACAGGCACCTGGCCTCGAGGCCAGGATGCCGCCCCGGGCTGTGTATTAAGTTACGCTCCCATTTTTTCTTCGTCTGCCAACTGGACGCGAGTTGGAACACACACACACACTCTACACTTCTGACTCTCGGCATGCCACTCCTACTGGCAGCCCGCACGTCGTCCACAACCTTTCCCTGTACACACTATCGTCAGTAATTATTACGGGAGGTTTTGATTGGACTGACCAGCAGCGATCACCAGCCGACCAGCAGTGCTACCCAAACCTGACAACCAGCAAAGCCCACCTAAGACGACCAACAAACCTTTCCCGTACACTATTGATAGTAATTATTTACGGAAGGTTCTTCGGCACTAACATCAACCTCTAACGGTTGACACGACCGGAGCAGCCACGCAATCATCAACCTCCAACGGTCGACACGACCGGAGCAGCCACGCAATCATCAACCTCCAACGGTTGACACGACCGGAGCAGCCACGCAATCATCAACCTCCAACGGTCGACACGACCGGAGCAGCCACGCAATCATCAACCTCCAACCGTCGACACGGCCGGAGCAGCCACGCAATCATCAACCTCCAACCGTCGACACGACCGGAGCAGCCACGCAATCATCAACCTCCAACCGTCGACACGACCGGAGCAGCCACGCAATCATCAACCTCCAACCGTCGACACGACCGGAGCAGCCACGCAATTATCAATGATCTTATTGAGTTCACATGGTCATCTTCCTGGTGTGGCCAAAGTATGAAGCTGCCATCTTATTTTACTGTAGCTACCATTCCTAATGCGGTCTTCCAGTTTTTCTGTATATGCCGTTTTGTCCATCACTACTGTCGCATTGCCTTTGTCAGCTGGTAGTATGGGAGACAGGTACTGGATAAAGGCAAGCCGCCCGAATCAAACATCACGAAACTAAAGAGACTGGCAGTCAGAACCCTACGGAGCAATGAAACATCTTCATACTATCAGCTGACAACAGTCTGAACAATGGAAATAGTGTAAATAATTACAATACCTCATCTCAGAAATATCGACAGATATTTTGATTCATGTCATGTTTTTGTTCCAGAATTCTGATATGTGTTTTTGTTTCATTAAAACAGTTTTAATGTCGATAATTAATCCAAAGATTAAAGTGCATATATTATTTCGTACACCCTTGGTGCGAGAGATGATTGATCTGAAGATCTGACAAGTTATATAGTAACTGTAATAAAATCTTAGAAAAGAAAAATATACCATGATGAAGAGGAGTAACTATGCTCTTATAAATTATGCTCTTAATCTCTATTTTCTTTCTTTGAATTTCTGCAAGCCAAACAGAAACTAAAAATCATCGTTCTCAGTAGAACGACGAAATTTGAATAGGCATCCAGTTCTGGTCTTCACTTGTAATATTAATTGATCTTAAACGAAGAACGATCTTACTATAATGATAAGACCAAATAAGAAAGTACCAAAATATAAGAAGGTGGTCTTTGACCATTTATTGCATAACCATCAGTATTCTATTCCTGAAGGCATATTCCCAGTTCTGAATTGGGCACATTCGGACGAACTTTCACTTAAAAGTATTGGAGACAATACACATTAAGTCTTTACAGCACTCCCTCTGTAAACATGAGTAGCTTTTAGGTCTAAATGCATTCACCTGTGATATTGTTGTGATAGAGAAATAAACGAATAAAAATAAATAATGAAAAGACCAGAACTTCACCATCTCTAAAATAGACTGATATTAAAAATCGCCAGACAAACAAACCCACAGTTCGATCATTCAATCAGAAAGCGTTCACAACCAGGATATAGGCCGCGAGCCATTGAGAAACAGTGTCCACTTTCCGAACCGGATCTATAAATTTATATCTAAACAGATGGTAAATCAACCAAAGCCAGAGTAGATAAATTAATTTTGTCCATTCTCCAATAATGGGGTTATTGTAACATACCCAGGGAAGAAATACAACATTTGCACGACTAAGTGATGATCTTAGATGGCCAAACCGTCCTTGCTGCTTTGAAAACCTTCCTTCATTATGTGGTCAAGCGGCGACGGCTACTACATTCAAATACATGGATACATACATATATTTATTTACTTTCTCCCGGATTCTTTCTCTCTTTCTCGTATGCGCTAAGACTTCAAACTTGAACTCTTGAAATTTCAACTTTCATCCTATTTTTATGTTTTATTATGTTGTGATATAGAATTAATATGTGTAAAAGTTTATCACTTAACTGATTGGTGTTACCTTCAGCATCTCTACTCCAGAGTTTCGTAGACGGACTTGTCCAATTCTTTCTTCAGGATATCAGCAATTTACTGCTTATATTTTTTTGATTTTTCTTTTTTATACACTTATCATTGGCGCAATTTTTTTCCGTATTCTTTGTGTTCGTGTGTGCCTTGGCGCGCGTGCGGCTATGCGCCCGTCTGCGCGGATGTGTGTTCACCCGCGTGCTTCCGTCTGCGCGTTTGTTCGAACGTGTCGCCGCTGGGTGTTAACTTCAATGTCCACTTTTATATTTACATACGCTCTAACCCTGATATTGAGCACTTGAACCCATAAATATAGCATGCCTTAAAAGTATATTTTATCATATATATATATATATATATATATATATATATATATATATATATGAGATAACAATATATATTTTTATATATCAAGAACAGTAATGGGGAAATTGTATGACTGTTGGGGCGCACCCACCTTCACAACCACAATAGACTGATCCTATTATAAATAGAACAGTAGTTCTAGAGTAGTGTAGCAGTGTAGTGTAGTGCAGAGTGAGACTTCTGTAGTGATCAGTTACACTTCCGTTTCTCGACCGGAAGATACCGTTGGACTTTATTACTATTACTTATTGTTACTACTAACCTACGTTCGTTCTACTACTAATCTCTCTGATGTAAATACCTCTCTGAATATACCAGTATTTTTCCCTACGACTGTGTTTGTTCGTTATTACCATATACTCACGTGGAAACACTCAACATCTCAACAATGACAAAGTGTAAAAAGTTTACGTGTGATGCGTTTCGTCCTTTTGGACTTCATCAGACTAAATTTGTTATGTTGGTAGGACTACACATACGTATGAACGTGGGGTGCTTGGAATTTTAATATATATATATATATATATTGTCATCTACAGACAGACTGTTTCGCTGTATCACAGTTCATCAGTGTGGATAGACGTCTGGTTGCCTCAAACTAGGATCAATATATATATATATATATATATTATATATATATTATTAAATAAATATATGTGTGTGTGCGTGTGTGTCTATAAACATTTCAGATAGAGTATATCTGTAAAAGGACAATATGAATATGTCTTCCTTATGTCTTTATTCATATATATATATATATATATATATATATATATGTGTGTGTGTGTGTGTGTATGCAGAAAAATAGGAAAGAACACGTTAGGTAAATAATCCGGAGTTCCTTAGTATTTCTGCTTTTATTTTTAAAAAGACAGTGCTCCATACAGAAGTAGAGCTTATATATATATATATATATATATATATATATATATATATATATATATATATATGTACTGTGGTTTATCATTCGGTTTTCTGTATGGTTTGTGTGTGCCTTTTCTCAGGTTGAAGGTGACATCTAGAAAATCTACTTCGTTTAGGTTAGTTTTTATATCTATCTCGAATTTTATATATATATACATACAATTCCAACATTTTTGTATTATATAAATAATTTGTATAATGGTGAATAATTAAAGATACAGCTTTCCCCGACATTGCAGATCATAAAATACCGATTTCATTAAACCAGTGTTTCTCAAACTTTTTAAGCAACGACACACCAAAGAGCAAATGAATATATCACAGCACACTTAGCAAAATTTTTAAAAGGTATACATTTAAATGTTAGGAAATAAAACCATAAATGTTTAAAAAAATACACGCACAAATATGAACTGACTTTGAATATTAAATGAATATAAAAACAAATTATTTAAAATAACATAATCGAAGAATAGTGAAAAGAATTATTTGAAAAACGTTTAACGCTTATTCATTTATTCAAATATTAACGCTGTACCATTACTACTTCCACGCACACAGAAATATATCTATGCCGTGACAATATTTTGCGACACACTAGTGTGCCGAGGCACGGCGGTTGAGAATCACTGTACTAAACAATTTGAAACTATCTAAAGGGAGGTTTGTAGCATTTACTACTAGGTTACTCTGGCAATGATCTTCAGATTCAGTCCAGTGAAATTTTAGTTTTTATTATTTTAAATTGTCTCCAAATATACACCCAGAAGGAAAAACCCAAAGTAGGACAAATTTAACAGAAAATATTTACTGACAAGAATATATCCATGACATATTTATACAAATACCCATTATCAGCATCTTAGAATTTGAATTATATATTTCTGAATATGAATCTGTATCCGTTTGTGACAATCCTTCTTACAAAGGCAGTTAATGTTCTTTTACCCATGGAAGATATTAAACTGGGTATGTGAGAACCAAATTACAAAGACTATCAACTTTTCTCCAGGTCAGCCATTCGTCTCACAGTAAGTAATAGGTGATCCACGCTCAAGGCTGGACAAAATGACATTCTGTCTTTGTCAACAATTTCATTACATTTTATTATAATTCACTCATGAATATTAATGAGCCACAACACGAAAAATTATATGACGTCACTTGAGAAATTTTCTGCTAACAATTCACAGCTAAAAAAAAATACTTGTTGCTTGTTGATTCTCGAGATCAGATCAGGAAAAATGGATTCTTTTAAACTCATTGAAAAGGACATTCGGGTGGCAGAACGGTTATTAACACAAAAATTGGAATCGGTAGATCAAGTTCAAATTTCGACCGAAGCACTAATGACTTTGAGGAAAGCATGACTTCATTTCTTCCCCCACACCTAGCTATAAGTTAAATAGCACAATAGACTAGGTTCTTTAGCCTTGGTTGGCAACAACTCTAAGAGAAAGAAAACTCTTTCTTACTCAAAACCGTAAAGGCAATCAGAAACTGCTTTACTCTCTTTCAATGGCAATAGATATTAAAGAAAAGGAAATGATGGGGATCTATTGCCGCTTATACTATGACGAATCGTTGTTTTTAAAGAGAACGAGTTAAAATATTTTGGTAATGCACTCATATTTTGTTATATTACCATTCGATGGTGAGCGGGGATCTAGTTGTACAGGTGTAGGAATTTGCAAAATAATGGCCTTTAATAATAATATTATCAAATATTATCTTTTTACGAAGTTATATATATTTTAGAAATTCTTAATATTCAAGTTAATTTTCTAGTGAAAAATATTCTTTTGCTGTGACATTTTTCCTGGTCGCCTTTATAACATTGCACTTTT
This sequence comes from Acanthosepion esculentum, assembly GCA_964036315.1. NCBI lineage: Eukaryota > Metazoa > Mollusca > Cephalopoda > Sepiida > Sepiidae > Acanthosepion > Acanthosepion esculentum. Next base: position 94,244,755 of record OZ038506.1, on the reverse strand, counting down.
CCATTTTGCATATCAGTTATCTCCTTTTTTACCAGTACTCATATTGCAATATGAGTACTGGTAAAAAATGGTTGCTGAAAAATTAGGTTTATAATACTCAGAAATTCATACCCAGATGTCCTCAAGGACACATGGCACAGTGGATAAAGGCGTTGGTTAGATCCAGTGACAGACCCAAAGAGTGTGAGTTCAATACCCGGTCCAGGCAGTGGAGAACTTTCAGAGGGGAAATTAGCAGGAGATAACTGATAACTGACATCCATCAAACATGGCTCGTGGAACTAGAACAGTCTACCCTAGTGATAGAAATAAAGGGTTCGGTTTGAAATTCCAACCATCTGAAGAAGGCCGGAGCGTACAACGGCCGAAACGTTGTGACAAAAATGGCGACAAAGATGAGGACAATAGTCCGACTAATGTAAATACTGTTCTTGAGGTAAGATTTGAATATCTTATTCTGTTGATAGAACCTACAACACTTTTCATGTCGTCTTCTTCTCTGTGGCTTTAATTGCAGTTTCTGTTTAAGTATTTTCTTGGTTGTTGGAATTTCATTTACTGTTTGTTATTATTATTACTTTCCTCTACCAGTTTCATACAAATGATTTTCCCCATTTCAAAAGAGATGATAAAGTGGAAATGGTTAAACGATAACATTATAATAAGCAATAACGATAATGGTTAATTCTGCATAATTTAATTACATAAATGTAGTTTTATGACGAACAAGTACGATTTAGTTTAAAATTAGTGTAACTTTAAATTGTCAGGCCAATAGTTGTCTTACTCTTATTTAATATGAATTCTTAAACCAAACTTACACATCGTTGAACGTTGTTATATATTTTACCTGTTGTAACATTTATATTTGCTCTTGTTATACTATTTTTTTAGATCTTTGTGATCAGGCTTTCGTTCGGATATTTTATGTGCCTGTCTATCGACAAGAATTACGACATTCGCTGAAAAACGAGAAAGAAAATATGAAAGAAAGAAAGAATCTACCGCTATTTTTTGGTTTGCGCATGTGCAAAATAAATTTAAAAAAAACGAAATAACAAACATAATTTCAAATTTATGATGAGTTCTAAAAAAATAAAAATTCTAATCTTCATATAAGACAAGAAAACTTAAAAACTACTCTTTTACCTATTTGCGCCTGTTTATAAAGATCTACATAAATTCCAGAGGATGGCTTCAAAATATGGGTTTTCAACGATGATTTTGAAAACATATTTTATGATTTTGCCGCTGACTTTTGTTTATCGTTCAGCAAAGGAGAAATTACAATTTCATTTTCGGCTCTCGACAAATGAACATGGCTAGTACTCTATATCAGATTATATTTTACAAGTTAATGTTTTCACAATAAAACTGTTATTAATCAACCGATATTGGTAACATTTTCAAGATGTACTTAAATTTATGGGATCAGACTTGTTCCTATAGCCTTGGTTGGCAACCAGTCTACCGCAGAAAGAAAACGGCAATCTATTGCGGGAAAATCTTCTGCCTAGTCAGTCATGAATCGAAACAGGCATGATTGCCCAAGCGTGTATGTCACTTAACCGACTGACTGATATAGTGTGGATTTCAAGTTAAATGCCATCCATACTAAAATAGAGATATTAATTCTTTTCAAGGGTGGCACGCTTTACCATACAGAATGCAACAAGAATGTTATATATAAATAATTAAAAAATATAATCTATCAATCATATATTTGATTAACATTGTTGCGGACCCGATAGCGTTGCAGAGCTGGCATACGAAAAGATGGCCTTGTGCCAGACACTACACGCGACTACCGAATCCACTAACAAAGTAAAAATAAGTAGACAGGAGGAACGACGAAGGTAAAAGAACAAATATAAAATTTCATTTTTGTTTAACAAGTAATTTGTCTCGACAGTGGAGACCTTCAGTAAAGTTACTGGAATTTTTGCAGTTGATAAAAAGGCTGTGACAAGTAGTCACTAAAGGTAGGTCAGGTTCCGCGCCAAAACGAGATTGAAAATGGCTAAGGCGGGAAAAAGTTTCTCCAGGAAGCAAGTTCAGAACAGTCAATTTATATGGAATATTATGCATACACAACAAAGAAAATACTCACTGCGAGATTTTTGTAATGTGTGTGTAATGTTATATTTTTAAGGTACTGGTTCTAAATGGTCAGAGTTCAAAGAATATGAGACGTTCTCATCCTTCATGTTGAAAGTTTCAAAGGTCCCTGGTCATGGACGTAGGCAGGTTCGAACAGGATGTTCGCATCAGGACGAGAAATAAGTCATCGAAAAAGGTGATGCGATGACGGTGTCGTAAGCGCTAAAATTACACGCGACGAGCCATGAGGGACTAAACAATATTTGCTGGTAAGATATCCCTGTCTGAAATAAGGGTTAACAGACGAGGGATAAATGAGTCGTCTATCCTGTTCCGTGTCCTGGCAGCGACTAAATTCGAAGAAACAGTTTGTCCGTGACGTCAGAGAGAAAACGCGGGCAAAAACATCAGCAGCAGCTGATGTCCCTCACATCGGCTACAGAAAAACCGTTTACTGCTATTACTAGCTGAAAGTGAGAGGAAGGGATGAAAACACGCGCGCGCGTCAAATGTAGGTGGAAATACGTGCTATTCCACAACATAATGTCCTATATACATGAATAAATTATGATTACAGTATCTGTCTATATTCCTGAGATGAGGTATTGTAATTATTTACATTATTTACCTTGTTCGAGCTGTTGGTTTCATCTTTATTGTCATATTCAGACTGTAGTGATGGACAAATCGGAATATACAGGAAAACTGGAAGATCTTGTGGAATCTTCCACGACAGCCAATCTACCCTCCGCTGGAAATGCACTCTTCTTACATCCATTGGTCGATCACCGTAAATCCGGCTTGCTGATTGGTCACGCGCACGATCATTTTACGCGCCATTCTTCCCGGAGCCTATGAGACATTATATAAACCGGAAGAACACGTGTCACACCGAGCATTCCGGAGCATGAGCTGAGCAATCCAGATTCGAGCAGAGCAGACCCGAGCAAACCACACCGACAACCAATTTCGACCGCTCACACATTAGAAAAATGTAACCCTCAAGGAACTCCCGTCTTTGACTAACGCAGTCAGACGTTAAAAGAACTTTCGAACATAAAACAAACTTTGCTTACCCAAAGTGAACAGAACATTCACTACTAAATAAGTAAAGAACTTTACGACACTTACGCAAGTACAATCTACAATCTACTTCTAATATGAGCTTACGCAAATTTTCTTGACTTAAACCAATACAACACTACTTCTAATATTGAACATCCGGCAACATAAAAAACACTATTGTAAATACCTTTCAGTTGTATATAAATGTTTGTATTATTTCAATTTATTCTTGCTTTGTTTGTTCCATATTTTTTTTAACTTTAATATTGTTGAGGATGAATGTAAAGAACACATCGATCTAACAACCTAAACCTTCTGATATCACTTAACACATTCAACTCGTCCTCTACAACCTCATTAGAAATGGTAGCTACAGTAAAATAAAGAAAGCTCCAACAATGAAAATAGAAAGTCGCAGATCCTAATCAAGAACGAGGACCACTCTCCACCTAAGACACGCAGGCAATTGTCGCAGCGTTACACCAAGCTACCTCGCATATACGGTCTCCCCAAAATTCACAAAGACTCTATTCCGCTCAGGTCAATTGTTAGTCGCCAAGCCTCTGTGTGCCACACTCCGAGTCGCTTCCTTGTAGATGTAATTGGCCCATTAATAAGAAAGTCACCTTTATATGCCCGAAACTCCTCCCACTTTGTGGAAATAATCAAAGATGCTCCCATCCGATCCAACCAGATGGTGAGTTTGCTCACCAAGGTACCCACGGAGGAGGCACTATCGGTAGTCATGGAAAAGACTGGCACCCGATTCATCCCTAGGAGAACGGACTAGTATACCAATAGATAACCTGATGGAGATGCTGACTTTCTGTACACAAACAATATACTCCGGAATGAGATTAGGCATATATCGACAGGATGAAGGTTAAGCAATAGGCTCGCTATTATCACCAGCAATGGCAAACATATACATGGAATACTTCGAAGAAATAGTTATAAAATCCAGATCACTAAAGCCAACCTTATGGCTGAGATACGTAGACGGCACATTCATACTTTGGCCATACCAGGAAGATGACCAGCGACTGCTGGACCATGTGAACTCAAGATCATCAATACAGTTCACAATGGAGAGAGAAAACAACAAACTAGCATTCCTGGATGCACTAATATCTCGAACAGAGCATGGGTTCAAGACACCCGTATACCGCAAGACAACATTCACCGGACAATACCTCAACTTCAACTCCCATCACTCATACAGTGTAAAAAAAGGGCATCGTTCGCTGCTTACGACATCGAGCAAAAGTCATAAGTGTCAACCCAGGGACATATGAACAAGAAATGATCAGTATAAGCAGCACCCTACAACGGGCAGCAGCTCTGACAAGCCGAGATAGAAGAGTAGAAGGGGATAACCACACCCTGAAAACACCTTCGGTCTGCCTACCCTACGGGAAAGGATTATCGGAGAAAATACAAAAGATCTGTGGTCCATATAACATCAGAACGACCTTCGCACACAACTCTTCTGAGTAAGAACCCTCCCCGCATAGTGGAGAACATGACTAAGGACTGTGTGTACGCCATCCTGTGCAGCTGTGGTAAGAAATATAAAAGAGAAACAGACCGCACCCTTAAGATAAGACTAAAAGAAAGATCCAACAATGTAAAGCCGTAACACGGGGGGAAATAGAAAAATCAGGCGTATTTGACCACATATGGGGGGGGGGGATGAGGTTGAAATAAAAGACAGGGAGCATCACTAAAAAATACGAAAACTTAAGGGATCAGCACATATGGTAGGCCACAAAAATCTTCTAAGCCGGCCAAGCATAGCAATGAATACAATATGGGAACCAGTAACACGGTGTGCTAGAGAAAAGCAATAATAAAAATGAAATTGCAATATGAACTCTGGTAAAAATTGTTATGAGACATTAAGTTTATAAGTCTCAAAAATTCATACACTGATGTCCTCAAGGACATATTGCCCAATGGATAAAAGCGTTGTACATAAGATTCCTCTGTTCTTTTCTCCATATATTTTTTCTATTTTTTATTTGCGTTCAATTCTTTTAGTCGGCTCACTACTGTAACGGGATTGAATTTTGTGGTTGTAGATATAGTAGTTATCCCGTTGTTATATGTATTTGTAGTTGTAGGAGGATTCCTTTTCTCTTTATTACTGAAAACGAAATTAATAAAAATATACAACGATATAACACCAATAAGACTTGAGACTAACATTAATAACTGACATTACTAAAAACTTAAATGTGGTAGTTTTCGTTACTTTTGTGGCGGACTTCACCACATTAATTTAACTTTAGATCAGGAAACAAAACTGACGTGAAAAAGGATAAGCAAAAGACATCATTACACATAAAATATTTAACAAAATGTACAAGGATGTGAAAGAAGACATGCATTAAGTAGGAAAAAAGGTTGAATAAAACAAGAGTTGTCTCTCTTTAACTATTATTTTGTATTCCACAGTTCACTGAAAGAAAGTTTGTGATAGTTTCTTGTAATAAATGTTCTCAACGGTTTTGCTGTGTAAGAAAAGATTATGTGAGTGTAAGGAATGTTCAGCATGTGAGTGGTGGTGTGAGTGAGAAGATTGGCGCATGGATTCGTTTGGCAGTTGAAATCTCACTAATTATCTAAGAATATTTCTTGCTTATATAGGTGACCATAGGCTCCGAATCGCTGCGCGGGAAGAGTTATACTTCCCGTGCAGACAATCTGATTGGTTGGCATTGACTTCTCACATGGCCCATATGATCCAGGAATGGTTATCCAAGAATTCTCACAATAATGTCACTCCCAAAGTGTGGCCTCTTAGAACTCCTAATTTAATCATCCGGATAACTACAACCGAGGCATCATTGAAAAAGAAAACAAACAGCGAGACATAATAACAAGTCTAGTTTTGAAAAGCCGAAGAACTAATTAAGACGTTTCGCGACAAAAAATTAAAAGGAACTATTTTGCAGTAATTCCGTTTTCTTTACTACGAGAGTTTCTAATTATTACCTTTTCTTGAATAAAATGAACAGTGGCAAAATCCGTTACATTAACTTAAGATATATAACTTATCATAGAATTTTCTAAATGGATATATTAGCCGTTTTTTTAAAAACTCTATTTTGTTCCTCCTTTATCAACGGCTGCTATCATTAAGGAAACAAACTGATCAGCAAACATTGGTTTATCATTCATGATTGTGTGATAATTCTTATCTTTTAATTATTATTTTCTTTGCTAATAAAATATGCATTTTAATTTCTTGCCTTTGAAACGTTGCTATAAGCATTAATCGAGTAGTGTTAGATCAGATTCTCATCATTGTCTCTTCGTCTAATTCAGTTTTTTTAAATAATGTTAGTATTTTTAACCCCCTTCTCAAAGTCGGTCTAACGTGAGATGTCCATGAGCATAGATATGGGACAGAGGCAAAAAACGCCCAGTTGCCATGACTACTATCATGCTGGTGTCGGTATCCACCAAGCCTTCCTCTTTAGTAAAATGAAGGAGGTGCTGCTACAATGTTGGAATCCTTGGAACCAGGCTCGTAGCTTAGAGAAGAGGAGAATTCATACTCTACTTTAACACCAGTCCAAAGGCCTGGTAAAGTTGTAGTTACGTTTTATTTGGGCAATGTTCCATCAATATAGTTCTTAATATTACCATTAAAATGGAACAGGTTCAGGTGAGGTGTTGAGATTTTTCATTTGAAAAATAAAAACAGTTATATTAATGGTGTGATGAAATGAGTGTACATTGGCATCTATGAATGCGGGAGGACGTCTATCTTCCACACACGCATACACACACACACATACACACTTGCGTGTGTATATGTGTGCGTATGCGTGCGCTAACCAAGCAAATTGAGAGCCTTACCGAACTGGTTTCTCCTGTTTGAACCAGGTCGACTCTAAGATAAAATTACATTTATTTTCACTCCTCACTACTCGTCAAATCCCGTTGCTGAATAAAACTGCAACATAGTTAGTCGACATAATTCCAATATTTGTACATTTTTTCGTTAAATGTTTGCCTTCAAGTTCAGTCAATTTCATATGGCAATTAAATGTAGTTTTCCGTTTTCCCTGTTTTCCCTCTTTTTTCGGTCATAATTTTATTAGCGTCTTTTTTTTATATATATATTTTGTTGGATTTTTATCTGTTAAGATTTTATATTTAATTTCTTTCTTTCTAATATATTTCTTTCTGGCATATAAGTACATGCAGCTGTATGTGTGAAGTGTGTGGCTGAGCTAGTTTTTTGTTTTATACATGGCTATAAATATGTAACACTCAGTGAGAATCATTCTCCGTAATAATTTGAAGGACAAACTTACAACTTAAGGTATATATATACTCTTTCATCAAACATACAGGCCGTCCTGTAAAAAAAAGAGTCACCTGTCCATTTTGCAATCTACCCACACAGACATACATGCACTCACAGTGTTCCTATTACATCCTTTCTCCAGCGACAGACCGTAATTTCATTTTTAATAAGAAATATACATTTCACTTTTCGACGAAGATTTTGTGTCATTTGTTAAAAATAATTATTTCAGCTGTTACTCATATAACAATTTTTGTTCATGAATTGTTTGAATTGAATTTCAATCTTCCGTTTTTACTCAATGATTAAAAGGTGATATTTTATTGGTGGAAGACAATTTATCTGGAGTCAGAATCAAGTGACTGTTAACTCCGTCACGTTATAATGCGAGGGCTGTAACATATGTTGTACTTATAAAGCATTTCTTTTCATTTACCTGATGACAAATGTTCACCACTTCGGTAATAATAGTATTACTTAGGTATCAGTTTCAGTATCCTTTATCAAGTATTTTAAAGATGTGACTCAAGATAACCCTTTTCCAAAACAGAAACGATGGTCTGGAATTCGAATGAAAGCAGTGATTGCACATACTCTGAATCCATTATAAAAAATACAGGATGTGAAATAAGTAAATACTAATAAAAAAAAAAAAACACTTCAGACACCTCGGCGTATGGATCAGCCATAACAAATTAAATATCGGAGAAAAAAAAATGAAATTGAACATAGAATAGACTGTGCCCTACACCGCAAATTGCTACAAAACCAAAACATCAACCTGAAAACTAGAGTCAGATCGAGACTTTCTTATGAATGGCGCAAAAAAACCCGTTCAAAAATATCTAATCTGTCAGCTGAAAGATCAATGGAGAAAAAAGGCGTTGGGCGAGTGAATCTTGAAGGTCTTGGAAAATATCATCCTTTTTTTAACATTGTGATCTGGCACTACAGAATCACAGACAAAGAACTGCACTAATAACAGAAACAACATCATTTGAGGACTACCAACAACAGCGACAACTAAAATAGACAGACAATGTAACTCAAAGCGAAAATAATAATCAAATTGTTAACAATCCCTGCCATTCGAAATAAAAGGTTGGGAAGGAAACCCCCATCAATACTGGAAAGAGCGATAACAGTTTCTGGACTTAAGAAACGTGTTTTCCTAAAAAAAAAATGCCTAAGAGTTTATAAATTTTAACCCAAAACGGTACTAGTTGCTCGGTCAATGAATGCCAAATATTTCCTTATAGGGAAACGGCTAATATTACCATTCCCATTCAAATGTTGAAAATAACAAAACTCTATTTTGAAAGAAGATTTAATAAGAACAAATTTCTTGATGATATTGGAAATGTCTATCGCCATCAGACAAAAGAATGAATTACTCTTTAACCTTTTGGAGGGGGATAGAATTCAAAATATTAGAGACGTTGTGCCACAAGAAATAAGCACACATTTAAAAAACAATTTCATTTTTATTTGACTTTTTATTTCCCCTCACATATAACGATATACTTTACATCTCCGAATACAATATTTTTTGTTTATTCCAGTAGCATTAGATATTCAGGTCGAGGATCGTTCATTGCTGCGTGTACCATGCAGTCCAGTACAACCTGTTGCAGATTAGTTAGACAGAAGACGGAGATTGCCAAGTGCCACTTACCATTACCCTAAGAAATGCCAGAAAGAAGAAATACTCGGAATAACACTTTTATGTGATTTCGAACGACTTCTACATCAAGTCAGGCATATGGCAAAGAAGAGACAATGGAAGAGTTTAAAGGTTATTTAATATACAACGTATAACATCAAACATGAAACGAGAGAGTTGTTAAAAAACATGCTTTTAGCGGGTATAGTCAAATAGAGTCGATTCCAATACATTTCAATTAGAAATAGTTTGTTCCACTTATCTGTCATTCTAACAAAGGTTGTTTGTCCTGGGGCAATCGGGAATGTTCAAACACATATCTTCTCTTGAGAGGCGGGTCTTCATGAGCGTTACTGGTTTGGGTACCATTCCCCAGAGTCAGCTGTAAGACATCTATCTCCTTCGAGATCTTGTGCTATCTTAGCGTTTGTAATTACGCGGCAAATCTTATTTGGCGCGAAATCTGGTTATGCTATTAAAGTAAACAATAGAATCTTCCGATAGCAGCAGGCGATAACCTAATTTTTTATACATTAGATGTTTGTCATGGGAAAAGTATATGTCTGCGTCTAGTATTAGATATAATAGTATTCGAATTTCTTAGATATATTTCAATAGAAATACAGTGAAGGAGTAAAACATAAGTAATAATTGACAATAATTTCATCTAAAGAATTCAGACATTGCATTTTTAATGGAATTAATAGCAATCGGAACAGAGAACTATGGTGATGAGGATATTTGGAATTTACAGCGTTATTCTGAAGACAGCATTTCTGGTCATGACCATAAATGTTATAGTTTTGTGACCTTTTTAATTAAAAGGATATTTAAAAAAATGACCACGGTGACTGTTTGTCTGTGACAGTATGTGTTTCTTGGAAATTAATAGCTGCTTCTATTTTAAACTGAATATCTCGGCAACAACGTGTTATCCATTACATACAAATGTTTATATTTGTTAAATTTTCACTTTTAGCTTTTTGTAAAAGAGAAACTTCATATGTCAGTTTTAAAATTTCATTTTTTTTTACACACATCTGCGCGCTTATGTTCTTAAAAAAATATTTTCTCGTTCATCAGTTTTATTTGACATTTACTGCCAATCTGAAAGTAGTTTTGGATCTACGGCTAGAAGTCTATTTTGACTACTTTGTAAATTCCTGGCCTAAGATTATTTAATACTTACGTAAACTCACATTACTTGGCACGGGTGGATAACGGGTGTTTTCTATTGTTATTTAATTAAATCGTGTTTCCTTGTGTCAGATAAAATGTCACTGTGACCTGACCCAACTAAATAAAAATAAAAATTAAAAAAAAGGTCGATTTTTAATCACGGCCTTTTGTTCACATTCCCTCCGCGGGTATTCTGAACATTCGATTATATTTGCAACCAGGCCCGTCACCAGAATGTTTTGATGGGAGTGCGTTAAGTCGGGGTGATGTGGGTAAGAATATGTATACTAAGATTAGTTCACATCATTTTCACTGGGTTGTTTGCAGTCATCGTTATATCCAGTGTTTTGAGATCACACTATTTGGTTTTCCTACATAATCTCTCTCTCCCTCTTTGAAAATATTTACCTATGGTTCTTTCTTTTTTTCAGATTAGAAATGGTGCTATATTAAAATTATATGGGAAAAAGGAATATCTATAAATTACCATAGTTTTCGAATGTATAAAATTTGAATAGATTCTAGCATCAGAAACTTCAAACCGGTCAGAAAATTAAAAAATAGAGTGAGAATAACTTAGAGAATTATTATAGAGTTTTTTTTGTTGTTTTTATTTTTACTTTACTTTTTACTTGCAATCACAAAAAAGGCAACGAGATAGAGTTTGTTTTACTTTTAGCTTTTGATGTCATCTTCATTTATTAGCAAATACACTGATTTTTATATTAGCTCATATTAGTCTCCAAATTTTAAGAATGAAGAGATTTTTAACGCAACTTTATTAAGCATTAACAGCTGAAAATTCTAACTTTCATTATGGTTATATTTTAAACATGAAATAAGTATGAAATATGGCTCAACGGAATTTTACCCGATGATTAAAAAAACTGTAATTCAAAGTTAGCAAGCAGATTGGTTGTCACGAAGCGTATAACCTCGTTGCAGTCATAAATTATTAAAAAGTTCATCCATGATTTCAATGAATTCGTTGTTATCAGTTGCTTACCATAACAAGTCATTTTTGTCAATAGTTGTAAAGGTAGCGACAGGGTTGAGTATAATATGAACAGACATCGTTATTCTACGTTTGAGTTCATGTTCATTCCTCAAGAATATTTTAATTATTATAATTATACACTGACACTCATTTATTTTCATGGTTTCCGGCAACTGAAAACATTTCCTCGCCCACCAAACTCCAGTAAAAAAAAGTAAGTTGTATTCATATGCAAAGCTATATTAAATTATAACATTTAAATAGCGGTTGATACAACTGGAGGCTAAACTAATCCTTACCTTGAAGATGAAACTACTACAAAAATAGTACTGAATACTTTTGTTGGGATTGCTATGAGTTTGAATTTATTATCAGCAGGTTTTAATATTAAGATGGTTAGTTTACGGGCATGTTCACCATATTAATCTACAACAATATAGAAAATAGGCATTCAAAACGAATCAATCACAAGGCAATTGAATAAGAAACAACGGTAATTAAGGTTTCAATAAAAAACAACAACAGACATTTATGTACAATTAATATACAATTAGAAAACTTGTGGTTTGATAATGCAAGAATTGACCATGTATAAATTGGGTGTCTTATTGATTTACAGTTCAAAATTGTTCATGTGTTAAAGAACTGGTCAAATAGAGTAAAATGGAAAATATTACTTATACAGAAATTTGTGTAGTTTGTGTGCGTGATTAAAGTAGAGTATAAATGTCTTAATTTTCTAAAGCCGTCTACCTTGGATTGTTCTGTGTTTATCTTTTGTTAAATACAATTTCTATTTTAATAGTGCGTAAGAACACTTTTCTTAGAAAGTTGTAAGTGAACTTTGAGAGAATAATGTTGGTGTTTGTGTCAGCAGTTGACGCGCGAAAAGTTTCTTAAGTCAAAATAGTGACAAGCGTGGATTCGTGTGGCATCTCTCTGAAGCTAAGTGACTGACTGGTGAATTGGGTCGAAATGGTCTTTTTTATTTGTTTTGGGAATCCAAAGTAGGCTCCAGGGAAATTGGCGAGAAATAGATTTTCGACAATTGTTACACATTTTGGTGTCGTCTCGATCAATAAAAAGTCGAGAATTGCAATGTGAGGTGTTGATTGGTTAAAACTGATTTTGATGGAAGAGTGTATTTTATCACGGTGGTGAGTAGAAAATATGGACGATTCTATCACTTTTAACTAATTATAGTTTGCAACAAGGATCAATCATTCATTGGCATTTCCCTTTTAACTACGAAGTATAGTTTTCGCATTCCTTGTATGTTGAAGAGTTAATTTGTAAGTTAATGTTACAGAATTGCGTAGGCTAGACAAAACGGACAAATCTTACCGCAGTGATCAGAACTTTGATAACCCGAACTTAGTTGGGGTGGTTTGGACATCGTGGGCGTCCTAGCAGTAATGGATTGCTTTTTTTTAGTATAAGACGGAAAAACGCACGAAAACGATCAGTACTATTATAGCAGTAGAGAAGTGAAGATGTCTTCCTCTCCCAGATTCCTTGGTGCGCGGTGATTTTAACAAAAGCGACAAGCAACTACGCGGTGATGATAGGTAGCTGGACGACCTGTTGAAATCCATTCCCTCTATGTTCCTCACTTTTTCTTTCCCGCCAAAGAACGATGCTTATTATTATGTTGTCCTCTGAAATAAAAAGAAACCTGAAGAAAATTGTCAGTTTTGTGATCCTTCTTGTAAATCCTCTTCCAACTACACTCTCGACACACCAGGAGCATCTTTGTATAATTCTCTCCCTAGAAAAGAATCTATATTGAGTGATATACCCATAATTCTGTCCGTGGTTTCTGTTATTTTCTCCAAATTAAATCCCCACACGGCATGTGTACTTGACAGTATTCCTGAAATTGTCATATGGAAATATCCTCTTGAACTGGCTCTTGTTCTTTTCAAACTCTACAACAAATGCATTGCTGCTTCTTGCTTTCCAGCTTCTTGGAAATCCTCTTCTACAGTTCCAGTCTTTAAGAACTCCGACTAACCTTCGTATCCCTCAAATTATTGCCGTATTAGTATTTTACCGCTTTTTGGCAAAGTAGCGCTAATCGATTCCGAATTCGTTAAGCATCTCACTTCGCGCGGCCTTCTTTCAGATTAACAATATGCCTTTCGTTTCTTCAGGTATTAACGGTTATTGCTGAATTTGAATATCAAGCTTTAGATAAGAACGGCAAGATATCTCGAAGACGTTTGACGGGGTTTGGTATGCTGGTGTTCTTAACAAGTTATGGCGTCTCTAGCCGGATATTAATAATTAATTCAATTATTCTTAAGAAATTGTGCAATGAAATTTGCGCTGAATGGCCAGGCTTCTAGATCCTTTTACAGGACACCATCATTGAACCTACATTGTTTCTTATCTTCATGAACGACATTGCTGATGGCATCAGTTCCCAACTTGGTATTTATGATGATGATACAACTATTTACTCCTGTATTAAGTTCGATAGGTCGGACAAAGTACAACTGGCAGCTACTCTCGAGACTGCTATCATCATAGAGAAACATTTCTGCCTTTCATTAGCATTACGGATGCTAACTTCTAGGAGAGCAGCTCATTGCACCTTTATAGTCCCACATTTTCCACTGACATGATGTGGAATGATTAGATTGAATCAATTGCTAGGTTTGCGGCTACGAACGTTTGTTCACCCTGTCAAACAAATCCATCTTGTACATTTATAAATCTAGAAATGTCTATGAATATCGTTGCTTTATCTGGTCCGATGCGCCTGCTATATATCTTGAAATTCGCGACAAAATACAAATACGATTCTGTAATGTTATCGGTCCTGACTTGGCATCTCGAATTCAGGCACTTTCTCACCGTCGTGAGGTGGCTTCTCCCGTCTTTCCTACAAATATTTTCATAGCAATTATTCTGGTGAGCTCTCCTCCTTGGTATCTATATGTATTTAAGCGTGTTACTAGATTGGCAATTAGGTTTCATCGTTTTACTGCTGAACTAGCTATATGTAACCGTAAGTTCTATTCCAATTGTTTCTTTTCTCCCACTTCTCGCCTGTGGAAATCTCTTCCGGTTTCTTGCTCCCTACGATTTTCAATAATTTATATGCAGCGTCAATCGCATCTTTTGTCTTCCCGTGTACTGTTCTTTTATTGTCATTTCTCATCACTGGGTTTCGTTTTCGTTCACTCTCAGTAACCCCTTGCGTCTTAATGGCATTATCGTTTTGCTGGGGGTGAAATGAGTAAAAATCAATTGCCGATAGACGACTAGAATTCAAAGACATCATGCAACATAACATAGTCACTAATTTGTTTCTAATGCCTCGTCTTCTCAGGCTGTAGGCAATTATGACTCTTCAGAAATTTTTCTTTATTATCTACGAATTGTCATGTCTTCTCTGGAAAGATAGAGGAGTGGTTTCATGTAGAGAGAGAGAGAGTAACTCCATATCTACTCAACCAAAAATTCCGGAAATTCCTATGTGCACCATCTCAGATGTTGAGGAAACTTTAGCATGTACTAATAACACCAAAATCTTCTTTAGATATTTTGTTCAGGAATTATGGCCTCTTGAAATCTGATGTCAATTTCTACTGATTTTAAAATAACATGAAGATACTAAGTTGATATTTAGTAGTTCTATAGTCTTATATATGATGAAAACATTCCACTTTTTATTTTATTTCTATTTTTTATAGTCATATGCAGAGGCACAGTGGAGTAATGGATAGCGGTTCAGATTGAGGAATCGGAGAGCCAAGTTCAAATTCCAGTCAAATGCATTACGTTCAATTTCGTGCTAATACCCTTGAGAAAGGTGTGAATCCTCTTCTCCCTCCCTCCAGCTATGAGTAAATAGCAGGACAGACCAGGTTCTATGGCCTTATCTACCTCAGAAAGAAATGTCAACTTACTGCGGGAAAAAAATATAGTATAGATCTATACGTTATCTTTTACTCATAAAAGTTTTAAAAAAACATATTCAATTCTAAGTTAGTAAACGTGCCATCAATCATAAATGATACACCTAGAGAAAGATGTAGCTTTAAAATATCAAACCTATTTTGACTCTTAGAATCTATCGTACAATGAATTTAATATATTCTTGCTTTTTGAATATTAAGTCTTAATCAGGGGTTTATTATCTGACTGATTTTATAGCTGTTATGGTGTTGAAACCATAGAAAAATAACACAGACTCGGATATAAAGTTAAACGGTATATTATTCACGGAAACGTAGTACAAAGTATGTGGACTGGAGAGTACTTCTCTCACTGGTGTCCTGACTCACTCATTCATACACTCACTCGGTGATACACTCTTGGTGACTCACACCTGGTGACTTCCTCCTTACTAGAAATTGGTAGCCACATTATATACGTGTGGAAGAGTCCATTTGTAGGTATGTCAGGTTCCCACAATACCCACTTCCAAGCCTTTTACTTGGTAAAAAGGGTTAATACCTGTTCTTTGGGTTAATTGTCAAAGGTTCAGTGAATTTCCTTTTTCTCCCGACCGTCGTTGTTCAGGCGTATGTTGCGGGGGTTCGCGGTCAAATGTGTCGTAAATGATCTCGGTGGGTTCTTCCACTTCATCCTGTTAGACTCTATTTCATGACGTTTTTTGATTTGATTTATATGTCTTTTATGTGTATGTCTTGGTCCTTGTATAATATACACCATTTCGCCGATCCTTCTAGTGATCGTGCCTTCCTCCCAGTACGGCATATTCTTTTGAAAACTTTAAAAAAAATTTTCTGACCTTGAAGAAATCGTTTTCTTGTTCCGTTTTCGGTGTTACATATTTTTGACTGTTTTGGGATTAGTTTGTCAAAAACAGATCTCACCTTTCTGGTAAACATGATTTCTGCCGGTGAGCCATTTGATGGTGTATTCGGGTTCGGCGTTATACGATAAACTTGCAGGAACTACTGTAATGCTATGTCAGTAGGAGTTCCTTGAGCTTTCTTAAATGCTCTTTTCAGCGTGTCAACGAACCTCTCCGCCTGTCCATTACATCTAGGGTGGTATTGAGGTTTAGTTATGTGCTTGACTTGGAAAATGTCGCAAAAATTCTTAAATTCTGCCGACGTAAACTGTGTACCATTGTCGCTGACAACGCAGTCCACTACTCCAAATCTCGCAAACAGCTCATGTAGGAAACTGATTGTTACAGCCGTTGTCGGCGTCTTGCATCTTAAAACCTTCTGCCACTTGGAGTAACTGTCAACAACGATTAAGTAATAATAATCGTCAATCGGCCCAGCAAAGTCGATATGTATACGTGACCAAGGCTGGTCCGTTTTTGGCCAGGGTTTGAAAGTGGTAGGTGGAGCTTTCGCCGCCAAGGCGCATCCTCTGCATGTGTTTATCATTTCCATTATGTCCTTGTCCATCGCCGTCCAGTAGACATAACTCCGCATGAGACTCTTCATACGGTTTCTACCGGGGTGTCCACCGTGGAAGTCTTTCAAAATTCGTTTCTGTAATTTATTTTGAAATTACAACTCTTTTATTGTATAATAAAACATTATCACACAGTGAGTAGACTTTTGACACACTATTATCTTTTGTTGCGATTTTACGTTTTATCTCGCAAATAAAATCATCTTCTAGCGCTTCGTTTTTGATTTCCGACAACGTTACAGGTAATTCCCGAACGGTATTCGCTATTATTGATTTTATTTCACAGTTTGAACGAAGAGCTGCTATAACTGAGTCTTCAAGTGGGTGGTTTTGATTTGCTATTAGTCTGGATAGACCATCTGCATGGCCAATTTTATTAGTTGGTAAATAATTTATTTTAAAATTATAATTGAGAAGGATGGTACCCCATCTCAAAAGTCTATTCGCCGTATAAACCGGTAACCCTTTTTTGAGCCAAATATGGTTAGTAACGGTTTATGATCGGTCTGTAGAATGAAATACCTTCCATGCAGATATCTGTGAAATTTTGTTACCGCGAATATGATACTGAGGGTTTCTTTTTCAATTTGGCTATACGCTTTTTCTGTGGGTAACAATGTTCTTGATGTGTATGCTATGGGTTTATGTGTACCGTCCGGCATAATATGCAAGATACACGCACGGATGCCGTATGAACTCGCATCGCAGGCCACATTGATATCCAATTGAGGGTTAAAGTGAGTCAAAATTGTTCTGAAGTTAAAATATTTTTTATTTTTTCGAAAGCTGACTGGCACTCCGTTGTCCAGTTCCAACTTTTTCCCTTTTTTAACAATTCATTCAGAGGAGCTCATAACTCGTGCATATTATTTATGAATACTTGATAATAGTTGGCAAGTCCCAGAAAACTTTGGAGCTCGTTGACGTTTTTTGGGGCAGGCATATTTTTGATAGCTTCTGCTCGCCCGGGGTCAAGTCGTATTTCATTCTTATCAATGACATGCCCGAGATATCTTATTTCATTCATATAAAAATCGCATTTCGATTCTTTTACTTTGAGATCGAAATCCTGAATTCTTTCAAAAACCTTGTGGATATGTTTGCGATGTTCTTCGGTAGATTTGCTTGCAATAACAATGTCATCTAGATAGGCACACGCAAAATCCAAGCCGCCCAGCATGGTATCCATGACCTGCTGAAATATAGCGGGTGCAACTTTGACTCCGAAAGCCAATCTGTCAAACTTGTATAAACCCCTGTGGGTGTTGATACGTAGAAGTTTTGCGCACTCCTCCTCAACAGGGATTTGAAGGTATGCATCGCTTAAGTCCAATTTGGAGAATATTTCCCCACCATTTAGTTTATTAAATATCTCCTCCGGTGTGGGGAGAGGGTAATGGTAATCTTTTAAAGCCGCATTGAGGCCCGTTGAAAAATCCGCACAAACACGAATTCGGTTGGACTTTTTTCTTACGTATACAGCGGCCAGCCCATTCGCTAAAACTCACTTTAGATAGTATACCGGCATTTTCTAGTCGGTCTAATTCTTTGTTGATTTTTTCAACTGATGCAAATGGGACATTTCTTTTACTTTTGAAAACGGGTTGAACGTTTTCTTTCAACTCAAATTTGGCTTTTGTTTTATTACATTTTCCTCGTCCCGCCGAGAAAACTTTGGGAAATTTTTCTTTTAATTCGTCTTTCAGGTCTTGGGCATCTGTTGTCATATTTTCCACTTTTTGGCAAAAATTGTTGATTGGTTGATCCCACAACTTAAACCGTTCCATCCAATCCGTTCCAAACAAATTCTCAGAATTTTTATGGACGAAAACTTTTAATTTCTTTGTAATGCCATTCAGTGTTACAGGTAGCGTTAGCTCACCTTCAAATTTGATTTTGTCACCAGTTACTGCACGTGCTGTTTTGTTTGTCTTTTTCATTGTTGTTTTTTTTTAATTTCCTCCAAGTCTGAAGATTAATGATTGAGAGATCCGAGTCAGAATCTAGTTGCAGCTTAACTGTTTTGTTTAGAATGTTAACTACAACGTATTTTCATTGATTCTTATCTACTTTTTCGTTTGATATAGTTTGTCTGACTCTGTTTCTGTTATTCCTTTTATTTCTACAGTGCGCCCCTTTGTGGCCAATTTTACCACAATTATTACATGTCTTGTTTCGGTAAAAACAGTCTGTCGCCCAATGTTGTCCACCACAACGTCCACATGGACTAGGGGGTAATTTTTGTTTTTCACAGGGTCGTCTATTTTAAAATTGTGAATGGGCGTACTCTTTGCTTTCTTTAGCTTTTTTAGGGGAGTAATTTTTTGGCTTGTACTTAATTCTCCTAACATACGATATACCTGATTCCTCGATGTTTTTGGAATCGCTTTTCACACTAATTACTCGCTGGCAATCTTCCGCTAGTTTTTGTAATGTGAGACCTGGTTCGCTTTCTAGTCTTGATAGAACTCTCCGTCTAATCTCCGAGTTTTTTGCAGAGACTAAACCTTGGGCAAATATTAAACATTTGAAATCGTTAGCTGTCAGTTCAGCCAAACGAAAATCGTCACAGTGCTTATTAACAATGGACGCAAATGTAAGATAATCCTCGTCATCCCGTTTTGACAAGTTAAAACACTTCCATCTTTTGTGGAATAAAGTTGTATTAGGGCTAAATAACTCAGACAAAAAGTTTTACTGCTTCATCGAACCCTAATTTACTTGTTTTCTTCGGAAGAATGTAATCGACGAACTTACTATGTTCGGCTGTTCCCAACTTTCTCAAAAGTAAGCGAATTTTTTTAGCGTTCGTCCAATTCTCACAATCAACCGCAAAAAGATCTTCATATCTTCTATAAAAAGCTTCAAATGTTTTATCTTCTTCAGGAAGATAAACAAATGACTCCATAGAATTCCAAATTGTGTTGTGAGAAAATGCAGTGTTGTTTTCACTAACATCCTTTTTACCCAATGTCTTTAGAAATAATTCTTGAAATTTTTCTTCCCGTTCTTTTTGCTTTTCTTCTTGTTCTTTTTGTTGTAGGAGCAATTTTTCTTCCTGTTCTTTTTGTTGTAGAAGCAATTTTTCTACCAACATTTGTTGCTGTTCCTCAGTCTTCTGTTGCAGTTCAAATTGTGCCTTCATCATCTGAACAATAATTGTTTTAAAGTATTCCATAATGACTTCAAACACGTGTTTTATGAGAAGAAGAAAAAATTTCGACAATTTTTTCTTCTCAAAGCGGGGGAAAAAGAAAGTAATTCCTTTCCTTAATATTTCTCAGCTCTGGTTGGTAATACAAAAAAAACTTTTTTTTTCTAATACAGTCTGAGTGTTTCATTTTTTCTCTAAAAGGAGAAAAAAAAATTGCATAAACAACCACGCTGCCAAACAGATATATATTTTCTTTTTTTTCTGTGTGGTCAAGAGAAGCGAAGAACAATTATAGCAATGAGGGGAAAAAAATCTTACAATTTTTCACTAGTAAGTATTTTCAAATTGTTGGTTTACTTTAGATTGAGTAAATATTTCTTTTATACTTTTCTAAATATATCCGACGTCCGCACCAAAGCCTTTTTCGTATTTACGTTGTCTGTCATTCGGTTGGAGTGTCCGTGTTTTTTTCCAGTTGAGTATTAACATATAACTGTTGTAGATGTAACTTTCTTTCGTGAAAAATTTCTTTGTTCGCCAGACTTGAGATTAACACACTGGGATCTTTAGAGTTATGGCGTGACCCTTTTTTCTCTTCAGGTAGAGGTTTCTCTTTGGTTCTTCAGTTCTTATGGTCGGCAAGGGATATTTTTGTTCTTTCCTTTCTGTGATTCGGAATATCTCGTCGCAAGTTGTTATGCTCGGCAAGAGAGAATTTTGGTCTTTCCTTACGTGAGGTCGTTTCGAATCTCGTCGCCAGTTGTTATGGTCGAAAAGAGAGAATTTTGGTCTTTGCTTTCGTGAGGTCGTTTCGAATCTCGTCGCCAGTTGTTATGGTCGACAGAGAGAATTTTGGTCTTCCCTTTCGTGAGGTCGTTTCGAATCTCGTCGCCAGTTGTTATGGTGTTGAAACCATAGAAAAATAACACAGACTCGAATATAAAGTTAAACGGTATATTATTCACGGAAACATAGTACAGTGGACTGGAGAGTACTTCTCTCACTGGTGTCCTGACTCACTCATTCATACACTCACTCGGTGATACACTCTTGGTGACTCACACCTGGTGACTTCCGATATTTAACACCCCCCCCCACATGGGTCGTATGTGGCACAAGGCCGGTTTAATGTGGGTTCTCCGAGCCCGTAGGCTCGGCCAAAAATATGCCTATTAGAACCCGTATAAACGGGTTCAGGGACTGTCTACCTCCCCGGACGAAACTTTGCCCTGCGGCAAAGTCTCGTCCGAGTTCCTCTCTGCCAAAGCAGAGAGTTCGACAGGAGTCACACGTGGTGACTTCCTCTTTACTAGAAATCGGTAGCCACATTATATAAGTGTGGAAGTGTCCATTTGTATGTATGTCAGGTTCCCATAATAAAAGTCATTCTGGTTTCTGACTACCGCCCAGCCTCTCACGATCCAACCCCAAAATTGGACTAGTAGGCTTTGTTTTATAAGAAAAGTACCACTTCATCTCTTATTCCTTAAATAGGATTTTTTTCTCTTTATTTATGACACATATTTACCTAATATGCTAAAAACTTTCATATTTTTTTATATTAGTGGGAATTTTCACGTTTCCATGTTTTTGCTAAACTTAAATTCTTATTTGTTGCATATTGTTTTCAATAGTAGATATCATAATTGAACCTTTTTAGTACTTATTAGCACTTTTTAGTACTTGTGTAATGTTTTTCCTTTAGAATTTTACGTACTGTTTGAGTCTTATACTATTATTTTGTGCCAATTATGACTTGCTATTCCTTCTAAGTTTTTATGTTGGGTACAAGAACTTAGATTTTCTTTTCATCTGAAGTTCAATTTGTACTTTATCCATTCCTTCGTTCAGTATTGATTCTTGTAGTAGCAAACAAAAATTTACACATGTAAATGACTGGTTATCATTGTTAGTAGAAGTAAAAGGAAATGGAATAAATTTCAACAAGGCAATATTTACATATGTTTATATGTAACTATTAACTGATTAATGAAGGAGAGGACATATACTTGTATGCATGTAAATATAGCTGAAAAGAAAGAAGAGGAAGAAACAGGGAGAGTACTCTTTTTATATCTGTTTAACAGCTCCACAAAATGGTGACTTGGCAAACCTTACAAAACCAAGTGGGGGTAATCCATATTTGATAGCTCTTGTTTATTAAACTAATTGCTTGTCAGAATATCCTGTTAAGAGTCAACAAAGCAACATTAAAACGATAGACTGAACATTTCCAATTCTATTGAATCACCCTCTGCTGTATTTACAAGATGTCTGGGGAATGTCTCTAGAAATCTCACGATCTGAAATAGCACAAAATTTACATTCTATCTAGGAAGTTAATGTTGCTGTAAAATTAATCAAAAACAAGAAATTGCATCAACTGAATAAAATCCCGTCTGATCTGTGAAAATAATGTACTTTATCATATACTTGAATCAAGAACTGCCTCCTCTTACTTCAAAGAAGTTTATATAATGATCATTATATTTTTAAAAGGGTGGCTGTTTTATTGGCAGCCAACTCTCTGTAACTGTCCTTGTCTCTATTACAGAAAAATATGTACTTAGGACTCTTTCTTGGATTCATCAAATTGGTTCAAAATATCTTTCTCGGTTATCAGAGCAGCCATTGAAGTCCATGTGATACAACAGATATAAACTTTACCTGGATGTAAAATTCAAAAGAATTACATCAATTTCTATTCTTTGTCATATGCTATGATCTAGAGATGGCATTTGATTGCATATATTGTACTGATTTGGACAAAATTCTATTGCAGTAGCTAAGTTTATTGATGCCAATACACTTCATCATGTAATAAAAGGCTCTGCACTTTACAAGAGCAAAGCAATTATTAGTTTTTTTTACATGGAAACATGAACCATCAAAAGCACTAAATGAAAATTGGGATAGACTTGACAGAAGTTTATTCACTTTACAAGGATATATATCTAAAACCCAAATCAGAAGAAAAATGCTGATGATTATACTACAAACAATTTCCAATAGAGTTGTCAGTGGATTCAATGAATTTTGATTCAAAAATTACAATTGATAAAAGCAAAATTGTTCAACTGAATTTGAAATTAGTAACCAAAGTCAACCAGTTGAGCAAAGAAAGCTTTTCTTTTTATACCAAGGTCAGTTTTTTTAATAAATGTGCAAATTGCAATAAGAAAAATAGCAAATTGACTACAAGCTACCCACAATGCATTTAACAATATGGCTTAATAAGCACCAAGCTAAATTATATACAAATATTAATTATTTTCATCCTGTTCAATATGAAGGGTGGATCTTTGATCCATGATACTCCACACACTAACTGTTGAAACTATTTCACCAGAGGAAAGTTCATATTATATTGAAAGTTTTTTGGTAAGACAAAGTTATTAATCATAAAATGATTAAAGTAAAGACGAGAATCATAAAATACCTTTTTGCTATTTTTTGACCATAGACCGAAGAATGACAATTACTGACAAGGCTGTCCAAAGATACAACAATATTTAGAGATCTTTGACTAAGTTTGATATTTCTCTAGATTCTTGGAAACAGCTGGCAGATGAACTGAAAAATACTTCAAAATAGGATAAAAATAAAGACAGGAAACAAAATGAGAAAGCCAAACATGAAAGGATAAAAAAGTATTGTTTATTTACTTTCTTTCTCATTGGATCGTTGATGATTTGATTTAAACAATGCCTCAAAAAGACTTCATAGGCATCAGTCAGACATATTCCTTACCACAAGAAAATCTAATGAAAAATTTATTTTTTTTATTTTCACATATTTTTTTTATTTAAATTTTTATTCCTGAATTCCCTTCCTTAGATTGCTTTACTTGGTCTCATATTCTGAGTACACTCTTTTTCCAGAAATAATGAAGTATAATTTAACTTTGGTGACCAATAAAAATTTGTAAGCTTCACTTAACCTCATATACATTTTTCCATAAATGTGTTCAATAGGTTTTACAGTTTTTAAAACAAAATAATTAACATTAAAAATGGGGCAGAACTACCTCCTTTGAATATGAAAAGTCCAGCATAAAAAATAAAACGGAATATATTGTCTGCAATGCAAAAATATTTTTTGTTTATACTGTTACAAGTTTCACAGATATTTTCATTGGTTTCCTAAAGTCTTACCATGCCTCATTCTCAAATTATGTACTTAGAATATGAGTTTAGGTAAGGCAATCCAAAGAAAATAATGCAGTATTTAGTAACTGAATATTGCTGCACAGTTTGTAATCAGAAAGAATCTTCTATCTGCTATCTCCTTTCAGGACATGAGTGATCATGGCTCTCCACAACTTCCTATCCTTTTTAGCTTTTAATAAAGTTTGTCTTTTCACTCTCCCTGTTCTGCCACTCATTTAAACAAACTAATATGGTAAGCCACTTGCTACATTCCTCTATCTTGCTTTCAATATGTTATGTGAGTGTCAAATTCCCCAAGCCCTCATTATGTGGTGTCAAAATTTCAATTGTCTCTTTCTGATTCTAAGTATGTGTCCTTTTTTTATCTCCATTTTCTTTAAAACTGCCTCGTTACTCACATGCATCGCTCTGTAGAACACATCACTGTTGCTTCAAGACTCGTCTTTTTAGTGGGGAAATTACCTGGTATTCCCTGCCATATGACATAGCAGTTCACCATTTTTTTCTTTGTTTCTAATGAAATTCTCCTGTTTCTTAATACTTTGCTTAGCTTTTTGAAGGCATCTTTTGCCATTCCATTGCACCTTCACATTTCAGTGTTGCATTTTCTGTCCTCCATTAAAACACCTCCAAGATTTAAAATTTTCATATATTCTTGATTTTGATAGTTCCACTTTTTTTCCTTTTGCTGACATTCATACATTCGTTACAATTGATGTTTTAGTCTTCCTTCACTACCTTTTGTATGAGTTCCCACAGTTCCCTTTCTGTGTCTGCTATCAACATTGTGTCATCTGCATATCTTATGTTGTTAAGAATATGTCTGCCAATAATAAATCCTTTTAGGACTAATTCTCTCAGAATTGCCTCACTGTAAATGTTGAATATGTCTGGTGAGACGACACATCCTTGTTTTATGCACCTTTCTATTTTTGTGTATTTATTGAATTAATTTTCTATCCACTCCCAATATATGCTATGGATCATCTTAATATCTTTCCCAAATAAGTAAAGCTTTTCTAGCAGTTCAAGTAGTTCTTTGTGTGATACCATATATATTATACCAAATAACATTAATTTTTTTTTTATAGATTGTTGAGCACAAAACAAAAAATCTATCAATGCAATTGTGTTTTATTTATAACTATTTGTTTTGACAGACATTTAATTTTTGTCAACCCTTGATGTATGTAAAAAAAACAAAAAAACTGCGGTCTCATATTACAAAATTCAATTTGGTTATAAAACAAATCTTGTGCAGTAAAAGAAAGCATGAAAATACTGCAAATTTTCAACCAAACAATGTTTCATAATCATAATGAAACACTAGAATGAATAAATTTATTTTTATACTACATTATAAGTATAAAAAATAATTAAAAGCTGATACTTTTGAATTTAATTCATTGCTTTTATTTTTTGTATTATTTTCTTACCTATCTGATATCATAAAATATTTAATTGCACCCAATGAGGTCTTTTTTAATTATTCTGAATTTAAGAAAATTTATTAAAATAATCAAATTGCTACTAATCAAAAAAGAGTTATAGAATTGATAGTGTTACTGTTAAATGATTGTTTTCACTTTGATTTCTTTCAGATTTAATTGTCAAGTAAATTGTAGACCTCTAAAGATCTAAATTATTTTTAAAAACATTGAAATTGCTACAAACCAGATTTAAAAAAATAAAAATAATCAATATTTACTAAACAGACAGGAAAACAGAGACACACAAAAAAAATACACGCGTATCAGTTTATTGGAAAACACTCTGACTGATTAAGAACAATAGATTTTATTTAGATTACTCTTCCAAGAAGAAAGAGTAGTCAGTCAAAAGCGGTAACTAAGAATTATTACCTTTTTGAATTTCCGTATTAAAAATAATCTAATAGTTGTAAAAATAAATAAAATAAAATTCTTTTCAAAATATGTCTGATGCGAAAATGGCATTTAAACTTTACAGTTTCTTTCAATTCTTCAAGCACATTTTTGTTTAAGAAAAAAGAACTTTTGTCATCAGCAACAGGAAGAATTTCAAAATCGCATTGAAAAATTACAAATTTTTCAAAAATAAATATTCATTGTAGATTTTTTCCGTCAAAATGTGAAAGAAAATAATGTTTTAATTTCACAAGCACCAACTCAACAACAATTTAGGGAGTTTTATGGAATCCTTTTTGTAAGGTTTCAGGACAAATTTTCTAGATTTATCAAACAGCAAGAAAAAAAACAAAAAAAACTTCTACAATTACAAAGTACAAGTCATTCTTTAATGAATAAGTGCTGAAAATTTAATGTAAATCAGATAATTCCCTGATTTTTGGTAATTTCTTTAAAAAGCGGGGTTTGCTCTCATTTCGGAAAAAACGCATCTTTTGGCTAACTAGTAAACTTCCTTTTATTCATTTTCCTTAAATAATTACTTTGTTAATTTTATTTTGCTATATTTAAATAAATATCGTGCACGGAGACAATATTTCAGTTTATTATGAAATTTTCTCTTTTTTCTAAAATTCTTCTCAAATTGTTACAATTGTTATTTAATTTGAGAAGAATTTACAATTGAATTGTAATGGGAAAAAAAGTCTTAGATACCGCCACGGACTTCTTAAAAAATCCGATAACGCATTGTAATTTAAATTAAATGCCTACTTTGAACTTAAATTTTGGTTTTATTTGAAAGGTAACAGTAACACTAACAGCCTAACGCTAATCCAAATTAAAAGAAAAATTAATTTCCGTTTAAAATGTTTTTAGGCATTTTTAAAACATTTAGGACGTTCACTCGATTCATCGAACCGTCATTATAGACGAAAAAATGGAAACAAGTTTAAACATCTCTTAAAAATCCAATAATCCGAGATATGTTTCGAATTCATCATAATAAATTTAAGGACTCTGAACTGGATTAAAAAGTAATTTTTTTTTTTTTACTTAATGAACATAACGTTTATTTACGCACGGTAGCCTATGGGGTTTAAAAGTAGATCATTTCCATGATTTGCGGGTAATTTTTAAAAAACTGCGAATAGCGTTTTGGGTTTTTTTTTTCTTGACATTATTGAAAATGCGCCCGGATTTTGATGCTAACGAACCTAAGGAAATGGCAAAGTATTTAAAAAATAAACCCGAACCAAAAAGTTTCCACTGGCAAAACAAACAACATTTGATTAAACTTTTTTTTTGTCTGTTTTTCCTACCTCAGCCTCTTTGATTACCATTCCAACTCAGTCTACAAACCCGGAACTTAACGATGAGATGAAGATTGTAAGGAATGACCAATAAAAGCCCTATCCTGCAAAGCAAACACCATGTAAAACCCGGAACTTCGACGATGAGGTTGAAATTAGCAAGGACCAATGAAATACCCACAACTTCATCATACATAGCCATCATCAACATATACACAAGCGAATAAAGTTTGTTGGGCTTCAGTTGCACATTCGTACACCACAAACCATTTTAGTTCCATTTGGGATCGACCAAAAAAAGCAACATAAATTTTCCTTCTTGTTTCATACCGGACATTTATAGACGAATTTGTTTGTTGTTGCAAATTCTTGTTATGAAAGGTTAGTACTACTAATCAACTGGGAGGCAACCACTCCTTTTCGTCTCCACACAAGGCCCTGTGAAAACTGCCACCTCCATGACATAAACAAAAAACTAGAGGGGACAAAAACAAAACAAAAAACAACTATTTTGAGACTGTGATCATTCTTTGTACCAATCGATCCGTAAAGAGAAACCGATTGATATAATAATTAAAAAACTATCGCACGTTTTTTCTGGAAACGTCCAGAGATTTTTTTTCTGTTGAGTTAGAGAAATTAGGTTGATGTTTTATTATTGTTATGAACCTGCATCATTCATTTCAGGTATGCATTGAAACATCTGCAGTTCTTTCTCATATCAAGAAGAAAATAGCATGGAAATATAAGAAAATCTTTTTGAAAAAGCTAATTTAATTTATACAATGGAAAATAAAATTAAAAAAAAAACTTTAATCTCGGAAAACCTTATGTTGAGAGTAAAAATCTCAAAAGTTTTAAAAAATTTAAGCTTAGAATTATTGTGCATAAATGCAACTCTAATTTGACATAGAAAAATTTAAATTTGTTTAACTTGTGTAATCAAAGTAAAGATTTTTTTTAAATAATGCGATGTTTTCAGTTAAAGCAACTAAAAAAAGAATCTTACAAAGTAAAAAAACGGAAATTAATTTTTGGCTGATTTCTAAAAGGTTATTTATTATTTAAGCTGTATTGGCAATTATTTGAATCCAACAAATATAAACTCAATACACTTCAGTCACAATCTAAAAAGACAGAAATACGAAATATTTATTCGGATAAATTATTAACGACGCAATTTCATCGAAGTTCAAGGGAAATAACTCAACAGAGAAGATACGGTTATTTTTCTTGATATTACGTATTGCGTCTTAAGTCATTGACAAATTTTTTGTATGGAAGATTAAAACTGTCAATTAATTGTAGCATTTACCTACATTCTATGTGTGTTTGTGTGTGTGTATGCGCGCGCGTATTGTGGTTAAATTAGTGAATTGTCTATCATCTGAATGTATGTCCTAACATTTTTTGAAAAAAGTATTGCTGAACAAAATATTTTAGTTGATTTCTTCAGATCACCAAGTAAAAACTTAATCTGAATAAAGTACCTGACACTTGATTTCAAATTATGAGAATTTGAATTAGTTTGTACTTGAACTAGTATTATTATTTTTTGGCAATGTTTAAAAAAATAATTAATCATAAGATTAATTAGTCTTGCAGCAAAGGCATAATAGTGGGGCACTCAGTGAAGATCAAAACCTCTACAATAGTGAATAAGCACACTTTTATGAGATGATAGTTGACTAGCTTAACAAACTTGCTGCCTGTTCAGAATTAAACTAAGCTTATTAAATAACCAATACAGTATTGAATGATCTATGAAATGAGCTCACTGATCTTTCTACTACAACAAACGGCCACAAATAATTTGGCTTTTGATTTTTGATGCTCACTTGAGATTTCATGCTAAAATTCTTGAGCAATAGGATTAAAACTCTCCCTATGCTTCAGCCATCTTGATCCAGTTGCTTTAACAACCATAGTATATCTGGAAAAGAGGGTCTGTTACAATACCATTACATATAGTAGCATAGAACTCACATAAAAAACATAATTCAATTATTTACCTATAGACCAGACTTCTTCCTAGAATCAGCAGAGTATCTGTTGACTTTGTTTTAGATCAAAGTGTTGATCCCTGCCAAGAATAAGGGTGTAGTATGTGTGAAAAATGTTCAATATATGCACACAGTGTAGACATAGATATTAACACTGCATGGTGACTGTCAGTTTAACACCTCAAGGATTCTCCATGAAAGTGAGTCAACATGAAGTGTTGAGTTTCATGTCCAAACTGCCTATATTTACAAAAACTCTTTCTCTGATACTGAGCACCCTTCTTCTGTAAATATAGCAAATTTTAAATTATATATATATATTTGTGGTTTTAATTAGAAAAATTGTAGCACAAGGCCAAAGAGGAAATGGGGAAAAGCTGGTCGGCACTTTATATCCTAGACCTAGCTAATCTGATTCACAACTCATTCATTCATTATAATTTCCTCATTCACCACAAAAACTCATCCCTCACCTTTCAATACTACATATACCACAATACCACAAATTCACAGGGAGCCTAAAAAAACATAAAATTTCAATATGTACCTGTTATATTCCATGCTAATAGGAATATAGACTTGAAAACAAGGTGGATAAAATAAGTATAGGTTTATTGTAAAAAACCAGTACAATAAGAATAAAGGTAACAGTTATGCACAAGGTCGACGCAAGTCAATCCAGTAGTGACTGCTACTATTGGAAGGTTGGTAGTTCTCACGTAAGTCTGAGTCGTACTCAACAGATCCCAGCTAGTCTCTTAACTTACAGATACTTATAGGTAGTTACTACCTATAGTGTAGTCACTCATAGGGGTGACAGGATATTCTATTACATCAGTACCAATAGTTCAAATGTCTTTTTCATTTTTTTTTAAAATAATTATGTATACGGACAGCATTCCTTCTTTTATGCATGTTTTGTTAAATGTCATACAAGTAATATCTTGTGGGTATCTTATTTAATTTTTCTTGTGTCCTTTTTTTGTGGACTGAGTGTGTGGAGAAAGTGTTGGTTTTGAGCTTTTTCAGCTAATAATTTAGCCATTTTCAAGTGGGGTTAATTTTCTATGGTACACACACTGACAATGATATTTAAGTAATTTTGTAATTACATTGATTATATAAATAATGTAGGATTTTTATCTATAAAATTCTATTCCTGCTTGTAAGAAAGAAATCAGCTTTTAAAATAGAAATATCCAAAGAAATCTCACATGGAAAAAATAAAAAAGCAATTAACAGCCTGATCTCCCCTATTTACTAATGAGATATTCACTTATTGTTGTTAGTTAATAACTTCTGTTATTATAACATTAGAACATCTCATTACTTAAGAAGGGAAATCAGGTTGTATGATCAATAAATATATCCAGTTGCATTGTTTTATATTACAGAATATGGATACACATTGTGTCAAATCTATACATATATTTCTGAAATATATTATAGTTTACATTACTTAACTTTAATGTATTCTTTGATGATATTCTGAGTTGTGTCTTATTGAGAGGAGTCATTTAAATTCATTATAAAATAAGAAAATGAATCATTCTATGATAATAATATGAAAAGGCTGTCATTATTGTTTGGTGGTAAAGCTGAAAGTATTTAGAAGAGAGATTCCAAGTTAAAATTCTCTTTGTAAACCAGAAAAATGGTCTGAACGTTTGAAAATTGAATAGAAAATATCTTCAATAAAGAACTTTCATTTGTTTTCAATCAAACCTCTGTGTGTGTGTGTATATATATATATATATATATATATATATATATATGTATATGTATACACACACACACCAGCCGCTATGTAGTGCTGAGTTCTGTGTCCCTATAATATAATGGCTGCTCAGGCAAATTCTTGTTCTTTTATTGTTCTTGCTTTGTAATAGTATTTTTTTTTTTGCATATTTTCTAACATAGAGAAACCCCTTGTGTCTTAGTTGCTTTATTGCCTTTTTTGGGGTGAAATTAATAAAAAAAAAAGACACATGTTCAACATCCACAGAGCCTACTTGTAGTTTATATTGCAGATCTTAGTTTCTGGGTGAGACTGCATTATCTGGCATAGTCAACAGTCTGAACAAGGCTAGTATACTTAAACCCTTGGTCATGATGACTTGTGACTTTGTGCCAACATAACCATCAATGATTCCCAAATAGTTTAGTCTCTTCAATTTCACTCACAACACTTGGGTCAACCTGTGGTATGGTTTTCAGGCAATTTCCAAAGGTGCTTGAACCCAGGTTTCATAGTCAGAAAATGAATGTTCTAACCACTCAGCCACATGTCCACACTGTCTATATCTACAAATTTCCAATATTGAGCACTCTACCCATATAAATATAGCAAATTTTAATATATATATATATATGTGTGTGTGTGTGTGATGGATTGGAATATTAACATTGATAAGAGATGATCCTCTTTTGCAATATAAAACTATAGAAATTCATTATGAAATGTTTCAAATCATTGTCTCATTTTGGGGATACTGTGAATTAATATGTTATACACAAAACTCTACAATTAATACCAGATGTTTTATTTTAATTTTTATTATTAATATATAATTTTATGATAGGCCTTAATGTGTTAATCAATGTGTAGCTATTTAAACTAATTTCAATTTATATAACACAAATCCAATTTGGGTGTCTTCCCAATCCACAATCAGGAAGAGAATATATAAAGAGTGTTTATCATAATTTTAATATAATAAACTAAACAAGTATACAAGGTGTCATAATTTAATTCTCAGAATGACTGCTGTGTGTCACTGGGGTAATGAACTAGGCAAATATTCATACTAGAGTGGCACGCTCTCTGTAATACAGAAAATGGAAATGAAGTAGAACTTGGGAAACACAGAAAATCATGGGAAATGGGATTTTTGCTACTAAAAAATAAAATATTCCAACAGTAAAAAATAAAATTCCTGAGCTGGAACTTGACAGAATCATCATTTTATATAAACTTGCAAAACACAGCAAAGTCAGTCACTTATGCATAAGAGCTATGACCTATATTGCTGCAACATATCATTCTATAAATAACTTGGGGTATTTTCCACTACTGATCCCATTACTGCACAAGTGCCATAAACTACTCCAATAGCTTCATGTCTCGCACATCTCGCCTATGGAACTCCCTTCCCTATTACTGTTTCCCTGACAAATACAATCTCCAACGGTTTAAGTGTAGCGTCAATCGACATCTCCAGTTGCCTTGATCTATCCACTTCCCTTCTCCACATCCTTTCATTTTTCATTCCTATCTGCTCTCGCTCCAAATCTTCTTTAACCCCCTTGCCTTGATCGACCCACTGTCTTTCTCTTTCTCCACATCCTCTCCTTTACCACTCCTATCTGCTCTTCCTCCAACCCTTCTTTAACCCCTTGCGTGATAGTGGCCTCCAGCCTTGCTTGGGGTGATACGCTTAAAAAAAAAAACAAAAAAAAAACAAACTAATTCATTATATTAATCTGTCAAAACCAGTCACCGCAGGGCAAATAACCACATGTGATATTAACATATAAATAGCGTGGTACATGCCATTAAGAGTAGTAAAAATAAAAGTTGTTGTTTGTTTAGTAATTAAATTAGATTTTTAAATGCCGGTTTGATTATCTTTCACAATGTGTAAACGAAAAGGTAGCAAACTTATTGGGTGCACACTTTTGGCAAAATACAGAGCTGAAGAGCCAGCTTTCGGAGATGATTTTTATCATGATGGTGATAAATTATTTTGCAGTTTTTGTCAACACACTGTAGACTGGAGTTAGAGGGACATGCTTGTGGATCATCAGAAATTGCTGAAGCACAAAAAAAATAAAGATGCTTATATAAGTAGACAATCTATTTGTATATTTTACTGTTTACACACAAGTCTCTGTTTTTCATATGTTTTTATGATTTTGAAACAAAAACAAAAAAATTGAAATTTATCGTCATGGAAGAACATGGAATTTGACATTTTAGAACATGAAGTTGCCATTGCAGTTTATACCGAAGCATGACCATTCCTTTTCTAACTTCTATTTGAGATGCAAACCAGATGAGTCATTACTTGCGAAACCATGTTGCCAAGTAGAGACGTAAGTGTTCCTGTTATACTGTTTGCAGAAAATGAGTGAAAGGAATGTAGGGCAGTGGATTAAAATTATTTTATGTGAAGATTGGTAAAAATGCTAGTGAAACATTAGCCCCATTAAAAATAGCTTACGGTGAACATGCTACAAAGAAGTCAAGTGTTTTGAGTGGCACATGTTGCTCAAAGAAGTACAAGAATGTGCAGAATGATACAAAGTGGGCAGCTAAAAACAAAGAACAGATGCAAATGTGAACAAAGTGCGAACTTTGTTGTGCTTAGATCAAAGCTTAAGTGTGCAATTGATAGCAGAAAAACTGAATATAAATAGAGAATGTGTGCAGCAGATTCTAACAGTGGATTTGGGAATAAGAAAAATATTTCCTCAAAGATGATGCCTTGAATCTTTGACATAATACAAGAAATGTTCAAAAGGTGAGGTACTGATAAGCATAAATTGAAACATTGTGAAAACTGGAAACTGAAATACTTATTTGAATTATTCATCATCTTAACTGTTAATACCACAACGCTTTAACCAGTATACTTTCTTTCCTTCTTCAGGTATCTGAAGACATAGTTGAGATTTCAGACAGAACTCTTTATTCAATCCAGGGGAGGGGGGGGTTAGATTTTTCTCCTTCATTTAACTTGACTTGCTATTGAGGAGAAAGTCCATTCAAAATTTAGCAACAAAATTCTCTACTTGTAAACCAATCTGTTAACACTGACTTTTTAAACATCCCTTTACTATGAAACAGAGGTAGAAAATAAATTTATGCCTCTTTGTACCTCACTTTTTGAACATCTCTTGTATTATGAGGCAGAGATAGTAAATTAATGTATGCCTCTTTGTACCTCACTTTTTGAACACGGCTTGTATTATGAGGCAGAGGTAGTAAATAAATT
Organism: Acanthosepion esculentum; assembly: GCA_964036315.1. Lineage (NCBI taxonomy): Eukaryota > Metazoa > Mollusca > Cephalopoda > Sepiida > Sepiidae > Acanthosepion > Acanthosepion esculentum. The sequence goes on along the minus strand of OZ038506.1, from coordinate 94,210,502 downwards.
TATGCTTACCTGTATCTCACTTTTTGAATATCCTTTTTATTATGAGGCAGAGATAGTACATACATTTTCCAAAGAAGAGTAACTTAACAGAATGAAAAATGCCTATTTAAGAAAATTTGCTTCCTTAGCTGTTTGGAGAACCATAAGAGTGGAACGGGAACATCTAATCATTCACCTCCCAATAATTCGATGCTTATTTCTTCATATTTTGCATTTGAATTTAGCATGACATGAATTGCAATTTGTTTGACACGTCATTTTAGATGGACTTCTCTTGATACAGCAGGGAACTTATGTCCTTGTCAAACCCAGACTGATACTTTTTTTTTTTTTTTTATAAAAACTAAATTTGGTGCTTTCCTTCTGTTGGGGGTGATTATTATGCAAATCTCTGGGAGAGAAGAAACTTGACTGAGTTATGTTTATAAAAAAAAGAGTACAGTAAAACATTGAGAATATAATAAATTCCTTAAAATATTTGAATAAATTTCAATAAGATAATTTTACAATGGGATTTCCAAAATATAACTCCACACATTAAGGATAACTTTGACCTTCCTTTTTTTTTTTATAATAATGAAGCACAACCTAATGGATGAATCCCCATTCATCAGCATTATCAGATTGGTCTCCAAGTAGTGAATTTTTCTAAATTTTGAATGGACTTTCTCCTCATTAGTAAGTCAAATTAAATTGAGAACAATCTACTCACAAAATCAATGACTCTTGGCATTGAACAACAAGAAAGTATGTATGAATTAAGAGCTCTTCAGAAGCAAAGTACCAGGTCAGTGATTTGTTCTCCATTTAACTTTGAAAAATGTCATTAGCATTACATTTCAGCTGATCCCTTCTCTAGCCCTTACGAAATGGGATTCTGTGATAAGAAAAACAAAAGATTTTTTTTCAAGGAAAAATTCCAGATGGTAACAGAAATGTGGCCACTCGTATACCAACTAAATCAATTCATACAAAATTTATCTTGTGATAAAATCATTCAAAGTTGGAAATTTATTGATATTGTAAACTCAAAAGATTTTGTTCTTTTGCAGTTTCTGGGTGAAATCAGATTCTCTTGGCTACGATTCATCTGAATTTTAGTTATTGGCTTTTGATATCGATTTTGTTTGGTTTTTCAAGTTACGAGTTCAATCCTTAAGTTATCAATCCATGGTCACATGATTTGATGACTAGGTGAGCACAACCATCACAAAATTTCTGGAGAAGCCACAGTGACACTATAAAGATGAATCATTACAGACATCAATCTCAGTTTAATCTCTAAGAAGGGTTTAAATTTTGAGAAAAACAATGTTAAATATTATCATAGAAATAACAGACTACATTTAAAAGTTCTGACTAGAAGCAAACTGGAGAGTAGACTGAAATAGTGCATTAAAAACAAGATGAAGGTTTGAAAATAAAAAGATGAATTAAAAAAGGAGTTTGTTCAAGTTATAGTATAAAAGAATAGAAAAGAGCTAATGAAATAGAAGAGGAAAAAGATAATCTTCTATATTAAAAATTCATCTGTAGTAGAAAAGAATAGAAAAGAGCTAATGAAATAGAAGAGGAAAAAGATAATCTTCTATATTAAAAATTCATCTGTAGTAGAAAAGAATAGAAAAGAGCTAATGAAATAGAAGAGGAAAAAGATAATCTTCTATATTAAAAATTCATCTGTAGTAGAAAAGAATAGAAAAGAGCTAATGAAATAGAAGAGGGAAAAGATAGTCTTCTATATTAAAAATTCATCTGTAGTAGAAAAGGAATGAATGTATTTTCAATTGATGTCACCATTGTGAAAGAAGGCATACCATACCAGCAGTTAAGAAGAAGTATTTTCTCTTGGGATTACATTATCGGAACATAGAGAAAGAAAAAAAGGGAAAATTTCATAAATCAACTTCAGAATATAAAAACATTTTTATAGATTCTGCAGAAAATCTGAATTTGGGTTGTTTTTTTAATTTTAACAATTGCTTTAGAAATACCATCTTCTTACAGATACTAGATTAATGAATGAGCATTAAGGCTACTTTTAATACTATGTGTGACAAAGAATGTACTCACTGAATTATTGTGATAGAAGCAAGGATACAACTCAAAAAAGTCAAGAGAAAGATCAGATGAATAATTAAAGACATTACTTGTTAAGGTTATTTAAAGGGAGTTAAGTCAAAGCTGCATTTACTGATCTAAGAGTGAGTTGTGTTGTGCCTTAATTTAATGTGCAAGAAAAACTGTTTTGAAAAATTTTTATTAAACATCAATTTTTATTTGTGGCAATAATTCATTTGAGCTATTTTCGTGATTCAGTAAATATATTATGCATATATACTTCAACTTGTCCAAATGCATATAAACACAAGTGAAAAAAAAGTACATTTTCACTTATAGTTTAAGCTGGTCAATAACAAATTAAAATTATTTCAAGTTCTTTAACATGATTGTGAATTATTTTTTAATATTACTTAATTTTATCCATACACGATCACAGAAAGTTTTGCTTGAAAACATCAAGTCAAATATCGTCAGAATTAATAACCAATATTTTTCCTTTACTCCATCACTGATCTCCAGATAAGATCTTGAAATCTAATGACACTGAACAACATTTGCAAACCAGAAAGAAAGGAATATCTTTTTCAAAAACAAATTCTCTGACAAAATTCTTAAAAATAGTTTCAGGACTTATTCATAAATAAATGAAATTATTTTTGAATTTTTTGTTTTAGAAAATCTTGGTAAAAATATTTTTTTTTATTACATATGTTACCCCACTGACTTAATTTTATGAAATTTTGAGAAATTAAAATTCCAGGGATTTCATATTTGTTAGTTAAAAGCAGGACTCCTTGGAGAATTTAAATCATCAATTTGTTTTTGTCAAACAGAAACACCATTTATCTGCTTAGAATTGTAAAATAAAAAATTCAATAAAACTGACATTATTTAACTAGAAAAACTTTTAATTGCTTTTATAAATAAAATATATTAAGGTTTTTTGATGAATAATGAATTTTACAAGAATTGTTTTCATTTTTAAAAAATTTTAATTAGAAAACTTTATTAAGTTTTAAATCTTTTAAAATTCTGTATTAATTTCAGTTTTTAGATATTATTACTATTATTATTAAGTGAAAACTATATTTACTAATCATAAATGGGAAAGCTTAATACATCAGACACCATTATTTTTTTATTAGTGTATAAACATGCTGATTTTTGTAAGTACAGGTGACCATACACAACATTATCAGAAAATAAGAGCGATAACTATAATAAATTTAAAGTCAAAATTTCTAAAATTCCATAAAACGTTAGATTATGGAGAATATTTTCCTAAATTTTAAAAATTACTAAGTACTTATAAATTAAATAAAAAAGTGCTCACTTCATTTTCTTCAATTATGTTTTGTTTAGGGCCTCCATAGAACAACATTAAATCTGTCATCGCCTTGTCAAATGTCAACACAGCTACTGTCTAGTTAAAACATACATTTCTGCAATATTTTAAATTTAAAGTAATTATATTTGTTTCAAATCAGATTAATTATATTTTTAAATCAGCTAATATTTCTCAAATAAAGTTTCAGAAAACCATATTTTATTTTTGGAAGATTTTTTAATAGAGAGAATTACATTGTGATGAAAGAAAAATGCATGCTAATCAGTTATTTTATTAAAAAAAATTCTTTCCAGTCAATTTAAAATAGTTTTTGAAATACAGCAAAGTATTTTGCTTATCAGAAATATTAAATTTAATCTATTAGCTTGAAATTAAAACTAAAAATAAGTTTTGAGAAAGATTTTTCATTTTCAAAAATTGATTTTAAACATTAGGTATCACATTTTTTGTGGAGGTCAACATAAATAGCAACACACTGATTAAAACAACATTTGCATATGACTGCTATACTTTCATACTGAAAGTGAGGATCATATATTTAATATGGAGTATTATTTATTTTTAATCTTTCAGACCACATTAAAAACAAAAGCACATCAGACGGCAAGACTTTTCTTTTTCAAATTAAACCTAAATTATAAGAGGTAATCCAGAAACTGGTTTTTGGTATATATTTGTCATTTATAACTATTTACACAAAATTCTGAGAACATCATTCTCTGGATTGAAATTGTGATTTTCATAATGGAAGCTAATTATGGCAGAAGTTAATTGATGCTTTTCTTTCTTTGGTACTGTAAAAGAAAATACTTCATTGATTGTAGAAATGATTGGTTATAAGTATATATATCAGGGCTGTGGAGTCAGAACACAAACCCTTCGATTCCGACTCCTATATCTTTGGCATCTCTGACTGAGACTCCTCTTTAAGTAAGTGATTATGGCCTACAAATCAAATAAAGCCTATGCAGACTAACTTGAGTCAGCCTATATCATTATAATTGGTTTATATCAAAGAATAAAGATATTGTGGCTTTTATATCATACCTATTCATTCTTCAATATTTTCTAACAGAATTAAACACAAAATCTCTGAAAGGATATAGAAAAATAACAATAAAAACAAATATGCTATAATGTAAGATTTATATATATATATATATATATATATATATATATATATATATCTTTGCAAATAAGAAATAAGTACAGAACAAAAAGAAAACTACTTTATAACAGAAGTTGAAATATAAACTACAAGATGTAAAAGACATAAAAATAAAAATTCTATAATGTAAGACTTTTTTTTATATACATAGTTTTTGCAAATAGAAAATAACTACAAAAAGAATAAAATTAATTTAAAAAAGATGTTGAGATGAATTTCTTTAAAGGAAATAGTAAATATACAGTAGAAGAAATAACAAAAATAAAAATTCTATAATGTAAAGCTGTTTACATAAAGTGTAAATTCAACTGGAGTTGGAATTGATAGTTTTACTGACTCAGACTCCAGTGAACTCTTAATTGCTTCTGACTCCAACTTCACAGCCCTGATATATATATATATATATATATATATATGTATGTATGTATGTATATATATATATATAACGAATCTATACTCAAAATAAATTATCATATATAAATCTTAATAAACACAGGTTTAATTATTACAAAATATTGTAATTACATAGATCAAGAAAAAAAATTGTGGCAATGTAAACATTTGGCCCACAAAAAATAAAGTGTCATAGGACACCACTATTATTGTATACAATTTTGATTCCATTGGCAATGTTTATTTACCAGTTTATGAAAACATGTGAGCCAAGTACAATGTGATATTTATTATTTATCTTTTATAAAGATGTATTATTTACAATTTTATAAAAGAAATTTGAAAAGAAATCTTTTTATTCAAAAATTTATAAAAGATTATCAAAATATGTGAGCCAACTACAATGCAATATTTGTGGTAAAATTACAGACATTCTGTAATTAAACATAAGGAAAACTTTGTCCAACCAATGAATAGGGAGATAAACACTTAAAATATTGAGTACATGGTCTTGCCTAAAATTTAAAATTAAAAGAATGTTTGATTCAGAGAAAGACACCCTTAACCTATTTTAGTGATTTTATATGGCAAGAGCAAATGAAAGAAATTCCCCAAAAATGCATTTGGTCAAAATTTATAATTAGTTATTCATTTAAATTTTCTTGTTCAGAAATTTTCATAAATAGTTCACATATTTTTATAATTTTGTAAATATAAAATTATTCTTGTAAACAAGCAATCTAATTAATAAATAGTGTTTGTATCCAATTTCATATGTTTGGGTTTTATTAAAATTCTAATCATCACATTTAAAAACAATAAACATTGCCAAGGTTTTTAAGGGAATAATTGTCCTTTTGACACACCATTTTATACAGGCATGAAGGTTAAACATTGCTTTTTGGTATTGTACAAACTATGAAAAGGTTTTAGTCACTAGTTGTTTAATGCAAATATACTTGACATTTTTGGTTATTTGATTGTCGGTCTATAACTATTCCACCTTACATTTATGAACTTTAAAGTCTGTTTAGGTAGGAACAATTCATCCAGACAAGTTTTGCTAAATTCAACCAACAACGTATGTTTGTTTTATTTTTTATTGTAATTTTTCAATTTTCTGATAAGCTATTCACTGAATCCTGATGTGCAACATCTTATTTGAAAATTGGCAAATTTTAAAAAAATTAAATATACAAACCATTTTGGTTTTAAATTTAACTAGACTTGTTTGGATTTATGAACTTGGTGAAAACACTACTTTAAAATGAATAAATAAAAGATTTATTTTTGAAAAATATTAATCTATAACATATTTTTGATTCTCTTTATACAGCTACTGACCAATTTTCTAAAAAAATACCACATATCTCAAACAGTCTTTCAGTGTGCTGAAGGCTTCATCGGAGATGTTTATTCCTGGTGTCAATGGGGAATTCCAGATCTCTAAAAACATCAGACCTCCTCTCCCAAGTAACCAAAACAAGAGCGATTACCTCCTGGTCAATAGGAAAAAAAATTCCATCATTAACAAAATACAGATTCAAGAATTAATCTGTGGATGCGAGTTAATTTATTGTTTTTTTTTGGCCATATGTAAAAATATTTGAAAGCAATATGTGAGCAGTCATTTGTAAAAACAATGTGAATGCATTTGTCGTGTATACAAACTATGCACGTATATACAAGTAGAGATCAGCGCAAATAAGACTAGCAGACAAACCAAACTCGATGGATTTTTCTTCTTTTATGGCTTATCAACCCTTTGTGGGTTATTTAAAGCTGACTAAACTAAATGGAAGATTGAAGGACTGATACAAACAAAAATAAGGAAAAACTAGAAAGTTTGATGTGACTGAGCGAGCATCAATTCATGAGTCGCATTTTTAAATTAAATGCAACTCATTCATTAAGGTTCCCAAAGTAAGAGACGTTTATACAATTTTTAATAATCACAGTGAACAAATTTTTGTGTTAATCAGAGATGTTAAGTTTAATGAGGTACTCACAAACACGCGTAACTAGTAACAAGTTATACTCGAAATCGGGACAAAAGTTATCTTTCAAATGTAGTCTTTCAGCTACTTATAAAATCCACACTATCTTTTAAAAAAAAAAAAAAGGAATCTATTTTCAATCTGCGAAGGATACTTTATTTTTAGTGAAGCCATTTTGAGTTAAATAAATAGCTTTTCTTAGGGTCAAAAATTTCAACATTTTATCTTGAGAAAGCTATATAAATTCTCAAAACTCAAATCTCCAGAATAACCTAATTGACACCCCACCAAAAAAAAACATAAATGACACTGGAATAATACGTAATGAAATACATCTGTATTTAATTTTATTTCAATAACGAACATGAAGCTTTAAGTTTCCTATTGCATTGGAAAAATTATTTTCATTCAACATTTTTATATCATTACTTTTTAAAAGCTGTATACACGGCTGGCGTGTAAGTATCGCAAACAAGTACTAATTCTATTTATACCGAATACCAATAATTATGATCTTGTACCAAACCTGACCTATTTCAATTTTTGATGTTATAATAATAAAGACATTAACACACAAGGGAGATAACTCAATAATCCCGGAAATAACTAGTCGTCGGTCCGTTTATGGAGGGAAAACGTGTTTGGCTGTTTCTAAAACTATATTCAAAGATATTTTTATTATTTACAAAGGATAAATTAACTTATACAGCAACTGTACATTCTTTTCATGAAATAAATGTAGCTTCCAAAGATTTGGATCGACAAACAATCCAAATAAAATGCAAAATAGACCAGTTTAACTTTGCCCATTTCTTTTACTTTAATTTAACAACAATGTTCACACTTACTCCACTCACAGTATTTTGGTCTTAAAGGAACAGAAGGATAATTTGAGAGACTTTAATTTAATAAAGTTGAATGTAGAACAAAATTGATGAGGAAAAATAGTCATAAAGAAAACAAACAATTTCAAGAAAACAACGCAAGCTTTTTAGTTGTTTTTTTTTTCATGTCATTGTCAGTAATAAACGATTCAGAATTAAAATAAACGTGAGTAGGCTGGTTCAAGCAACTGAAAGGAAAGTTTTAATGAAAATGTTTTTAAAAAATAAGTAAAACTTGCCTAAGATTCAGACATCTTGTAAAATTTTAACCCAGAAAGTAGATGGTTTTATTGTAGTAATTTTCCTTTTTTTTTTTTCTTTTACATAAGATTTTTTTGGTCGGGTTTTGTTTTTTGGGGTTTTTTTTTTTTTGTCTGTAAAAAGAATTCACAAAAAACACGTGGTCCTTTTATCACTTAAAACAGAAATTGACTGTTTTGTTCAATCACCAATGTTGATTCCCCCCTTTTTTAAACTGTCAGTAGCTGTAGTATTGAATATTTTTTGTTTTGTTAAAATATCTTTAAAAAAGAGCCATTTTTATTTCGTCTCATAACTCCGAAACACTCTACTTTCTTCTTTCCGAGGTTGCAAGAAACAAATAATTAAAACATACACAAAAAGGAAAACGAAAAAATATTTTAGATGTTTTCGAAAAACATCAAGTTGAAATATCGTCAATTGAACCATAAGTCACGTGACTATTTGTCAAAATTAAGCTTGTAATTTTGCTGCCCATCGAGCGATTTTCAAAGTTATTTTATATCGCTCTTATTATTAAAATCGGTAAGTAGTTGTTTAGCTGTGCGTTTTTAGTTACTTATTAATATTTGTTTTCTTTAACCAAGATTTAAAAGAAAAACTACTGTCAAATGATGTTTTTAAAAGCGTTTCGCAGGTACAAGTCGGATAATTTGAAAAATGACCTTTTTTTTATTATAATTTTGTTTTATGTTGTTTGTTGTCGTTAAGACGACGAAGAGGTTTTCGAAGTAGAACCGGATTTTTTATGTGATTTTTTCTGCGAATGTTTCAGTCCAGAACTTGTAGAGGGAATTTCATCTTCGACAGAGTCTGCAGACATTTGAACTGGTGTCCGAGTGGGTATCGTAGGTCGATCGACCCCAAAGGACCGAACAATCTCTCTCCATTCCGCCGGGGATAAAGGAATAACACATTGTCGAGTACGGACATTCTCTTTCTTTAAAGCTTGACTCTCTTCTACACTTACCGGTTCTATAACGGGTAATTTATCGTCATCCAGGTAGATTTTGGCCAATCCATCCCTGACTAGGAAGGACAAATGGAAAATATTTTCCACCGCTTGACCATAAGAGTCTGGATTCAGTGACAGACGAAAATAACAGATTGGATTTCGACCCTCGGCTCTGTACAATTCTCTCAAGCAGCCCAAAACTCTCTCAACTTCTTCAGTTGTCGCTTCATTCTTTTCCGTGTCACCGAATTTGGAAATTTGTTTGGGAACAGTAGCTTGCTCTGTAGAAGTATTCTCTTTATCTCGGGGTTTCCTCGTAATGTTTTTGTGTAACTGGACAGTCCCTGGATCAAAAGATCCGTACAGCAGATGCAGAGGAGTAAACCTAGAGAAATAACCTGAACATTCTCGTCCGATAGTTGCCCATCCGGACTTTGAAATAGTTAACTGTTCACCGTCCAATGATTCGAGATGTTGCGGCCCCAGGTGTGCCTTAAGTTTGTCAGCATATTCCGATGGCTGAAAACGGACAAATTCTGTATTTAATGCTTGGGCCTTTTGTTTTCCAAGATTTGAAATAAGATTCAAAGCGTAAGAGTCAAGGGCTGCCTCCCGTGTTCTTATATGATTTGATTCAAACACAGGTTCGTAATATTTCTCAGCCTTGCTTAGATGCTCGTCTAGCGCCTCTGACGACGGGTTGATCAGTGCCTCTTTGTTGCGGTTGAGATCATCGATTAGAGATCGATAGTTCTGTCTGATCTGTCGCTTCTCTATGTCGCTCTGTTCATCCTCGTTAAGGGTGAAGTTTCCTAAGCCTGACAACTCCGCCATGTCCAGCTTCCAAATAAGAGAAAAGTTGCCGCCGACAGATTTTATGATTTTCACTTAACAGAGAAGCAAAAAAGGGAAATAACCCAAAATGGATATTAAACTGCATCAACAGCTGAAAAAGATTTAAGAAAAAGAAAACATTTTTCAAAAATAAAATATGTACTTCTGAATTTTTTTATTAATCATTTCTGGCAAATATATATATTTTAGCATTCGAAATAGGAAACATTTAATTTCTTAAGTATGAATTCATAAAATACGACCAAAGATCTGCTATTAGCAATTTTCAGGTTGGCAAATACTAATATTTTTTATCCTGATTCAATAAATTTCCTAATAAATAAAAAACAGAAACAAATTCTAGACATTGGAAGAACTGAAAGAAAGACATTTTACATTAGTACTGGCCCAAAAGTTTATGGTATCTTTATTTAAAAAACAGCCATTTATTACTTCTGTCTACTCTAGATAAGAAAATAAAGTATTTACTATACTTAATAGTATTTAAATTTAAATGATTTCCCTCTATTTACATTGGATATTACAGTATTATGGAGTTATGCTAAATACAGGTATTAATAGTTTATGGTATCTGGGTAGACATTAGCCAAGCAAATGCTTTAATTTTGTATGGAAGATCCGAAAGATATTTCTTGAGGAAAAAGGGGTAGGGTTTTATACCATCAAATAGGGTACCTGATTTGCCAAAAGTATACTAAGTTCAAAATCAATAATGGTAGACGTGAAACTTTTATATAAAATATAAATAACTTAAAATACTACTGAGAATTTCTATATTCTGGCAATTTTTATTCTGTTTTATTTTATTGTTGAAATATTTTATATAAAAGTTTGGAATAATTTTCAGTTAAAAAAATGTAACACTTAAAGCCAAGGTAAAATATAAAGAAAGAAAAATGTTTTGTAATGCTAACATTCCTGATATAAACTGTAAGTAAAGCATTAATCTGTTAATTTTATCATTTTCTGTCATTAAACTGATGTTAAGAAACTGTCTATAATTTTGAGAAGGAAAGAAATTGTTTGAATGATCCTTTGTTTTTACCACAACATTTCAGCTAATCCATTCTTTTTTACATATACATTTTGTATAGGATAAGAAATGGTGGCAGATATATAAACTGACTCAACTGATTTTTGTTTACTACTATTTTCTGGTAAAAAAAGGCCCTAATTTTTTTTATAGATTGTAAATATGAATAAGGCTATAGAATAGATCAGCTAAAATATTGTACAACAATACATGAATGAGTTTAATAGTCTGAACAACTCTTGGATTAACACTTGGTTGGTTGTTTGGTTGATTCATTTTCTACGGCTTATTAACTTTTCATTAACTCTTCACTTGGATTAACTCTTGGATTGAAAATGTGTCTTTAACTCTTAGTTTGAAGGAACTTCTTTAACTGTACAGAGAAACTGATCTTTTTTTAATATCTATGCATGTTGATAGATGTAGTATTTTTATATGCTAACATTTTTGAACTTTCAGTATTTAAAATATTTTGTGTTTATAATAATGAATATTATTATAAATGCATTTTTTAATTATAATTAAATGAATGAGTTTGAAATTTGTTATTACACAGTGTCAGATTTTATTATACAAATCAGTGTTTTCACAATAAACTTTGTATTATCCAGTTAATGTTAGTGAAATTTTCATAAAATATATTTATACAAGCAATATATCATATGTTTCAGCTTTGATATCTATGCTTACTAAAAACAGATAATAATAACTTGTTCTTGCAGTTTCAGGTTTTATAATACAAAGTGTAACATAAATTTTTATTTATAAATAAATCCCAAATATATACAGGGTGCGATTAGTAAATTGTCGCTATTTTATATTTTTAATTTCATGCATGCCACATTGTTTTTGATTTTGTCAACTGTACAGAATAGTAGGGTGAGTTGGGCAACGTCTGTGGGGGGAAAAGAGCACCATGATACAATTCACTCCACCAGAAATTTGGAAACAGCATGCTGTACTGCTTGTCATTCATGCTGGAAGCTCTAATATGAACATTTCAAAGTGTTTGGGTGTCAAGGACAGTGCAGAGGATTCAAAAAGAGTTGGATGGGTCTAATGGTGATTATGACAGTATGGCAGCTCAGAAAATTCACTTTGTTCTGATAAAAAAAGAACTGTATTTGTTGGTGAGAGCCTCAGACTTAACGTGGAGGTCTACATCAAGTGCCTTGAGGAGGTAGTGCGGCCCTGGGTCAAGAAGAAGACCCTATGTCTGGCAACAGGACACAGCACAATGCCACACAAGCAGGAGAACCCAGTCATGGCTGTCAGACAATTTCTGCAGCCACATCACCCCTTATATCTGGCCACCTAACACCCCAGACTGCAGCTCTCTTGAATATTATATGTGGGGTGCTGTTGAGCGAAAAACCAACAAAACTCCTTGTAACACCAAAGATAAAATGAAGGTAAGAATTATGGCAGCATTCACTAACTTAAACAAGGAGACTGTCCAGAAGAGTTGAAGGAGATTCCAAAGTTGTCTGGAGACCGTGGTTGAAGCCAGTGATGATTTCATTGAATAAAATTTACTCTTTAGTATTTCGAGATATTTTTGTGTAATTTTGGTAAATATATCTGTTAAAATGAGAGGTCAGTGTTATTTTCATTTTTGCATAATTTAGATGCAATTTATCCATGTCACCCTGTAGTAACCATAGAAACATTTAACAAACACAGGATCCCTATAGGATGAATAAATTATTATTTTATTATTTTACACATTAATATGGGCTCCTTGGTATTCTATAATGTCATGTTGAAACACCAGTTCTCATATGATCACCAAGTTAAGCAATGTCAAGCCTGGTCAGTACCTAGATGGGTGACCGTTTGGGAATACCAAGTACTGTAAGCTTGGATGTGCAGGTGGTGTAATGAAGAATTGGAAAATCGAAGAGCCAACTTTCAGTTCCATTTGGGTTTGTTATATTCACTTATGCACAAATACCCTTGGAAAATGTAGGAATTCATCTCTTCTCTCCCACCCTAAGCTATGAGTTAATTAGTATCACTTGTATCAGTAAATCATTATTGTCTCCAAAAAATTCTTATAATTTAAAAATATTTTCTAGGTTTAAAATAACCTGCAAAAGGTCGATAATCCATAAAAAAGAAATCAATCAATAGAAACGTTGACATTCCATAGCCTTCATCAGTTTTTCTTTGTCCATTCTTAACTTTTCTACTGTTTTGTCTTGAACATTACTTGTATAATTTGTTTGATGTTTCAGAATCTACTTTACACATTTATAAGTCTCCCATTCATCGATACATCAAATATTGCTGTTACATCTGGTCTGGAACTTCTGCTATGTATTTATAGATAATTGAAAAAAATACAAAGAAGAATCTGCAATGTTATTGGTCCTGACTTGGCATTCTGGCTTCTATCACATTCCCACCACCGTAACATAGGTTCCCTTTAATTTAATGTCTTTGAAACCATTTTTTACAAGGTGACCAATACTTAGTTTTGTAGAATGTGTTACTTAAAGTTTCTTGGTATTGATCTATATCACTTAAAAACATCTTGTCCAAGAACTTACAATTCTGAATTCTAAATGATTTTTGTTGTCTATTTCCTTGAAGGATACAAATATTTGGCACAGCCACTGGGTTAACCTATGCAACTTTACATTTTAAAACTTACTATTGAGAAATCAGCTTTAAAGTACTTTGCCCAATTTATGTTTCTCTTTGTGATCTTTACTTAAAAGTCGTACTCTATTCAACCTTTTTTTAATTTGCAATGTTGTGTTTTCGTCACTTTACAAGATTTTGTTCCTCTTTTCACAATATATCTTTCTTACACCTTATGCCAATCTTTATATATATTGTGGTATTGGCCTCAGTTTCACACTAGATGTCAAACGATGCCAGGTGCTAAGTTGACTTGAGATGACTCCCACTTAAGGGTGGAGGTTCACAATTCACTCACTGTCAGTAGTGACCTCAAGAGGTGAACACTTGTGGGCAAGGCTGCGCCTGATATGTGTGTGCATGAGAAAAAAAATGTTTGACAGATGGATATATAAACAACTACTCCAGATAGGAGTGGGAAGCAATTCTCTCAGATATCACAGGAGAATTTAGGGTTCATGTGTTGGATGAAGGGATGCAGCTACACCCCACATGCTGGCCAAGAGTAACTGACAAAGTAGTGGAGTGAATAAAATGTAATGTTAAATATGAGAGTCTCCTGTTATTAAATTAGCATGCCCACTTCATTACAATATGAAATTTAAAATACACACACACACATATATATATGTTCATGGCAGATCCATAAAAAACAGAAAGAAATTATTAGATAAAGTAGTTGATGAAAGCAATAAGAAAGGACTAATCACTACCTGAAGAAGATGGAATGGATGATTTTCAGCAAAAAGTACAGCACAAAATTGGAGTTACATATCAGATAAATAAAAGATCAAGCAGATGCAGAAAAATGAGTATTAATAAGGGACAATGCAACACATGACACAAAAATATGAAGATACCTGCGAATGGCATACCTGGGATGTTTTTCAGAGACTGTGTAAGATATTAAGGTATCAAAAATTTTTATTAGAGAAAAAGAAGAGCGTAATCTCCTATATCACAGTGAATGTCGGACAATTTTCTCACAGATAAAGAGGAGACTTGAAATGATAGAGATGTGGTTTTACTGTTGACTGTTGAGAATACCATGGAGAAATCATGTGAAAAATGAAGAAGTTCTAAGAAGAATAGGAAACTCAAAAAAATTGCTTTTTGCAATCAAAAAGAGACCGATTTAATTTTTGAGACACATAACGAGGAAGAAGGTATGGAGAATTTAACACTCACAGAGTAGACTAAAGGCTAGAGAAACACTAGATATGCAATGAGTAACATACCTGATGATTTTGTGCAAATGAATAGAGAAACCAAAAGAGAAATTGGATTATGAAGGAGAATTTTTTGCTGAGAGCAACAAAAGACAGACTTGTTCTTTCTTTCTTTCTTTCTTTCTTTCTTTTTAGTCATTTGACCCCAAGCAAGGCAGGAATGCCACTAGCATGCAGGGGGTTACAGAGAGTGAAAGTGAGAGAAAAGACTGGGTAGAGAGGGGATTGAGGAAAGGATAAAAGATGAACAGGGTTCAAAACAACAGAAGATGGCGATTGACGTTGCATTTAAATTTTTGAAGATTGTAGTTTTTAGGGAAACAAATAAATGGAACTGAGTTCCACTGTTGGGAAGTGCGAGAAAAGAAATTCTTGGTGTAGAAGTGGTGGTTACATTTAACTATTTCAAGAGTAAAAGGGTGGGAACTAGATGCCAATCTAGTAGCATGCTTAAATTCCTCTAGTTGGGGCACCAGGGGAAAAATCTCACCAGAGCAGTTGTCACGAAAATATTTGTAGAAAAGACAGAGGGAAGTTACATCATGTCTGTGGGAAAGTGACTAAAGTCAATATACCAAGTCAGAACCGATCACATTGCAGATCCTTCTTTGGATTTTGTCAAGAACCTTGAGATGAATAACACAAGCACCAGACCAGGTATTGTAGCAATATTCAATGCACAGGGGAATGGTAGATTTGTAAATGTGAAAGATAACAAGAAAAACTTTCTGGCACAACACAATGAACCAACTTTCCTTGCAGTAGATGCTGCTATTGATTCACTGTAGTTGTTCCACCTCAAATCAATTGAAAACGTGAGGCCAAGGAGGCACAGTGAGATGCTCTCCAATCAGCCATGCTGATGGCAGGCAGAAAAGTTTCTCTATGGTGGTTAAATGATAGCAGTTTAGTTTGGGAGGCATTAAAATTTACCAGCCATTTTCTGCCTCAGTTAACCACTGATTGGAGGTCCTTTTCAAGAGCATTGGCCAGGTTAACTTTGTCAGCTCTGATGGATTTGCTATTGAGACAGGAGTAAATGGTAGTGTCATCTGCATAGATGCCTACTTGAGAAATGATGACATCATGAAGAACATTGATGAAGATCAGAAACAGTGTAGGACCAGGATAGAGCCTTAGGGGACACTAGCATTCATGTGAAAGGATTTGGAAATGAGCCCATTCAGAACAACCTTTCACAATTTGATAGGAATGATTGGATTAAATCAAACAATCATCCTGTAATACTGTAGCCCTGAAGCTTATCATACTCCATTGCAATTAGATCTCTTTCTTATTCATTCTGTATGCTGGCTGGATGTGAATGCCATGAAGGCAAAGAACAAAATAAAAAAAGTTGTTTTCTGCACATAGGCTCCATGCATCACATCATGTCTACAAAGCAAGTTCTGACAATGAAAGTGACATTGGCCAATCATGAATGTTCCCACTGAAAAAGGAGATAACAATTGCTAGTTAAGAGCCAGCAGGCCACTGGCTGTCATGCAGGGCATGGCTGCTGCTGCTGCCGTTGTCACTTCTCAACATGACTGTTCCTCTCAACAACCAGTACCACTCCCAGGCTTGACTAACCACCTCGGCAAATCCAACTCCGCAAACAAGTGACTCTGACCCTGCAAACAGTGACTCTGACTCTTCAAACAAGCGACTCCAACTCTGTAAAATAAGCAACTCAAGCTCCACATACAAGTGACTCCAGCTCCACAAACAAATGACTCTACAACCAAGCGACTCTGACTCTGCATGCATGCAACCCATCATTATTCCATTTTTTTTTTTTTACTTATTCTCTCATGCTTAATAAATCAGGAAAGGGATCAACACTGCAATCTTTGCAACTTAGTTTTTTATACTTCATGCCAACCTTCTCAACAGAATGCACAATTGGTACCAACTTATTTTGATACCCCAAAACTAGGAATTTGTAAAAGATTTCTACCCACACTCCAGTTATTAGATTCTCTCTTGACTTATTCTAACCTTCACGGCTAAAACCTGCCATGCCATGTACATTGTCGTGACCCCACCTCATAACTTTCATATTCCATAGGTGATATGTAAGTTCCACTCAAGCAACTTCTTCCCATGAACTGCTGCTTTGTGGAACAGACTCCCAAGAGAATACTTCTTTGATCATAACTTGTACAAGTCTATAGTCAACCATTATTTTCCCCACATATCCTCATAAACTGTGCCTCTTACTTTGTAACCTTCTAACTCGAGTGGCTCTTGGGCTTTATACAGGGTCAACATTAATGTTAAAAAAAGAAAAAGAGAGTAGCTTAAACAGAATCATTTTTCACTTAAAGGAAATAAGTTTGTTTCAGCTTTTTCCTAATCAAAAGAAATACAAAAGTCAGTAGTGTGGATTAGAAATAAAAAAAATAAAAAAAACTATGTTGCTGTCCTAAATTATTCCACAGCCAATTATTATTATTATTACCCAGCTGGTTGATCAGAAAAAGTGTTCAATTAGAATGCAGCAAAAACAGCATCATGTTTAGATGTAGCAGAGTTTATCTTCTTCAATTACTTTAAAGTACTTTCATTAAAAAACATTTTGAATTAATGCAGTTACTGATATAACAGAAGTAGTCTGTATTTATTCAATCAAAGTTAGCCGAGGATATGAAGGGGTAAAACAGGTGACATAAAGACCCACTTCAGACCACAATTATTTTGGAGTTTTTGAAATTCATTTTGTCAGTGTGCTACCAGGGATGTAAAAGTGGATACATTTATAAAGCAATTGCTAAGTTTGATTAAAATTGGTTGAAATATCAACAAAAAATAAGAAAGAAACCAGTAAAAATCACCATTTTTTGCTATTTACTTTATCCATGAAGAGATTGTCAAGCATTCATTGCTATCTTGCTTTGTAAATTACCACTTTTATATACATAGAAGGATCTGAATTTATGAAGACTAGAACTGCAGAAGAGGATTTCCAACAAGCAGAAAAGCAAGAAGCAGCAAGGCTTTTAATGTAGAGTTTAGAGAGAACAGGAGTCAGTTCAAGAGTACATTTCTTAAAGATTATTACAATGATACCATTAAGTCAACAGGTTTTGTAGGGATTCAGGCTAGAATCAAAGAGGTAAATATTTCGGCCACTGAACAGATTTAGCTAGGATAGTCAAAGGCACCTAATGCATCAGTTGGCATTCATGGAATAAGTTAAAGGTCTAACGTTTTCCTAGTTGCAATGGTGATTATTACAATAATGGCTGGTTATATAACCCAGGATATTACAGATAAGATTTATAAAGCAAATATATGCAAATTTTCATTAATTTTAATAATTACATTGATAGTAGTACAGCAAATTCTGTTTTTAGTGCCAACTGCATCATAAACTGATTAAAATAAGCAAAGTTTGGGATTTTCTTGCCCCTGACTTTACAGCTACTCTACTATCATTTCATTTAACTTTAGCAGTATTTTTTATGTTAAAATATTAAATATTTATGGTAGTAAGGAGAAAATTGCTGCTCTTTAGGTTGTTTGGTTGAGTTAAATCGGTTGAATTTACATGTTGCGTTATTTAATGTTCAAATCATTCTTTTTTTTTAATTTTGAGTCTATAAGCATTTACTCGGTTTGGGCATAGATAAATATTATTTATATTTGAGTCTGTAAGTATTTATTTGGCACGTGGCCTTTTTTGAGGAGGAGTCTTACCTCTCTGTAGGGGATGCAGCATATACTAAACCCTACTGACAGGGAAGCTATAATTGTGGTTTTGTGCTAGACTAAAGTAAGCTTCATAAATAACTTACACACACACGCATGCATGTGTGAGAGTGTTTTGAGGACAATGTAAAAGCAAAGTTGAAGAAGCAGTGATATAAAACCTCCATTTTTTTTAAACATCCTTTTCTACAACAACAAATTTTTCATCTTTCCAGTACAACCCTAGTAGTAGGACCAGCTTGTTTTCCAGCCGTCATGTGGAATCAAATGTCTTAGGTTGTCTTTTGTCAATAAAAATTTTCACCTTTGTTGAAATTAGTATATTGTGACAGAAAAGTAATAACAAGAAGACCAAAATTTCACCATCTCTAAAAATAGATGTACACTCAAAATTGCCAGGCAAACAAAGCCATAGTTTGACCATGCAATCAGTAAGCTTTCACAACCAGGATTTAAGATTAAACAAATAATAAGTGGACCAAAATTTCAGCAGCTCTAAAAATAGTTTGACCATCCAATCAGAAAACTTTAACAACTAGGATATAATACCTTTTTTGAAGAAAACCAATAGATGTGTATATAATCAGATGGAAAATCAACTAAAATCAGAGTTAATACATTATTTTTTATCCATTCTCTGATTCTGAGATCATCATAACACATGCAGAGATGAAGTATGACATTTGCATGACTAGCTGGTGATCTTAGATGGCTAAACCTATCCTTGCTACACTGAAAGTAAACATATCTTCCTTCACCCTCATCAAGTGGCAGCTACTACAATTGGATATAAACAAATATACATATATACATACATTTACTTCCTTCCGGACTTTTTCTCTGTCTATCTCTCATATATGCTTGGACATTTACACTTGAAACTTCAACTTTTACCTTTTGTATTATTATATTGTGTTATATAAAGATTAATTTGTATTTATCAACATTTTGTACATTATCTTTTAATCATAACACAAGGCCAATATACACCCAAATCAATTATACTGATATATAGTTGGAACAGACATTTTCATTAGATAAACAAATTATCTATAACTGATAACCTCCTAACTATGATAAATAAAGAAAACAGGCCTATTTTTATTGCAGTCATTCTTTCTAAATTGGTCTTCCTATTCTACAATTAGAAACATCTGAATGATTCTGTAAGATTTCCAATAAAAAAATAATAATTTAGAAAATAATTTCTTGTTAATTTATAAAAGAAAAATCTTCTGGATATTTATTTTTGAGAAACACAAAATATTTAAAATTTATAAAATAAATTTACTATTTCCATAATTTGATAAAATATAAGGTTTGTGAATGTAAATGTAAATGTGTATAAATAAAAATTTTATATCACAAACCTTATATTTTATTAAAAAAAAAAACAGCAAAAAAACAAAATGATAATATTTAAGTAATTTTATATCTACATTGCTTATACCTTCTTCATGAGTAACCCAGGATTTGTTATCTATATATTTCTGTTTTTAAATCATTAAAAGTAAAACTATTCAAAGAAATCTAAGATATTGAATTCCCAGCAACACTCACATACACACTACACAGCACAAAAAAGTGAACAGGAAAAGAAACATCATTTGGTTCAACCCACTGCACAACAAAAATGTAAAAACAAACATAGGAAAAATATTCATTAAACTCATACACAAACACTTCATCCCTGCATCAAGCACCCTCCACAAGATATTAAACAAAAACACAGCAAAAATCAGCTACACTTGCATCAAGAACATGACACAATAAAAATGTGCAACAGGAAAACAACCAATAAACCATCCAAATAAATCAAACCCACATGTAATTGCAGAACAAAGAATGAATGTCCTTTAAATGGCAATTGCTTGAAGCACAATGTAATATACCAAGCCACTGTAAAATCAGCAAATAACAAATATATATATATATATATATATATATATATATATATATATATATAGGAGTAACTGAATGACCCTGGAAACAAAGAAACTATGCACACAAAACACCCTTTACAAACAGTAAATACATGAACAGTACAATGCTTTCTAAACACATCTGGGAGATTAAAAACAAAAAACAAATCACACCAAAAATATTATGGAAAATAAGAAAACAACATTAGCCTACAACAAAAAATACAAAAACTGTAAACTCTGTCTGGAGGATAAAATAACTATAATTACCTTTCCAGACCAACACAAACTAATAAATAAACAATCTGAACTCAGCTAAAAATGCAGTCATGAAAACAAATTTTTACTACATTACATAAAAAACAAAAACTGAAAATGAACAAGAATAAACAAAAATAAATAAATAAAAAATAAAAGAAAATAAGTAAAATAAATTAATCCAAACCAATAAATAAAGTAAATAATAAACAAATATTTAATATATATATTTAATATATACATATATATATATATATATATATATATATATATATATATATATACTTAATACAATTATATATATTTAATATATACATAATATAGTTATATATATTTTAATATAGTTATATATATTTTATATATATACATTTAAAATGTATATATATTTTATATATATATAATATATATTTTTAAAAAAAGCACCCAATTTTTTTCGTTTTATCCATATTATATATATATATATTATGTAATATATACATATATATATTTAATATATGTAAGTTACATATATATAATATATATATGTAATATATATATATATATGTAATATTTAGTATATATATATGATATTGAGAAAATAGTATGATAAATTGGAAAATGTTATATATATTTAATATATAGTTATATTTTCTCAATAGTGTTTCTTCATATATAAAATTATATATCCCTAAATCAACACAATGAGAATGTGAATTTCATGTGAGTATTTTGCACCTGAAGATTGTGTGTTTGCATGAAACTCTGCATTGTGCTATCAACATGGGATATTATGTATATTCACTATTATCTACTTGATATCTCTGTTATATAACATTGAGCACTGTTTTTATAACACTTGAGAAAAAAATATATGTACATGCAAGTATATGTGTGTATACGTATGTTGTTTTTCATACTCATATCTATATATATATAATTATATATTTAATATATATATATATATATATATATATATATATTATATATATAGTTATATATTTAATACATATATGTTATATATTAGTGAATATACATGATGTTCAATGTCAGTATGAAACTCTGAGTCATGTTATCGACATTGGATATTATGTCTATTCACTAATATATACTTATAGCTCTGTTAAATCACATTGACCTGAGAAAGAAATATATTTATACATATGTGCATGTATATGTGCATATATTTTTTATCTTACCCATATATATATATATATCGCCCGGTTCACACACCTCCCCACTCTTTTGTACAGGTGTAGAGGTTTATCACTTGTTTCCTCTTTAGGATTGGGTTCACGGTTTCTTCTCCTAAATTTTTTTCTCATTCTCTTCGGCTCCCAGTAACTCTTGCATTTTAGTGGCATTATTGCCTTGCTTGGGGTGAAATGATTAAAAATATATATATAAACCTAATTGAAATCTTTAATGTATTATGTCTACTGCAGTTCGAGTCATAATAAAACATGTGATTCATGGGATAATCCATATTAATGGAAATATTATTTGTAAATTAGTAAAAATATATACTTAATTCCAATTCTATAAATAATCATCTAGAACTGTAGAATGTCTTTCACTATGCATTGGTCTGTGTTGTGCATGAGTGACTTATTTAAATGTGAACCATTTAAACCCTAAAAAATCAGACATTTATAAGACTATTGAACTTTCCGAAATTATTTGATAATAGATATAATTGTTTATTCTAAAATTTTGTAGAAATATTTTTATGGGTGTCATTGAATTAAAATATAGAAATGCATAGGCAAACATACATATACACAAAATTTGAATGAAAATGAAATGGACATCTGTGTTGTGAGAATTAATTTCCCTTCCTGTCTGGCAACAACCCTTGGATAACAAGAGAGGAGAATAAACTGAAATGTCTGGCTGTTTGAAGTAATTTTTATGACTACATCTGTATTTAAACTGAATATATTTTATAATAAATGTTGCATTTTAAATAGACAAACAATTTAGATTTTAAATTTGTACTGAGCTAGTATGTGTAATAAAATATACATATGTTCAAATGCCTGTATGATGAACAATACTGAGGTGGTTATTATTTGTTCTTTAACCATGATTCAAATTCAAATCTTTTAGTCAGCTTAAAAACTCCTTCACACCCCATTCTCATTATGGTCAGTCTTGTAAACACTAAATACAAATATCAGTTCATACTTAATGATCCCCCCATCTGCTATTTATGCTCGGTAGTTTTGACATGAAAGCTCTCTTTAGTCTTATTCACTCTTTTGTCCCTACTCTCTCAATAAGTTTTTTATTTCACTCTTCTTCCCCCTTTCAGTCACCTATGTTTTTTTATTTTCTTCATGAGTACTTACTACTTAAGTGTTCTTATCACATATTTCTTTCAAATTTTATTCCCTTCTCACAATTGATATCACTTCTCAACTTTTCGCCCCCTCCCCTTACTTGAAGCGGAAATTAACCAAAGTTCAGATTCAGGGTGCCTCCCTGCCACCAGGTTGTACCTTATTGCATTTCAAGGGAGCGGTCAGTCCCTAATGCCTAAGTCATCACCAAAAGGGAAATGAAGATGAACCGGACAATTTCTGGCACCACCCGCATGTACACGTGCGGAGCTCCACATCGATTATGAACTTGTGTCAAACTTACACTCGTGGAGGTAGTGAGGGTACAGCTTCTTAAAAATGATATTGTCAAAACTTTATCTCTTCTTATCATTTTATTTTCTACTTTTTTTTCCCTGTCTGTATCAGTTAGTGTTTGTTCTATCAGCTTGCCGAAGGAAACGATTTAGCTTAGGCTGGCACAAGGTCACATGTAGAAGAGTACCTAAATATTCTGCGAGATTAATCAACCATTGCTTCCAACGGCAAAAGTCCGAATTTAGATGTTTGAAATATTGATGACAAAAAACTTTTGTTTGGCGTTAATCAATCTTTCTTCTTCTATCCTTCATACAACAGTGGTACCGTACCTGACCAATGACCCACCTCCCGCGCTAAAGTGGAAGTAATATTTTTTTTTGAATTGATATATGGAGTTTTAACTAATTCTATCTGCTTCTATTTATTTAGTCTTTTAGCCAGTATTAATCTATCTGCGATTTCGTTAATGATCAATTTATCTTTTTATATTCATTGATCTGTGCTTCTCTGTCTTGTTCATATCTCTCACTCTTTCCCTCTCTCTCTGAATAATGCTTTTGCTCGCCAGCCAAGTCTACAGCTCCTCCAACCACGAGACAAGGAGCTTCCTTCTCCTCTTCCCACTTTCCATCATTTGCTGTTCCCGCAAGTGGCCGTCAGTCGGTTGTTACCAGGTTGAGCGTTAAAAAAAAACTAAAAAAAGAAAAGGGAAAAAAAAAACAAAACCTTATATTTTGCCTTCGTTGGGTGGTAAATAAATATTATTACCAGACCAAGTATAAGAGAAAAAGAACCATGTTGTGTTTTTGTTTATATATAAGAAGAGAAGCTAAAGCACTATGTTCGAGGGACGTCATATAACACATACAAGGATTTTTTTCATTTTTTATGCAACATGACATCTTTACATTACTACACACCAAAGTGGATACGAACAGTAAAAATCTTCTATGATACTTGATGGGACATGTACAGTTTTTTTAACATACACGCACACAAAATAATAAAATCTTTACTTTTATAAACTGCATCACAAAAAAGGGCGTTAACACAACTACTAGAACCGATTTACTGGTACTACTATACAATTTTAACCATTCAGCAACTTACCAACGTCTTCATTTTTACGACCACCGACCACCAATTACACAAACGGATCTGGTAGATATATAAAAGATGAACATACGGTTTTTATTATTGCTAGATCTGGCTTCAAGAAGACTAAATAGAATTGTTGGTGTTATATCTCGGTCAAAGCAGGCCTTGAAAAAGCAAAAGCGATATTATTACATTTCTCATCATAGTATGGTTAGATGACAATATCAATACACACACGCACATTGATTGTTTTTGTAAATTAGAATTGCATGCTGATCCTTATTCTTTTAGTCTTTCTTGTTTAGATGAAGTTTTGTTTTCATAATTCTTTATTTAAAGAAAATAAACATTTTTTTCTTAAGAAAAACCCACGCCTTTACTTTTTTTAATACGTACCTAAAAGAAAGTGTCATTTACAACAAACCTATAGGTACTAAAAACTAGGTACTAAAAAATATAGTCCTTGTCTTCGAAGTCATAATGGACTGTTGTATTTATCATTACATAAAAAACGTATTACTAAATATTCAAAATTCTATTTTCGGTAGATTTCCTAAATCCAGAAGCATTCAGAATCTTTCTGTGGCACTTCTTCATATTTATTATTAAACTACATTAATTACAAACTGCTTAATTTTAATTTGCACATCAATACATTTTACCTTGTGTATTTAGGGTTGGGAATTAAAAATACATCACAAAGCCAATTTAATGTCACAACAATTCTTTTCTTTCAAATCTTTTTCTCGTTTAAAGCATTTCCCTTCAAAAACAAAAAGCCAGTTATTATGCGAAATTAACTAGTATATGGATTTCCTTCTACACAAAGTTTAACTAACACTTGTTATTGGTGTATGGCTTATTTTGCTGTTAGAAGTTGGTGTCAACTGAATATAAGTTTAAAATATCACTTAAAAATAGTCAATGTGAAAAAAATGAAGAAAAAGGATTTATTTCCTTGTCAGTACAACTAAATGTACGCTTAAATAATTTTATTTTGAGGAAAAAAAAAACACTTTTTTTTAACTTTAGGCCAGAATATTTTACAAAAACGTCACCCTCAGTTTCTACTTCATTGCCTAGCTGGTTGTTAAGCCATGTAACTGTCCATGAATCTTATCACCTGGGCATTGTCATCCACCCTTCTTTCTCTCTAACTTTTACCTACCTGTTTCTATGTCCCAGAATAGTGTGTAATTACCAACAAGTCAGCAGAGAAAGTTTTAGGCCAGTAGCAGGTGTGATCATCAGACATTGCCTATCAATAGGCTGAATCAAGGAGCCTGTGGTTGGAGTTCCTTACTTGCACCCAAGCTTAAACTTTACTCAAAGGAATTTGTCCTTTTTTTAAGGACCCAGAGCCCGATTTTTTTTTACTATGGGCCGGAAAAATCTATTAAATTGCATTCGATTCGATGAATGGGATCCTGAAAAGGTTGCCGCTTGGCTAAGAGGTGAGTATTTCTTCTTTTATCACTCTCTTCTTTTATTTTCCATTTATTTTCAATTTTCATTCATAAACAAAATAAATGGTGAACACTTTTTTTTTATTCAAATTGAAATAACTTTATTGGTGCTTGTTAACTTTAAGAAATAGACATTTGAATTTAGGTTAATTAGCAAAAGTTAACAATTACAAAAATAAATGCAGGATATTTTTTTTAATAATCACTTATTGTAAACAGTTTTTTTAACAATTGTCTTTTTCACACATGTGAGATATGTACAGTTAAAGAAGTGAAGGAATTAGGAAATAAACACATTTCACTGCTGCTACGGATGATCAATATAGAAATTAAAAAAAAATTCTTGAATTTTATAAAGTTTTCCAATAATAAAATTATTATAAAACTTGGAGCAATATTTTTATTTGAATTATATAAAATTGAGATGGAATTGATATTTATGAAAATGAAAAAAAATAAGATAAAAATGATAAAATCAGGATAAATATAGTCAATTTTAATAACATCTGGCTGTATTTTTGAAGATTTTCAATTTTCATTATTGGACACGTAAAAAAATAAATTATACTTTCTTTAAACTTTTTTTCACAAAGGGAAGGACATAAACTGTAAAATTATCTTGATTTGTATTATTTTAAAATTGAGGTTCATATTGTTTTTTCGAGGTTTCATTTTTACAAAGCCTCATCAAACACACGAAGCATGTGATTTTTCTCTGGGCCAAGATTTTTATTTTTATTGAAATTTGATTTGAATTTGTGTTTTTAGTGTTACTTACTACTAGTAGTTACTTTCTGACATCATATGGGTTTTTTTCTTATTCATTCTTGACTCATCTGTCAAATCGCTTTCTTCCTATTTTAATTCCTCTTTCATTTGCTACACAATTGTTATATTGTAGAAATGTCAATACAAAATGTAGTAGTGTTTTATAACTAAAAACTAAAAGTTTAAGTTTATCCCCTCACAGGACGGATGCTTTTTATTAGTTATTTATTGTAGAAGTTATTATTTCTAAACTCATAGTCATAAGCTACTTTAATTTAAATACGTTATTATTATTATTACACAATAATACGTAGTGTAAATTGGTTTAACTTTTGAGTTTTAATAATCATTCTTTTCTCCTTGCCATCTAGATTTTTAAAAAATGTTACTTAATAATTAGTGATCCCTTGAGGGTAAAATTCTTTTAAGCGGTTTGACAATGTTTTCTCATCGAGTCATGGTAAAAAAAAAAAATGAAAGTAAAGGTAAAAAAAAATCGACATTGTTTTTTAACAAGATCAATTTTTTTTAAATTTTCTTTTCACCACTTAAGTAAATGAATGAAGGAAGATTGAAGTATTTTAAATTTTATTTATAAAAGCACTCTCCTGTCGCAGTAAGTTTTAAAAACTTTGACGGCATAGACCAATGTTTTTGTTTTATTAAAAATTAGTTATACACGCAAATTTTTCATGTGTGAAAAACTAGGACTTGGGGAAAAACGTTAATTTTTTTTTTTTTTTTTAATAAAACCACTTCTTAAAGATCTCTGACAAAAAAACATCATTCTCTATCAATGGTTTATGAAATGCCTAAAAAACAAACTTTGAGGCAGATTTTTATGCTTGCTTTTTATTTTAATTTACAGTTTCTGTTTACACGAAAACCTTTTTTAAATGAGTGTGAAAAAAATCCAAGATTTTCATTAAAACTTCGACTTTTCTGATTCTGAATACAGAATCAGAAAAGTCGAAGTTTTAGGTGAAGGTCGTTTTTTTATGTTTGTTCTTTTTGTAGAAAGTTGTCACCAAGTTGTTAATGAGATGAAACATTATTTAAAAACAATATTATTCAGTCACGTTGAATGTCTTCATTAAAGAAAGTCAATTATTTTTAAAAAATGTATTATGAAAGGAAAGAAATTTTCCGTCTTTTCATTTTATTTTTCTATCTCTCGGGAATTTACTGAAGGAAAATGCAAATCAGATCATGCATTTTTGTGGCGAGAAGGATGATGTAAAAAAAAAAATCAACAAAAAAAAAACTACGTGTGAATAGAATGTGCGATAGACCAAGATAAATAAAATAAGCTGATTTATGTGTGTAACTCTGTTCGTATTAGACTTTGGTTCAGGTTATTGAGTAGACAATACGAAGCAATACGGAACTGATAAAACATGATGTCATTGTCATTAGTTAGGTCAGCTGTAGAACATTACTGAACCATTCATTATTGTTTGTGCGGTACGATTTATTATTTTTACTACACAATTTTTCATTTTTTGGTTTATTTTCAAATCCCTGAAAATTTTCATGTTAATTTTTAATTTTTGATCAGCTGATATTTGGTAATGCTGTAAAAAAAGCTGTTGAATGATTGTTAATTCCGTTAACATTCAATCACGTGTTTAATTTCATTATTTGATAACGAAAATATTTTATTTCTATATTCTAGGTGCGTCCACGCACGTTTGTCGATGAAAACGTATGTGGAACAAGGCGACAAAGCAAATTAGAAAAAAAAAAGGAAGCAAATTTTTTAACATCGTAATCTTTGTGTTATTATTATTTAAGAAAGATTGGAGATAATTTTTATAACCGGTATATTTTGGGTTTGAAAAGTTGTTTACGTTGTAAAAGTTAAAAACAGTGTGGCTGTGGTGTATTCAAGTTTTTACTAGGCGATAAATGCCTAAATTTAAAAAATATAGTACCATTGACCAAAAATTAGTTGATCATTTGATTTCAATTATAAAATCTTCGATTATTTTAAAAGCGTATTTTATAAGAATTTGATTTGATAACTTTGAACTTGGGTATGATTGACTTTTTAAAAATATTTCCTCACATTTTTCCTGACACGTTTTTTTTTTCAATTTATTCAACTTTTGTAAATTTGAAAATATTTAAATTATTGTAATTCATTTTTTAAGCCATTGGCAGTACTTAGAAAACTTTCTGGGTAGTGGAAAATGCGAAATGCTGAGAATGGGTTCAATTTGGGATTAAAGAAGAAGTGGGTTACATGGCAACGATAGTCGAGAAAGGGTCTAGAAACATACAATACAATACATTCATCCTCTCTCTAAAATACAACGTTTTACTTTTAGCATCAGGAGTTTTGAGATCAGAAGCAATTAAGAGGGGGTGTATAAGGTGCAGAGCAGCAGATGTATTAGAAAGAAATTTTTTTAGGAAATATTTAATAAACGCTACGTTATGAACACACAATGATTTCTTTTTTAAAAATCCAACAGGTTTTCGGAGAAACACCTGGAAAATAGAATGGAAAGTGTTGGACAAAGAACTTGACAGCTGGAATAAAACCTAGAATATTTACAAAAATAACAAAATTGTGTAAGAATCATTGAAGGGAGGTAATATCGTCAAATGTCAGTGGAGGTACCAAAAATAATGTAGAAATAACAAAAACTATAAAACACGTTTTCCTGGTTAAATATTGAAATTAAACATTTGTGGTTGAATATTTTTAATTTAACACCTTTCAGTTCCCAGATTTTGCCGTAACCCAACAAGATAGCTTACAGTAATTATTTACCCACTGTCCCACGCAGCAAGATGTGGCACAAAGCCGAGTTTTAAAGTGGGGTATCCGAACCCGTAGGCTCGGGCAAAATTTCCCTATAGACCACGTAAAAACGGAGTCAGTTTCTCGAGAGGAGACTTTGCCCTTCGCATAGCCTCGTCTGGAGGATACCCTCTGACGTGTGCCAAGTAACATCTGCTGCTGTTTTGAGGTTTTATTTTAATGTTTTAAGAAGAAAAATCTAGTTTAATTTTTATCTCTTATGCTAAAATACAAAGTGTTACCAAAATGTTCTGTGAATTATATGGCGGTGGCTAAAAAAAATATATATATACCATCACAGGCTTTTCCCTGGAGCATAACAGTTGTACACGGCAATCTCACAAAAAAGGAAGATCATGTAAAAATTCAAGTCTG
Source organism: Acanthosepion esculentum (assembly GCA_964036315.1). Lineage (NCBI taxonomy): Eukaryota > Metazoa > Mollusca > Cephalopoda > Sepiida > Sepiidae > Acanthosepion > Acanthosepion esculentum. Next base: position 94,180,641 of record OZ038506.1, on the reverse strand, counting down.
TGACAGTGTAAAATTCAATTTGCATGCACAAGAATCTTTTTTGAGTAAGACTTCTTATGACCATTGCTTATTGTGTTCGCATCCACTCAACGCGAGTAAGAAAAGTGTTGATCATGTTATTGTTTGCCGCCACTCAAAAATTCATCTTCGTTGATGAAGATTTCCAATGTAGCCTCCTACTTAATTTGTTTTTAGGATAAGAGATTTCAAAATTCCTTTCTTATTTTTGAATTAAGTATGTAAATTTACACCTAAATATAACGATTCCAGAAATTTTGATTAGATAATTAGCGCGGGGCTTAAAAAGCAAATTACCCCAAAAAGTTACGTAACGCAGTTTCACTCACGGATGTTTTTATTAATATCAGCACAGTAGGTTGGTACGGATGGATACTTACTAATCTTTAGCTTAGTCTGGCATGGCGCCGCAGGCCTAGATGCATCTTAGGATCGAACTCGTTGGACTAGCAAATTTAGTTTCGGCGAGAAGTTGTTTAAAAGAAAAACAAAAATCTCGGGTGTTTGCTTTTGTTCTTGTAAAATTCACAACGGCGTGTAACTTTGACAGATAATCAATTAATTTTTTATTTTTTTGTAAAGTATTTGACAAATTTTGAACAGGATTGCTTTACATATCCGAACATTTGGTTTAAACCATATTTATTTTTCTTTGAATTCCCGAAATTTATAGTTAAAACCCAAACAAAATCATATTATTATGAAAAGTAGAATTCGTATTTACGACCAAGATGACACATTAAATGACATTACTTAGACTACCAAATATGATTGACTTTAAAAAAAAAAATAAAAAAAAAAAAGAATCAGTAAGAAAAAATCCTTGACTTAATTAAAGAAAAGTAAGATGTTGAAAAAATAACATACCATTTGGTTTTTTGGAGATGATGATATTTATTTTTGTTTTTGTTTCGATTTTATTTTACTTATTTTTTTTTTATGTATCTTTGTTCAAACTGATTTACCATACCTTGTTTTTCTTGTTTTCTTTTTACATGTTCACATGTGTCCTATCGGATGCATTGATCCTCTTTTTGAGCGTGTCTCTTACGACGATTGATCTAAAAATGCAATGAAAGTTTTGAGATTCTTGTATGCTGAGGAATTTTGTTGAATATTATTATGTCTTTGTAGGATGCTTAGGTATCCCAACTCTCAGCTTACAGCCGATGACATTCTTAACTAAACACTAAAAAATGCATATATTCAACTTGCCGTGTTGTTTCATTCAATATCTCCATAAAAACATAATGCATATCAAATAAAAGCTTATTTCATGAACTTTGTTTCTATCTTATTGTTATATGTACTACAGTGTGCGATGAACATTACAGTTTGAAAATAGACATTTTGGTGATTTCGCAAAATTTTGATCATTTTTTTTTTTTCACTGACGGCAGTTTAGACTTCCTCAGATTTTGTAATATGTGCACTCCGCAGGGCTTATTACAATTTTGGTAACACGTTCGTTTGAAAGTTAACATTCTAAGCTTTATTTTCATATATTTTATATTTTTTAATTTTAATAAGTTTGTAAACAATTCAAATAAAAAGTTTGATCGTAAAATTCAAATGCTTCTTGTAAAAATAAAAACATAAAATATATCATTAAAACGCTCATTTAATAATCTATGGAACTAAATCAAAATCAAATATGAAACGATAGCTCCATTTTGCGCGTGTGCGATTATGTGTAACCATGTGCGACTCGCTCAGCCATCATTTCAACTCCACGCGAGATTCAATACACAGCGTCAACGCAAAAGAATCGATCAGACGAAATTTTCAAGGAAATTGCTAAGAATTTGTTTTAAATATTAATTTTCTATGATATGTAAAATGTAAATGGGATTTAAAAAACCGTTTTCATCATAAAAAATATGAAACAAAAATCGATTTGTTTACTTTACGCTCAGATTCAAATTACGAAAAAAAAAGTAGGACTTATTGATCGAAAAATGTTCATATTCAAAGAATGAGATAAAAAAAACATTCTACAAAAAATTCTAGAATGTCTTTTATGTTTTTGTAGTATTCTCACAATAATTATCAGCATTTCAGTTACCAAGCAACATTTTGTTTAAAGTTACCCCTTCAAACAATTGTCTTACTTTTTAAATTATCTAATGAATGGATTTTAGTTACGATTTATTGCTATCTAGATACAAATTTATGATTTAATATTCATTTTCCTAATTTATTATTATTTCTTAGTAATATTTATTTCATACTAATTATTAGTAATCATTAGTGGGTATTTATTGCTTGGCGTGTGTTAAGCTTCTCTCTCTCCACAGTCCAGAAATTGTACATGTTGAGTCAGGACTGTACTTGTTAAGCATCTGCTCCATGTACATTCTAATCTGTTGATTTTATGTCATTTTAACCATGATAAATGGAAAGATCACCCCCAGAAATGGCTAGATATGAAATTTGGTGTTTCTAGTGTAAGAAGTATTCATTTTATGACACAATTCAAGCAAGTCTAAAATCGACCTTGTGACAAAAGGTTAAAAAGCAATTTTTTTCAATTTTGAAGTGGAATAATCCAGAATATATCCATTCTATCAATCCCACAAAAATTAGGCATGTTACTGGTAAAGTCATAATGTGATATTTGAAATTTGGGATGAATGTGGGTCTTATTTCCAGTTTTATGAAATGTCAAACCTAAGGTTATGAGTTGTTTGCACATCGTTGCAGAAGTTTTGATTTATAAAATTTGCATATTCAGACTGAATTTATTTAAGAAATATGCAGTGATACTATCTGTAATTTTATTAATTTCTTTGTTATGTACCTAACAAGCTAGTATAATTTTAACTGTTGTTCTTAATTGCTTTTTAAAATACAGGAGTCCAAATATGGTATTTTGTCCTAATTCATAATAGACAAAAAAAGTCGAGCACGTGTAAAAATAAATCTGCCAAAATTAAACGGTTTGAGATATTTTGATGAAATAAAAACTGCTAAGTTTCTTTAATCATGTAGACTAAGAAGATGCAATCAGATAACACTTAATACCTGTTTGAAATTTTCATCTGTGTACCTATTGTTAGTGTTGCCCTAGTTAAAATTTGGAACAATGTTGGCATTGTAAAATTTAAAGTTTGTATAAGTAAAGCATATTTTAATATTTTTATTTTAAATTAATTGATAATAATATTTGGTTTTCTTTAATAAAGAAAATAATTAATATATGAAAATGTTTGTCCAAAATTTTAAAAATAAATTGCAATAAAGAAAAAAATTTGCATTTAAATTAGTTGAAGGTATGTGAAAGGTGTCAATTGTTTTCAGTTTTTCAAGTCAGAATAATAACTTCTCAATGTGAACACAAATTATATAACAATTATTATCTATTATTATTCTATTAAAATTTTAAATGTAACGCATTCTAAATCTCATGATTTAACAGATATCATGTTGAATTCTTTTGATATTTCTCAAGATGCTAGTCTCCTTGCCAAGCAACACGTGACTGGATGTACTGGGATATAATACCAGCTTTTCTCTTGAAATCTGTAGATTCATTTTCTATGGGTTATCAACTCTTTGAAGGTTATTTAAAGCCAGAAAATATTAGATTGTAGGAATATCTTCTTTTTTTTTTTTTGAGTTAATAATGACTTAGTGATACAAATCTTACTATTTAACCCATAGCTGGGGAGAGAAGAGGTGGATTTATACTTTTTCGCAAGAGTATTTGCAAGTAAGTGAATATGACGAGTCCAAATGGAATTGGAACTTTGCTCTCCAATTAACAATTCCCAGCCACTATCCACTACACCCCCCCACATACAGGCTTACAGCACCTGATATTCCAAAGTGGCTATCCATCTAAGTACTAACCAGGCTTGACATTGCTTAACTTTGGTGATCGTATGGGAACCAGTTTTAATGTGATGTGGCTGTAAACCACATTAATGTCAAACTAGTTTCAATAGAAAATAAATTATATGGATGGAATTGTTAGCCCTATATCTTATCACTTTGAATTCCGAGTTATCCTTCTTTAAACCTAAGGCCAATCAATGCTAGAGATTCAAGTTTTCCCTGTTATTTTACCTATTTTCAAATAGTGGAGAGAAGAAGAGATAAATTCATGCCTTTCCTAATACATTAATGCAAAGTGAACACAAACTACCTCATCAGGAACTTGAACTCTGGTTTCTGCTTCCATTTTTTTCTGCTGAAAACTGTTGGATCACCTATAAAGTATGAACAACAGGAAGTAATTTTTGATTTATAGGGAGAGTTAGATTTATCCGTTCCCCAAGGCATTAGTGCAAAATGAACATAAACTACTTCAGCTATAATTTGAACTCCATTCACAGATTCCATTTCCTGTGTTGTTAATGAGTACGCTAACTTTGCACAACATCAAAAATTATAAAAATGCTCACCTAATTTTATCAAAACCTCACCCTCAAAGCACAATTGTTGATAACCATTTGCTAAGGTCTAACAATTTCCTGTTTTGTCATTATCAAGTAAATGTGAACTTGTAATGTTTTTAGCACAGTTATTTGAATATAATACTTTCATGTTTGTACTGAATTGGATTTCTCTTACTTCGTTTCCTTACATAGCTATGAGTATATTAAATCTAAAATTGTGATTACTGAAACATGTAATTGTAGAAAAAAACAAAACATTAAAAGTTTGCATTTTAATATTGTTATTCATACTTACTAGAGTGTAATGTTTCTTATGCACTTCTAAAGCATAAGGATTCTACTTTTTTTATCGTCATAGAATCAAATGGAAGAATGGCAAAGAGGAATATTTTTCACAAGAATTATTGTATTTTATTAAATTCCAAAATTATGGATAAATACTTATGAAAATAAACATTTATTTATTTTTTGGTATAATCAAAATGTAGTGTATAGGTGACCTGCTTGTTAAGAGCAAGAAAAATGAAACTGCTGAAACAAATTAAAATTCTAGTTTGTGTCTATTTTGTACTAATTCCCTTGGGAAAAGGCATGAACCCATTTCTATTCCCTGCAGCTAATCCCGTTCTCTAGTTTTGGTAAGCAACCAATCCAGAAGGACAATTCTAAATTCAAGCCAGAATTTTTCTGTTGAATTTATTCCTGAATTCTAAATCTGATGGGAAAGTGGTGATGCTTTGATGGATCTAGCAAGCATGAAATGGTTTAAATAAATTTCTCAAGTAAAAATGAAGAGATCTTCCTATAGCACCATTGTAAATTGTTACATTTACTGTATTAAATGTGCATGCAAATGTAACATCTAATATGGAACAGAGGTAATACCGAATTACATACTTGGTTTGTTGATAGTTGTTTGATAGTGTTCAAATTCCTTGAGTTTTAAAATTTTATAATGTGGCTTTTTGTTCTGTGGGGAAAATGATATAAAATCAATAGATAAAATAATAAGGAATACAAAATAATAAATAAATTCATTTTCCCATGATGCAAGTTATAAAGAAACTAGAAAGGGTTTCTAGTCACATGTGCAATTTTATGACACCACCTCCAGAAAGGGAAGAATCTATTTTTTTCTCCTGTTAGCTTCAAGAGGCGAACTGTGCAGAAATAGTGTTCACATTAGGGAATGTTAGTTTTACCTTGTCCACTGATGACTTATTCCACTTACCAATGACATCATTGGATGTGTTTTAGCAGCTCTACTCTTGAAGTAGAGTTTCAGTCTTCCCAACTTAGCTGTTTACCATTCGTATCCTAACTCCTCATAAATCATTTCAGATCCAAAAGAAAAATGGACATACTCAAGAGACCTTTTAACTTTATTTCTATACAGTCAACATAAAAGGAATAAACGTCCATAGCAAAAACACAAGTTTTTTGTATGCTTCTTCTATTTTCTTTGTTTACATATTGAACAATCACCTTCACCTAAAAATACACACAAAACTCAGAAGCCTGTTAACTTCCACAGTTCCAACAGAAAAGAGATTCTCTATATCACTGGACATTGAAAATTTTTAACAGATCTGATTGCAGAAGATATGGAGTATAAATAATAGAATTACCTAAGCTTGGAATTGAATTAATAATGTTTATCTCTGTATTTCCTCATTCAGAATCTGCGTCTTACCAAATTATCAGTGACACTTATCATTGTCCACTGTCTTTGTTATGGCACAGTGGCTTGCAAGCTACTTTTATAGGTCATGGTGAGTTTGACCCTCACTGGATACCTCTCTGCTTGTCTAAGCTAAGTTTACTATATATATAATATCTGATTACCAAATGCTACTTTTCCTAAGAATCTTATGAGCCTATTTTTGGACTAATAGACCTTAGGAAATGTTATTCTGTGTGTAATTTTTAGTGAATTACAATATGTCTAGTAATTATATAATAATAATATTATGAAATTGCCCAGAGCTATCAGTGCTCTCTATTTGCAAACATTCTATCATTTGTACTGATCTTAGTAAGCATGAGAAAATAGACATTTGCAAAATTTCAGTTTTTGCTGGATTATTTTGATACAGCCTTTAAAATGTGATATTTTATTCCAGTAGCCATTGGGAACGTATTTAAAAGTTTAATCTGTTAATAAAAACAAGAACATAAGACTCGGTCATATACAAAATAGCTTTTAATAATAGACAAAGGGGGACGTAATATGAGGGACAGTAGCGTAAATGTGCAGATATACTATATCTTGTGCATAATGCAAGAAATTTTGCAAGAAAATTAAAGGCAAGAAAATGGGGGTCATATTATATACAAGTACATGTTTTCAAAAATATTTACTCAGCTTAAAAAACCTCTTATTTGAAGCAGCAAGACTGCAAATGCACTTATTACAAAAGATAATAAAACAAAGTTGGCAGGTGTTGATAACAATTTTTTCAAAAGGTATTTGATGTATTGGCATTATTTGTTCATAGTGAATCAGCGTAATTGAACGTCTTTTGTCTAAAAGATAGAAAATCTGCAGAAATTGATTTACAAAATTAATAAAGGGAATACACAAGATCTGTCATGTTTTGATCACATGAATGTTACAACAAAGGCCAAACTATTGTATAAATTATGTACTTTTTGTGAATTTTTACGCTTGAAAAATGGGTTGATTATTCACTTGACCTCCCCACTAAGGCAGGATGTGATGTTTAATCTGGGTGCCAATACACTTGAATATTCATGTTGCCCAAGGACAAAAATTTCCCAGTTCCTGTGACCAGTCATGCTGGCATCAATATTACATTGGCCCAACCTATCAAGTAGTGTAATGATGAAGGTGCCACTACAGAATTGGAATTCCCGGAACCAGGCATCTTCCATCTAAAATAAGGAGGGAACAGATACTACACTTTCATCCTAGCCAAAAGGCTTTAGAAATAGGGGCAATAATATTCCTCCGTTTGTTGACACAAATTATCCAGTTTGAAAACTTCAAATGATTCGAGAAAAATAAAACAATATAAAACAACCTGACATAATAATATCACTATGTAAATAGTGTACACTGATACTTGTAATTTTAAATTGCAAAATATTATGATAATTTACATGGATATGGTATTGAGATTTTTAATAGATAATATGATACTACTTTTAAAAAAAATACATAGGAATAGCTGTACTATGGGGTCATATTATGCTGAAGGATGTAATTTATTCTCTGTTTTTAGTTTCAGAAACATTGGGTCAAACTCAAGTTGTATTATACATAACTGACAAGTGATGGCAGTTCATTTTTTAACTTTATTTCATTTTTATCTTAAATCAGTTTTGAACAGTTTAGTGAGAGATTGTTTAAATTCCCTCCACTTCCTGAATTCAGCAAGCAGCTCAGCATCTTTGAAGCTCTGTTTAAAATAATGCCATATAATTGCTAGAACCTCTATACTTGTATTCACCATTATGACATCTGGAAGAAAAGGTACAGCTGATTAATACTGATAAAAATATAATAACATAATGTTTGTTGTACTTTTTACATGTATACATGAAGTAAGCATTGGAATAAAAGTACCAGGTAAAAATACTTTTTAATACACTCTAAAAGTGTGAAGTGGAAAGATTATATTGAATTAATTGCTAGGTCTACTGCTAGGAAAGTTGGTTGTGTTGTGCTAGACAATTTTTTTGCCAGGATCTATCTTATATATTTTTAAGTATACCATTCATCTTTGCTTTGAATACTGCTACTACATCTGGTCTGATGCTCCTGCTAAATACTTAGAGATTCTTGATAAAATCCAAAGATGAATTTGCTTTATTATTGGTCCTGACCTGGCATCTCAGTTTCAGTCACTTTCCCACTGCCATTATGTAGCTTTGCTGTACCTTTTCTAGAAATACTTTAATGGTAATTGTTCAAATGAACTTTGCTCCATGATACCTAAACTTTATGAATTTAAACACAGTACTAGATTGGTGGCAAGGTTTCATCATTTTACAGTTGAAATGATTGTAAGTTCTATGCTAACAGTTTCTTCTGTCACACTTCTCACTTGGTGAACTCTCTTCTGGCTTCTTGTTTCCAGTCAACTGGTTTTCAAACATTTAAAGGCATTATTAATAGCTATCTTCTGTCTTAATTCTTGTTCTTTTATTTTTCTCGCTCCTTAATAGTGTTTTTTTATTCATATTCTTTAACATTTACTAACCCTTTGCATCTTAGTGGCTTTATTGCCTTGTTTGGAGGGAGGTGAAATGATTAAAAAAGAAAAAAAGACACTAATAATATTAATATACTTATTGTTAGCTGAAAATTACTCTTGTATCTTTTTCAGTTATTATTCCTGCATTGCTATTCTTTCCAACAAATTTCATCCGTCCCTTTTGTTCATTTCTTCTTTGATATAGAAACAGCTATTCTGATAGTTGTTTGGACTTCTGATGTCATTCCTTTTGTTGCTAAAATAGACCCAGTGAAACACTGTATGTCCTTCTTTAGGTGTATTATGGGAAGAGTTTATTTTTTGCCTGATTTCATGCAAAGTTATGGAAAAAAGAACTTAGCATATATTAACATACAATGCAATCTTGTTTTATGCAATCTCCTATTTTACATGTAAAAAAAAGCATAAATATATTTTATTATTGCATACAATACAATCCACATTTTATTATGTATGGAAGGTGGGAAATGGCTAGTTTTTAATGCTAACACAAACATTGACTTCCGAATAGTTTTGTCTACCCAAATTCACTCACAGTGCATGGTATGGTTTTCAGGCATTTCTCAAGTGTTGCATGTTGCAATATCAAGAAGTTACTTCCCAAATTGACCATGGTAGAATTTAAACTTGGGTGTCATTTTCAGAATGGTAAGATTCTAATCACTACATACTCACAAACCACCAGAGTATAAGATATTAACAGAAAGTAAAAATGTACTGCATTTATGGAATGGCCATTCATGACTAGTAAATTAACACCTTTGTTTGGCTTGCAAATATATATATATAAGAAATGCAAGAGAGATCATTTTGATAGAATCTTGCATTTAATTTTAATTCTAGATTAATTTGTTATGACAAGTATCACAAGTTCAAATCCAGATTAAGGAACTCTACTTATTTTCACTCATTTTGTTTGATTTTTTTTCTTGAAAAGTAACTGGAAGGCTTTTAATGGTTAATGTGTTTGAAAATCATTCAGAGTAAGTTTGATTCTTACTTATTTTTCCATAAATATCTTTTTATATCCTACAAATATTTGAAAGGATTTAAATAATATTTCAAAGTGGCAATTACCAGAAGAAAATACAAATTAAATTGATGTCAAAGAAAAAAGAAAAGTTTTTAAAATTATGAAAACTTATAATAGCTGAAATCAGTTTAGACATTAGATGCTATGTAAAATACTTTAATGTGAAATTACAAAAAAAAAAAAAGAATTTAACTGGCAATATTTTGAAGTTGAAAATTATACTTTGAGTGTATATGAAATAACATCATTATTGTAAGAATAAGAGATGGGAATAATCAAAAATATTTACTTTAACAAACTTTGCATTTGAATTTCTAGGATACATTATGAAGAAAGAGCGTTTGAAAAATTTGACATTCACAGGGCATATTAATGGCAAGAGAAACGGGAGAACCTACCTAATGAGTTTGTGTAATTGAATGGCAGAATAGGCTTTAGGAAAGATAACAAAAAGACAATATTTACTAACAGCTACAAAAGACAGGAAATTGTAGTAAAATGAAAGTAGAAATTTATTCTTTTTAAAATTCCTAATGGCAAAATGGAATTGGCTTATGCAGATAACTACATTTCTTTATATATGTCCATATTTGATTTTAAATTCATAAAAATCATTTTTATGTATATGTTTTTAATGAGTATATTTTTTCTTTTTCATTTATATTTGTCTTTAAATTTTTAAACATTAACGAAAAGGTTTTTACTTTTTATATTTTTAAATGTTTTTATTTTTTCCTTATTTACAAAGTTGAGTAAATAAACAGAAAATAATTATCAAATAACTACTTAACTGATTGTTCTCTAACACATATCATTTGCACTAATTTTTAGTCCTTGTTTGGTATGTAAGTCTCTTTAATGTTCATTTATAGTCGACATTCTTTATCAAATGACTGATCAAGTCTGAATTTGCTTCATAGCTTCCAACTTAAAATGTTTGAATGACATGTTCAAAAATAGAAAAAATAGAGGAACAACAGACAATCTTAAAGTTAAGAAAATTTTATTTTTAATTTTAAAAAGCCTTAATTACTAGGTGCTTATGTATTTACTAGTTTGTATCTGTAAGACTTCCTTTCTTTGCACATCTCTTTCTGGCCTTACTTCCCTTGCTTATGAATGGGATGTGAATAAACAACAAAGTATTAAAATCATTTCTTTATTAAATTGCTTGAAGTAATTTTCATTGTGATTTAAATTATCTGGAAAGGTTATTTTCTAAACATTTTTAAGAACAAAGAATATTTATCTATACTTAAATTACTACCTGTTATTCTAATCTAATATTGACAATTGAGCACATTTTTGCAACATCCGGTAAAGAATGAATTCACTTGTAGCAGCTTTTGAGATCAACAGAATAATTAAATGCTTAAAAAGGGAGTGGTGAAAAATTTGCTCTCTGACCAAGAAGGGAATTTTTTAAAAAGTTCTGATGTTTGGTCAGATTTTTGGGAAGTAGGTTGGAACAAGAACCTTTCAGCATGCAATATAGCAATGAATATAATAAATATGGGGTTATGAAAATACATAGGTAAAATATCTGACTTCAAAGCCTATTTTTTCTCCTTCAATAAAAGCTTAATTGAAAAAAATAAAAATCTTCAATGAGATTTGTACCAACTAACTACTACTATTCATGTAATTGTTTGAAGGATAATTTCTGTTTGAATTTCTGGCTTGACAATTTATCATTATTTACACTATTCATACTATTGTCTTCATCTTTGTTGTTATCACAACATTTTGGCTGTTGTGCTCTCTAACCATCATCAGGTGTATATCAATCTGGCTAACCTACACAGAATTCAAAGTATAAAGACATAATAAAATTTTCCTAAAAGTAAACAAAAGAGTACTGAACTGCTATGTAATATTTCTCATCCTATATAGCAATGAATGCTTGACAATCTCTTCATGGATGAAGAAGAGATTTAAAGTGACAGAGATTTCGTTTTTCTCAATGAATGCTTAGAATACCATGGACAGAATATTTGAACAACAAGGAAGTCTCTGTCTGGATTTCTGAGATGAGGAGTTATCATTATTTTTATTTGAACTATTGTCCTCATCTTTGTTGTTGTTGTCATCACAATGTTTCAGCCATTGTGTATATCAGTCTGGCTAACCTACAGGGAATTATGAACTGAATCCTTTATTTAATCTACATAGGTAGACTGTTGTCATTTCACTGCCCATATCTAGGTTAGTTTTGTTTTGTTTTACGGCATATCAACCTCAATGGGTCATTTAATGCCAACAACTTTTTTTTTTCCCTGGTAATATTTTTGTTTTGTCAAAAATCTATTTCTGGTAATATTTGTTTTCTTCAAAATTGTATAGCTGGTAATATTTTCAAAAACATATTGCTGGTAATTTTTTTTTTTTTTCAAAAACGTATTGCTGGTAATAGTTTTTTTCTTCAAAAATTTATTTCTGGTAATAATATTTTTTACAAAATATTTCTTGTATTAAAACCTATTTTTACACTTTTATAATGCTTTTTACCTCAGTTTCAGTGTTAACTATTTGCTCATAGCTGGGACCCTAACAGGTGCTACCACCCCAGGTCAGGGTGGACCTGGAGACACCAGCAATTAAGAGGTGGTTCCACGCTCCTCAAAGTCTCCTGATCAGAGGCCTTGCTGTTGGACGCAGTTTATCATCTTACCCTGGACATGGATGTAGTTTATCGTCATACCCAGGATGCCCATATGTAGGGATATATCATCTAGTTCTTATTTTTGGTACTGCTCATTTATTTCTATGGGACAACAGCCTAGTGGATGAAAGCATTGGTTCATGAATTTGGTGACATCCTAATTGTGAGTTCAATCCCTGGACCAGGTAGTATGTACTCAGTGAAAACAGAGTGAGCTATAACTGAGCATTACTAAAATTTAAAACTAGATTATATATTCCTAGACATGGGTAGTGGAACAAAAACCACTGGTAAATGAAATAAATGGTTCAGTTCAGAATTCTCTGTAGGTTGCCCAGATAATATACACCTGATGAAGGCTGGAGGGTACAATGGCTGAAGTGTTGTGATAACAACAAACTGAGGACAATAGAATGTAATGTAAATAGCATAAAGGATGTTGAAAGTTTTTTTTTTTGGCCCTGAAGGGATTAAAAAAAAGATAATATGAGAATAAATATAATATTGTTATCAAGAGAGGCAAAAAATTAAAAAAAAGAATTAGTTCAGACTTGTAAAGAAGCCATATTTGAATTCAGACATTAACTGATTTCAACAGGAGTGATTTGTGAAACCATTTTGATAGATACTCAAAATAGATTTCTTCATTGCTGCACTTGGATTTATTCCTTCTACTTTCCAATTCTAAACAGATGTTAAGTAATCTTTTGCCAAAACAAATGCGTAGTTGTTATTCCTACTTATTATTTCACCAATCTTTGGCACTTTCCACTTTTTTTTTTCCTATGAAGTTTTTTCCAATTTTAAAACATGACATCTTTGCTGTTACTTTTTTCATTTATATCTAATTTTGAAGAACTTTCATATTTAGTTTTTCCATTTCATAATTTAACTTAGCTATGAATTGCAAGGTCAAAGATTTTTTTTATTGATTCCTTTTATTATACTAAATAAGTTTCAAATATTTGAAAGAAAATCTTCAAAACCTTCTTACCATCTTCGTGCATTATCCAATTCATTTTCTTAGTTAAAAATATGTGAGAGAGAAAAAAAATCTGTCTCCCATTTTGTTCAGTCTTCAATACACCATTCTTTTACTGGTTGCTTTGGAATGGATTAGTATACTTAGATTTATTGTTAATATTTGACTAGTATTCTTATTTTTATTGCTTTTCTTTTATAAATGTTAAATAAACAGCATCTACCAGAAATAAAGGATAAACTTTCTGTAAGAAGCATATTCTATACTTCTGATCCACACAGTTTATTGACATTTCCAGTGCTGTAGATATACACCTTTATGCCTCCAGGCAGTGTATGTAAATGTTTTCAAGACATATTTCTCATACACATTTTGCCTACTGTCACCATTTATATATTTTCAAGACACTAAAATGTTGGTCCATAGTGTATGTGCTAGTGTAAGCCATATAGCAGTATGACCTTTTTTACTGATATATTATTATATTTTGTATCGGGAGTGCCATTTAGGTTAGTCTATACTACAGTACATCATATCAAAATCAAAATGGCACTGCCTATGAAAAATTGCCATCAGTGTCTTTATAGCCATTTATTTCCTGTAAATGGTACTTTCCTATTTTTTCCAAGATGGGCCAACACAGACAGGCAACAATGCTATAACAATAGAGCAGTTAAAATATTAATAAAATAATGGTATAATTATTAGAGTTGTAATAAAATAAACAATCAGAAATGAGATGAAAGAAATACTAGTCAAATATTAATAGACAATGTTTTACCTAAGAGATATCTGCATAAATCTTCCAAAAATGATATTTTTTCAATACATTTCTGTTATTGTTAATACGGAGTACTAAAAGTACTAAATTTATTTTATCTTGATTTATTCATATTAGTATGCTTATCTTGGTTGTTATAGTCACATTTTAGCTGCTATATTTTCTGAATTTTTTAAAGTGTCTATTGTGCTTAGTATATTTGAATTTTGAATAGATGGGGTAATTGCAAAGAAGAGATGACTGGAATTTTTAATAATTTTCAATAATTAAATGGTTTGTCTTAGAATGCTTACAGCCTAAATTGAAGGCATTTCCCCCCCAAAAAGAATAATAATCCCAGCCTGTCTATTTAAAATTCAAAAGTAGCTTTCTTCACTTTAAATTTTTATTCAGTTCATAAGCATAGATTGTGATCATTCTGCTGTTTGTGTTAGAGTATACAAATTTCACTACCTGATCTGAAGATTGAACTCCTGAACATCATGTAACTATATATAATATATAATAACAATAACACTATTTTCAGACATTCAGTGGGAGAATATTGTTTATAATGAATGAAAAATTTCTTTTATAATCTAATTTGTTGTGCCATAGAAGATGTCTAACAATTTTTCAAAACTTAAGCTTATCAATTTTTGTACTACTTTTTTTTATATATAAATATCATTGGATGGATAAAGACAGAAAGTAGATTGTATGTTGACATTAATAATAACATGAAATATTGATTAAATTATTTCCTTAAAGATAAACTTGGGATGAAAAATAGCTGGTAAATAGTTATAATAATAAAAAATGCATTTATTTGTTGATAGTAATAACCCAATTAAAGTTTTTTTTGCATGTGTGTGCTTGTATCTAAACTTTGAAATGAAAGTGGAAGTTTTATGTGCAGGTTACAATTATTTAAGCACTTAGTGATTACTAAGCACATAGTGATTACTAAGCACTTAGTGATATATTGCAGAAATGCTCATCTTATTTAACCACTAAATTATTGACTGTAGTAATGTCCACCTTAAACTACATTTTATTTTTCTACCTGATGGCTGGATTTATAATATAACTATGATTGTACAGGGAGTGAAGAGTTGAACACTTTTCCTGTTCTTGAAAAATATAAAAACCACACCTAAAGAAATAGCATGTCTTCATTTGGGGATCTTTTTTGTTTTTATAGAATATTTGGGAGAGTCTAACATAGGTTTTTGAATATTTACTATCAGATTTTGTTTGGCTTGGTCACAGGTAGGATTGGGTGGAATTTTGCAAATGTAAGATAATATTTAGCTTATATTCTTTTTGTATTACAAGAGTTTGACTTATCCAAAGCATGCAACTGATAGCTTTCAAGTATAAGGTATTAAATTAATTAAGACTGTAATTACAAACTAAATGTAAAGATCTCAATTTTAATTCTAACCTTATAGCAATGGCTTTATTATAGAAAGATTTTGTGCCATGAATTGGAGAGAAAACACTTATTTTCATTATCAATTTGTTTGTATTAGTAAGGACATTTAATCTTTGTCTTGTGTTTAAGTACTGTTCAAATGTCTCTATCTGCAGCATTATAAATTTTATTTAGATTGTAATTTAAATAAACTTTACAATAAATAGAACTATAATTTTATTTATTTAATCAATTCATCCTAAGCAAGACAATAATTCCATTAAGATGCAAGGGGTGAAGGAAAAGACTTCAGAAGTACTGGAAATTCAATCCTAAACAAGAAATGAGGGATGAACCTCTACTCCTGTTCAAAAGACTGGGGAGAAGGAGTGAACTGGATGATAGGCGAACCTATCTACTTCTGTTGTAAAAAAAAAGTATAAATTTCAGAGTATAGGTGAAGACATTAGAAGTATAGTGTTGAAGTAGACTTTAGAAGGAACTGGAAACCCAATCCTAAACAGGAAACAACGGATAAATCTCTATTCGCGTTCAAAAGACTGGGAAGGCATGTGAACCAGAATGTAGGTGAATCTATTAACTCCTAGCAAAAATAAAAAAGCAAAAAATAACACTTAAGACAAGAATCTAATTATTATTACAAACAATGATTGTATTTTAGAAGCATAATTAATAAGAAAAATAGGGGTCTAAAAATAAAAGCTGCAAAATGAAATCTGAGATAACTTTTCTCATTTGTATTATCAACTTGTATAATAATTAATTCATTATAAAGTCAATATAAATAAAATAATTTTAGTTAACTATTGTGCTTGCTTACTTCATAATTAATATTTAAAATGAAAAATACAATCTGTAAATTCTGTATATCAGATTAAAAATCTGAAATTGGATGACAGAATTGAAAAATCCTTTGTAACATATTTTGTCCTTCAATATGAATTTTTCAGACTTTACCATTTTGTCATTTAATCCCCAAATATTTAAATTATCATTAAAAAGACATTGAGTGAAAAGGCTTCTGTTTTCTTTTTCTTTTCTTTTTTAAGCAGTCTTTCTTTTTTCTTATTAATTCTGCCCACTCCTTGTTGAATGTTGTGGCTCATAACCCCACCATCCCAAGAACTGTTGCCATGGTTTCAGTAGTAAGTAGGTTTTATAGGTTGAACTTCCTAGTCCAATGCTGAAACAGTTTGGAATTCAGTTGTTCTTCTCAACTAATTTCCAATCATGGCCAGAGCTTAGTCTTCCATGTTATTTAATCCATAGCTGGAGGGGAAAAATATGAATTTTTAACTATTCCTAGGACATTTATGCAAAAGTGAATGCAATTGCCTTGTCTAGAAATTGAACTTGACTTACCAATGACCACTATGCTATGCACACATCAAGTATCACTAATCAAATGCTATAAAATATCTTGTTGACTGAAGTACTGATACAATTTTGATGATTGACTAATTTCTACATATTTTGGGATCTTGTTGGCATCTCTTTTTGACTTTTGTTCTTTGACTACTATTCTCTTTACACTTTATCTGTGTTTTGTCAATCAATCTAGTTTCATTTTATTTGATTGTATTAGCTTTTCATTTTGCATATATGCTTTATTGATCAACAGAAATTCAGTTTCATTTGAATAAAACTTTGAAATAGTAAACAATATCTACTGCAGCTGTTAACTAATTACTGAGTATCTATTGTTTGGGAATACCCTTCATAATTGTCATAATAAAATACACACACACACACGCACACACATGTTGTATGTAGCTCACCTCAGATAATGCTGGAATAGACCTTACACTTGGTTTACAGGATTAACCTGGCTGTGGACTGCAGTTGTGATAAATATGTGTTTACTGCTGTAGGCTGGAAGTCTCTAGTTGTAACAATTCCTTGTGTCACTGGATAAAAACTCTCCATGTTTAGAGAGTGGGATTTCTCTAGTGCAATGATTTTCCCACTATAAATTCTTCCCATATGCGTGTCTGTTTGGAAAATTCATCATTATCACATCACCTATATGGTAGTACAAGTTTGAGATACTGGCCATGTCATCCACATGGAACAACATCACATCCCCAGATGTCTGCTGTATGGAGAACTGGGGAATGTGGCTGAAGGCATCAAGGCTGACCAAAGAAACAGTACAAAGATGCAATCAAAACTAACCTCCACCAGTGCAAGATCAAACCAAATGAATTAGGATGTGCAACTGACAAATTGCATTGGTTTGGCATTGTCCATCAAACCATGGCAAGATTCAAAGAAGCCCAGCATTAAAAAAAAATCAATACTCAAATAGAACAGCACCACCGTGTAACTTTGGCATTGGTCACAAGTAACAACTTCCAGTGTCTCCCACTGCTCCAGATTGTGCCTGTCCACTGATGAATTGCAAGATGATCTTCTTTGAACCTAAAGGACAATCATGAATGAATATTACATGTGAGAGGTTTAGTCTCCTGTTTTCATTTGCTGGTACAATGTCCATACTACATATATATAATGTCACCTTATTCTGTCAGTAATGCTAGAGCGAATTCCTGACTGCTGACAATCCTTTTCTTCTTGATTATTAAAGTATAACATAGATTAAGTGTTGAGACTTGCTAAAACAAATTCGAGGTAAAAAATTGCAAACTTATCTGTTTAATCATTCTCTCCTATTGCCTGAAATATTTTGTTTGTTAGAGCAGAAAATGACTGTAGATAAGCCAGGGAGAGATAGAGTAGCAATAAAGTCAGTGTGCAGTAATAAGAAAAGCTGAAATCTTGTTAATGTATGTCAGATCCAAATGCAGTTGATACTAAAATGCAACCATTTTTCCTCATATTGCTAGAAAGTTCTGTCTTATCTGCTCCTTCAATTAATGAATGAAAGTTTCAATGTATTAATAAATTCTGTATAATAGGTAAAAACTTGTGTGTGCATGTATAATATATATATATATATATATATATATATATATATATATAATGGTTTTAACATGTAAATGTTATGTTATAATGCTTTTAGTATAGAACAAATTTTTAATTTAGTTGACATCAATAATTAGCATATCTTTATGTAATGTATTTAAAATACATTATAAATAAATTTGATATCTGTTAATTACACTTATCTTATCCAGATGAGTGGAATGGCGTCTTTGTGAAACTTCAAGTTGGAAGATAAGTCATTTGAAGTTGTATAGATGTATGTAATTTTTTTAAAGGATTTTCAATCCGACATTATTTCGAATTGCTATAAATGTTATTTTTAGTGGGTACACGTGTTTGAATTGCTTTCCCATTAATTTTTGGAAAGGAATTTACTAATGGAGGATAGAAAATCCTTTCAAAAAATGACTGTTTATGTTTTGGGAATTAAACTGAAGCTAGCAGATATAAATTTGTTGAAGCCACAATGAGAAAAACATGTTTCCTTCTTAATAGGCAATTCTATCTTTGTCCTGTCAGACTGGCTTTGTGGTTCAACTGGTAGAGGCACACTAAGACTTAAGACAAAAAAAGGATATATATAATATATATAATATATATATATATATATATATATATATATATATATATATATATATATATATAAAATAAACATGGTCTGATTGGTTAAAGATTGAAACTGACAATTACTATACAGTGTTGATTTTCCATGTATACACTGTTTATATCCACAAATGCTTTCTCCTCAATATTGAGATAAAGATAGGAAATTTTAAACTTACATACATACATACATATGAACATGAACATATATACATCTAAACATTATCCCTCAGTTGATGTAAATCCGTAGGAATGAAAATAACTGTAAAACTGCTGTCATTTATTAACTCATTGATGCCAATTGTCCCGTATTTTGGGATGTAGGGCATTAATGGTTTATAGGTGGAAACCTATAATTAATACTCGATTGTTATTTTATATTTTAATGCCCTGTGAGGGTTGAGTGTTTTTTCCAAGCCATCTTTCCTCATTATGTGTCCAAGTGATTTCGGCTGCCTTTTTGGGATTCTAAGGGTTCTTTCTGTTGCCATTTTCTTTGACTTCCTCATTGCTTACTTGCTTAGTCCATGGAATTTTCAGTATCCTTCTGCAAAACCACATTTCCGCAGCCTCAAGCTTTTTCCTCATCTGTGAGAATATTATCTAGCATTCACTGCCATATAAAAGGATGGATATCACATATCAATGCAGCACTTTTTTGTTTGTTTCTAATAAGATTTTTGTTTCTTAGTATTTTACTTAGCTTTTAGAATGCTGATTTTGCTAGTTCAATAAATATTCAGATCTTGGTGCTGTATTTTCCATCCTCTGTTCAAATGTTTTCCAGATATTTAAACTTCTGCATCTGCTTGATGTTGGCATTTGTAACTCATATCTTGGGGTTTTCCGATTTGTAACTCATATCTTGGGGTTTTCCGATTTGTAACTCATATCCTGGGGTTTTCCGATTTGTAACTCATATCCTGGGGTTTTCCGATTTGTAACTCATATCCTGGGGTTTTCCGATTTGTAACTCTTATCCTGGGGTTTTCCGATTTGTAACTCTTATCCTGGGGTTTTCCGATTTGTAACTCTTATCCTGGGGTTTTCCGATTTGTAACTCATATCTTGGGGTTTTCCGATTTGTAACTCATATCTTGGGGTTTTCCGATTTGGTACTCATATCTTGGGGTTTTCCGATTTGGTACTCATATCTTGGGGTTTTCCGATTTGGTACTCATATCTTGGGGTTTTCCGATTTGGTACTCATATCTTGGGGTTTTCCGATTTGGTACTCATATCCTGGGGTTTTCTCTTGCTGACAACCATACTTTGTGTTCTTGCAGTTGGTGGTTAGTCCTTTTTTCTTGATTTCTTCTAGTACTATCCTGTCTGGGTGGTTTTGGTTTTCTTTCTCTGCCTTCTATCAACACAGTGTCATCTGCTTATCTTATATTGTTAAGATTGCACCCATGGGTAATAAACCCTGGTAGGATTTCCTATTCCCTTTGAATAGTGTTGCTGTATGAGAACCTTTTATGGTTTGATCTCAGTTTTTTGTTTAAAAAAGAATTTGCCCCTTTCTGTATTTGTTATTAATTATCAATGTAATTCTTATCAATTATTACAATTTTTTTATGTATAGCTAAAATATTATCCAAGTGTATCATGACTCCCTTTGTAATGAGTTGGGTGTGCTGATTATGTGATAACACAAAACTTGAATCTTCATTACTTAACATTTTATTCACTCTAATATTTTGTCAGTTACTCTTGACCAGTGTAGTTGTGAAGTGGGGCCAGGTCTCTAGTCTGATATGTGGACCCTACATTCTCCTGTGATGTCTGAGAGAAACTGCCCAATCATCTCTGGGGCACTTGTCCAAGATAATTGTTCTCATAATTGCAATACTACATACAGGTGTGTGATCACATGCTACTGCATTTAGTGGCCATCAAAATCAAATCTGCTACTGGCTTCCCCTTTCAGTCTGATGTGAAATATGAGTGCAGTGTCTATTCTGGTATAATACCACACCTCTCTTTCTCCTTATCTTAAAAAATATTAGGAGAAAGCAAATATAAACTATTACAATATAATAATAATCTCCATTGTAACTTATATTTGCTTTCTCCTGACATGTTTTAGAAATAATTTCAGCACTGACAATATTACAGACTTAAATGAGATATACAACAGTGGTGATATACTGGAAAACCTGAGTAGATCCATTTTCATATTGCTTTATTTATTGCCAGTGTTAACCCAGCAAGGCAAGCATGTGGTAAAGCCTTCACTTGATGTGTGTGCATCTGTTAATATTAAAAATACTATGAACTGTGAACAATTTCATATTTGATATAGGTGTATGTCAATTTATATCTAAACTAGAAAAATGCAACATTAAATCAAGAGACCTTGTCGATCAATTTCAATAAACTTGTTTGAATGAATTGTTACTACTTGTGTGTGTGTGTGTGTGTGTGCTTGCTTTTTGTGTGTATGTGCTTGCTTTTTGTGTGTGTGTTTGTATATATACATATTTCAGCTTTCTAGCTGTTGACTTGTTTTCATGTTATGGTTAAATACTCTGAAATATTTAAACAGTTTTTGTGGCTTTATTTTGAAAATAAGTGATATATTGCTTATTCAATACCATTAGTAAAATGACCTTTCTCAGTTTAGGATTATTAGCTTTATTTTTACATAGGCACTTCCAAAAACAACAAAGCATTTATTTTACCCAAGAAATATTTTTCAACATGATCTTTATTGTTAATACAATTAAACTAGTGAAAAGCTGAAGATGAAGAAAAAACATTGAATAGTCATTTATTAAAATACTAGTTTATCCATGTTTTCAGTCAAAATCTTGTTTTCATAAATGTTCAATCAGTCATATTGAAGCTACAACTAATCTAGTTGTTATGCAGTGGTAACATTAAAAGTTACAGACAAAAAATATACAAATTCATTTATATTTTAAGATGATATGAAAATTGTCATTATTGTACAGGGGACTGAGGAATACTAATTATTGATGGAATAGAGAAGTGAAAAAGTTAAGCTCTAAGAAAGGACCTGCCAGATTTCTTTACTTTATGTTATCAAAGATATCAGTGTATCTAGTACAACTTGTATCAAGGAAACCTGAAGCTGTTAATGTGTCATAGGCACCACTATTTTGGTTTTGAACAGATTCTCTGCAGTACAAACTAAGCTTAATGGCATCTATAACATAGTATAATAAAAAACATATCACAAGACAGATTGTATTGTATACGACAATATGTTGGTTCTGGATTGGAAATAGCACTAAGTGTTAGTGAGTTTATAAAAAGGATGTGGTGGACCAATATTTCATGGTATTTTGAAAGCATATACATAAACAGAAGATAATGTCTGTTTCATAAAGATGTCTAAGTACGTCTACAGTAGTGGAAATGTTAAAAAAATGCTTTTACCATCCAACCAAAATGGTTGCCATTATCATCATCATCATCCTCATCAATCCCTTGACTGCTTCAATCATTGGGGTGATGGGACCTAAGGGCAGAAGAAACAAACTACCTCCTACTGTTGGCAGTGACGCTCAGGTATTCCAGCATTGTCATGTCTGTCCACTCTTTGATGTTGTTTGACCAGTTTTTGTATACGAGTCTAATCTATTTAATATCTCTTAGATAGAACCCAGGATGTTTTTTATGTGCCATGTCCCTTCAGGGTGTGGGTGATCATGACTCTCCACAATCTCCTATCTCTCATGGCCCTTAGCAGCATTTCTCCCTTTGCTAAGTACCCTCCTGCATTTTTCCATCAGCCACACCAGCTTGCCAGGTAGGTGGTCTGCTGCCTTCTATCTCTCTTGCCCTTAATATGCTCTGTGAGAGTTAAGTTTTACAAACCCTTCTTCATTATATATCCAAGAAATCTCAGCTTTCTCTTTCTGATTCTTTTTGTTACCATTTTCCTTAAGACTTCCTCATTGCTTACTCGCTTAATCCATGGAATTCTCAGTATCCTTCTTTAGAATTATATTTCTATTACCTTGAGTTTTCTCTTCATCTGTGGTGAGATTGTTCACATATCACATATCACTCCTCTTTTTTTTATTTCTAATAAAATTTTCCTGTTTTTTAGTACTTTGTTTAGCTTTTGGAAAGCATTTTTTGCTAATCTGATGCACTTTTGGATTTTGGTGTTGCATTTTTCATCGTCTATTAAAAAACTTTCCAGATATTGAAACTTCTATACATGTTTGATGTTGATGTCTCCAATTTGCATCTTAGGCTTTGTATCCTACTGACAACCATGCTTTCAGTCTTCTTACAGTTGATCGCTAACTTTTTATTCTTCGCTTTACTTTATTATGCTTAGGGACTACTGTATTCTTCTGTCTGCGTCTACCATCAACATAGTGTCATTTGTATATCTTATATTGATAAGACCCCACCCATCCCTGGGTAATAAGTCCTGGTAGGGTCTCCCACTCTCTTTAGGTAGCCTTGCTGTAGAGGTTGAACAGATTTGGAGAGAAGACACATCCTTGTCTTATGCCCCTATTTGTGTGTACCTACTCAATTCGTTTTCTATTCAGATGCAGACAGTTTGTTCCCAGTATAAATCTTGATTATTCTAACATTCTTTCTGAATAGATCTAGTTTTCCTAAGAGCTCAAAGAGATCCTTGTACCATACCTTGTCAAATGCTTTTGTGTAATTTCTAAAACCTATGTGGACACCCTTCTGCATTTGTTTTGCCTTCTCTGATATTCTAAGTATCACACTTTTTGTTCCAGTGTCCTTGACAAAGCCACACTGTTCTTGTCTTATTTCCAGTCTAATTCTGCTTTGCACTTTATTCATCATGATTCTGCTTATGTGGCTCTAATCTGATTGTCTAATAGAACTTGCATCCACAAAGGACCACTGAGAGAAATCTCTGCTTGTGACGCCTTCAAATGATCAATTAGCAAGGATTCCTTTGGAATGTCAACACTATGGCACTTATATCCAGCAGATATCCCTCTGACAATCCTGTAATTAAATAAAACCATGGATTTTATCATTTATATGGGGTTTCTTAAGAATGAACCCATTAATGAACTCTTGAAACCCTGGAGCATTCCAACATAAGGTTTAGTAGTGAATTCTATTGGAAGATAACTCCTTAATAACAGGATGATAAATCAGACTTTGACATCTGAAGTATTGAATTTTTTTTTTTTTTTTTTTTTTTGCAAATATTTCCTTCAACCTCTACAAATTCCATTTTATGATAGCTCTCTACAATGGGCTGACAAATCAGAATTTAAGAAACTTTTTTTTTAACCTAAACTTGATCAGAAACTTCTATTAATCCCATGTTTCAGGTATTGTTTGTACAAAGTTGTTGTTTACAATGTTTCTTATTGTTTAGAATGTCATTGATAAAACTTTAATTTCAGACCTTTTTTTCACACCTGATTTTGTCTGGGTATAAATATGCAACTTTTCCTATGGGTGGGGATTTTAAATTAGTTCTTGCACATGGACTATATAAGATTACAAATTTTAATTATATATTTATTGAATTATACCTTATTTGGAAGTCAACACCATCATGAACTCTTGGATCATATTTTAAATGTTTTGGAGGATTTCTCAAAAGATTCAAGTGGGCTCATATTTTTTATTAAATATAAATTATTTTTATTGAATTTTTATTCCAGCAATAAACACAGGCATAGCACTGAACTATGTCCCTCTGAGGACTTAGAATGAATGTTGAAGTTAAGATTTATGGTTCCCTGGTGGCTTTTGATTGTACTACAAATGTAAATACAAAATGATTTGTTTTAAGTTTTGATTTCTGGTGACTAGAAAAAGTCATAGGGAAAAGGTCATAACTTTTGTTTCTGGTTAGGAAATTTTCACTTAGATGTTTATTTAATATTGTCAATCAAAAAGATTCACTTTCGCTAACCATGGCCTAGTTTAGCATTATATTTACATTGTAAATAAAACCACTTACCTTTTTAAAAAATTGGAATTAGTTAGATCCAGTGACAGGACCCAAAGAGTTGTGAGTTCAATACTTGGTTACGGTAGTGGAGAACTTGGAGAGGTGAATTAACAGGAGATAACTGATAACTGGCATCCATTAGAGATGGCACGTGGAACTAGAACAGCCTACCCCAGCAAGCGAAATAAAGGGTTCAGCTTGACATTCTGACTACCTGAAGAAGGTCGGGGCATACAATGGCTGAAATGTTGTGATAAATATGGCAACAGAGATGAGGACAATAGTCCAAATAATGTAAATAGTGTACATGATATCTCATCTCAGAAATATAGACAAAAACAACACTTATAGCAAAATGGTTTACTTACGTGGTTTAATAAACCCATGTGCTGCTTCCATTATTTACTCACTTTCCAGTATGTTTATTTTATTTTTTTTTACTTCATTCTTGAGTGGCTAGTCTGCACTATTTTCTTTCTTGCATTTCTTCACTCTCATACACACACACAGACACACACACATATATGTAAACAAATTTTGTTACATTTGACTGACAAGGTCTGTTTAATTTTTTATTGTACTTTTCTAGTTTTTGATCAAATTGTTATACATATCAAATCAAAGAAGTTCAGGTTTTTCTTGGTCTACTTTTGCTTGTCTCAGTCATTATCAAGAACTCTATGTTGTCAGTATGGTAGATTTTGTTGGCTACGTCCTGGCAATGCTACACATAAGTGATGTCATGTGTAGAACAGTGTCACAGAACTTGAAAGCACTGGAACATAACTGCATGCAATCATTCATATATAACATTATTCTTTATTCAGCTCTGGACCTCATCAGTCATTATCATTCAGTGGGTGCATGTTCTTGGGGCCTCTTCTGAGCAGGAATTCTACATCTTGCTAAGACATAAAAGACTTCTTTTTCTTCTTCCTACTCAGATGAGTGTTTATATACCTACTTTTCATGCAGCTTTCCCACATGTGCACACCCTAAGTACAACTGGGTCAACTATTTGTTTACATATTGGGGCAGCCACTAACATCAGATGAAATGTTGATCTTGGTGGCTAGGAGGCTATCTTTCAGGTCAACCTGCTGATGCAACTCGCTTCTCTGAAGGAGTGCAAAGTCTATATTGGTATCGTCAGTGGTAAGTCACATACTACAAATGTATCAAATATTTTATATGTTCCAACAAATGCCAAGATGCATCTAACAAAATTGTGTCTACCATACTGACAACATTTAGTGACTGAGGCACTTGGAATTATTTGAACAAAAATAAAACCCAAAAACATGAACTTCAGACAGTTTATCCACAGTTTTGATTTGGATGAATAGCAGTTTAGAAAATACAATTAAAAAATTAAACAGACCTTGTCAGTTGAATTTAACAAATCCATTTTTAAAATGTGGAAGAATGAATTCTTGCTGCCTGATTGGTTAATTCTGATTTAATTGCTGTATATTGGATTTTAATGATCTTCAAGTCTAAATTTAGGTAGGAATAGGTACACTGCTTTTTCCTTTATAATAACAAATGCAAGGGTTATAGAATACGTGAGGATGAACAAAGAACATAAACTTAATCTGTGTACTAACAACAGCAATGATGATGATGATAGTTTTCTAAATAATTTAATCACATCTCAAGGATATTCTTTTTCTAAGACCTTAAAAGTTGCAAAACAACCAAATTGTATAGATTAAATTTTAATAGTGTATACTTACAATATGAAACTAAACAAAAAATAGGGTCTGAAAAATATCACTCAACTAAAATCCAATTTAAACTTTGGCAAAAACCTTAAAAAAATGGCCTAAAGCCATATGTTTACATACTGTGCTTAGCCAAAATCAGCTACCTCTTGCCAAGGTAAGTATAAGTTAACTAGTATATAACAATTTAAGAGACCTTTAATATGAAAACCATTAAAATTTACTTTTGCAAACTCATTTTTATGCATTAAATATGCTAGTAGTAGTAGTAGTAGTAGTAAAAGAACCGTTACAAATTAGTAATAAAATACTTGGTAATTTATATATTTTTATTAAATGAGAACAAATTATTTACAATTTGAAAAATGTTTTACCCATTTATGAATTTATATACCTTCATCTATTTAAGCTACTGTTTTCATCTTGGTTATTATAATCATGATGTTTTGGTTGCTACACCCATTAGCCATCTTCAGCTGTCAATTCTATTTGCTAATTTGTTGCTGTTTTCAAACTGATTCTTTTATTCAATCCGTGGAAGTAGATTATTTTCATTTTGCTTATCTATGCTTAGGGATAACTTTTATCAGTTAATTCTTCTTCATGTCATCTGATGCAATAGATTGTAATTGTCTTGTGCTCAGGACATATGTAATCAAGTGGGCTGTAAATGATTTCATTTGGCCTGAGAGTGGTGGCAGTTTCATGACAACCAACAGTAAAGTCAAGAGCTTCAAACTGACCACCTTCTGCCCAAATGTAGTATAGTCAGTTTCTTCTGGCTTGTAATAAATGTCCGGAATCTGTTTCCTTCTACCAACAGAGTAGCAGCATGAATTTGGGTCAAATCTCCCGTTTGCTATGGTTATTGTCACAATTCTCTGTCGCTCCTTTAAGAACTTTTTATAGATTGACAGGTCAGATTTGCATATGTGGAAAGAGTCTCACGAAAGTATTCAACTCCAAGATTTATCTTTTTTTTAAATAACGCAGCCATTTTCTTTTTGGGAATATTTTACATGTGAGACACATCCGAATCCACTTTTGTCCAGGAGATAAGCCACCTTCTCTAGTGTTACATATAGCAGAAAGAAAATTAAATTAATTATATCAATAAAAACTTTCAAGATCAAGTGCTGCTCAGACGGAAGGTAGGGAATTCAGGTTATGTGGTTATAGTCAGGTTTCATTCAAGATGGCCAATCACTAGCTGCCTATTGAGATGTAGTGTGAGAATCACTGGCAGTGATGGACAGAGTTAGTTACAGTCATGATATAGTCAGTCAAAGATAAGCAGAGGGTCAGTTGAAGTTTACACTGGCCAAAGGGAAGATCTGGTTCATTAGTCTGTTGTGAGAGAATAGAGAAGTAGCAGCAAAAATGTCTCATCTGTCACTTAATTATTCCCAGGCAATGACAAGTGAATCCATGAATAAATCACCCAGTGTATTGAAAACCAAATTCAGGTTTTCTTTTTCTCACTGTGATCACTTTTCACTTTCTGCTTCTTTGTTGATGCGATGTGCAGGTTGTTGTAGTGATAGTGGTCTCAGAATGAATGGCTCAGAAGAAGAACCGAGTTTGAATTCCAGTCAGGTTTCTTACATTCACTTACACATCCTTGGGAAAGATATGATTCCATTTCCTTTCCCATCAATAGGTTAAATTGTAGGATTTGTATCTGAAATAAATCATTCTTATTCTCAAAATACTATTAATGCAATAGTTGATTACAAAAAAAGAATTATTCTTACAATAAAAAATATGCCCTCAAAATAAACTGCAAAGCATCGATAAGTTGTGAAAAACAAATCACTCTTTTATTGAATGTATTTTCCCAGTTCTTGTTCACACTGATGCAAATAAGAATTAAGCCATGGTATGGGGTAGAAAAA
The DNA here is from genome assembly GCA_964036315.1 of Acanthosepion esculentum. NCBI lineage: Eukaryota > Metazoa > Mollusca > Cephalopoda > Sepiida > Sepiidae > Acanthosepion > Acanthosepion esculentum. Next base: position 94,151,995 of record OZ038506.1, on the reverse strand, counting down.
CTGTCTGAAGTGCCTGGATGTACATTCAAAGTCATTTTTTCTCCCCTCACTAAACCAGAATATATAATATTCACAGTATGACTGATGGATAATCGTGTGATCCAGTTGATTTTAGCAAAGATTTAATCCTTAATTTTGTCCATGCTTAATTTTAAACCACCTTGTGTGTGGTTTAAAATTTCTTCCCCTTCAAAAGAAATTTTAGCTTTGTGAAAGCCAGAAACTAAAAGTCAAATCTAAAGTCTAGGCTAAGTTGGCTGTCATGGGTGATGTGATATTTTGTCAAGATCCCTGTATGAAACTTGAAATATTCAAAATGAACAGTCTGTGGAATCTCCTAATTTTTAAATTCTCACACTGTCAATGACCATTTCTCTTTGTAGCCTGCATAGATTCAACAAATTTCAGTATTGTGCTTGTTGAAGACCTTCCACAATGTGGATTTTTTTCAGTGATTTCTTGGCCAGGTTTGAAGGGTTGATGCCAAAAATTTTATTTGACTTCAACCTTCAAAGTTTAACTATTTGAATAGTTTCTGCAGATTGAATGTTCCATTTTCAAGATATATTTTATGAGCTCTGGAGAGATATACTTTGAGGAGTATTAAAAGTGGTACTGTGCTCTTCTTGGCTGGACCATTTTCAGACACACCCCATACTTACAATAGTCTTGTTCTGTCAGTGATGTTGCATCAATTTCTAATCAAATTTTTCTTTTTCAGATTTTATATGCATTTCTATAGTAAAATCATGAACAATACATTACATGACATATATAACAATCCTATCCTATTAGTAATGGTTGCATAAATCCACTGACAATTGTTTTCCTCTTCAGATTCTTCAGTACACAACATATATAAACCAAGCGTCACAATTTACTAAAATAAAATTTAGGTCAAAATTGTTAAATTCTCTAATCCTTTTATTTACCCTAATACCTAAACTATTTAGCTTGTTAGTGTACAAAATAAGTAAAGCTAAGAGAGGAGAGTAGTGGAGTACTGATAAAGTGAGTGGGTAGTAATAAAAGTTTTGCAGTTGGTACTTAAAAAAGTATGATTTTTTTATGCTTAACAGTCAGTATTTCTTGTAACTTTATATGTTATCATGAGAGTAAATGAAATTTTGTTGCAAAATGAGTTCTACACATGATATCTATTTTGATATTGGTTTTCAAATCAAACATTTTAATGATATTAGACTAGGTACCTCCACAAAAAATGTGATACCTGAGGATTAAAATGAATTTTTAAAAATGAAAAATGTTTCTTGAAGCTTTTATTTTAGTTTTAATTTCCAGCTAATAGATTAAATTTAATATTTCCAATAATCAAAATACTTTGTATTTCAAAAACTATCTTAAATTGACTGGAAAGAATTTCTTTTTTTTTTTTTTTTTGCTAAAATAGCTGATTAGTGTCCTTTTTAATTGTCTTTCACTTCAATGTAATTGCCTTTATTAAAAAATCTTCCAAAAATAAAATACTCTTCTGAAATTTTATTTGAGTAATATTAGCTGATTTAAAGTACCAAATTAATTAATGATTTGAAACAAATATTATTTACTTCAAGTTTAAAATATCGCAGAAATGTATTTTTTAACCAAACTAACTATGTTTTAACTGACAGTAGCCATGTTTATGTGTTTAATGAGGTGCTGACAGATCTAATGTTCTATGGAGATTTTATTTGTAAGACATAATTGCAGAAAATACCATGAGCACCTCTTTTATTTAATTTTTAAGTACTCTGTAATATTAAAAATTTAGGAAAATATTCTCAGTAATCTAATGTTTTATTGAATTTTAGAAATTTTGGCTTTAAATTTACTATAGTCATTGCTCTTATTTTTTTGATAATGTTGTGTATGGTTGACCGTACTTACAAAAAATGGCATGTTTATACACTAATAAAAAGAACTCAAAATTCTTTTCAAAATATTGGTGTTTGAGGATTTGTATTAAGCTTTGCCATTTATGATTAGAAATATAGTTCTCACTTAATATCATCTAAAAGGCTGAAATTAATACAGAATTTTAAAAGATTTAAAACATTAAATCTTTCTAATTAAAATTTAAAAAAAAATGAATACAATTTTTGTAAATGTTGATTATTCATCAGGAAATTTTTTTTCTTAAGAGAATAGTGTCCTTAATATATCTTATTTATAAAAGCAATTAAAAACTTTTCTAATTAAATAATGTCATAGTTTTATTGCATCTTTTATTTTATGATTCAGAGCAGATTTTCAGTAAATGGTTTTTCTGTTTGACAAAAATAAATTGATGATTTAAATTCTCCAAGGAGTCCTGCTTTTAACTAATATAAATACAAAGATCCTGAAATTATAATTTCTTGAAATTAAAGTAAGTAGGGAGGGGGGACAAATGTAAAAAAAAAAAAAATTATTTTTACCAAGATTTTCTAAAAAAAAAAAAAAAATAATTATTTCTTTCATTTGTGAATAAGTCCTGAAAATTTCATTAAAATTCCACAATTATTTGGTTTTTGCAAGAATTTCCAAAACAATGTATTTTTACCACAAAAAAGATGCTAAATTTCTCATACTAATATTTGGCCAACTCTCTGATGCAAGAAAAACAAGATTTTTAATGAAAAATTTTGAAGGTGCTAGAAAGGATTAAAATATTTAATAAAATCATCAAAAAATACTTTGGTCTTTCCTCTTAATAATAACAAACATTTTGATGATAAAACTTTGTTTTCATCAAGTTTGGGGCCTTTTCCCTCATGCTATGCTCTTTTTTTTTTAGAAAATTTTTGGAGATATCTATAATAAATTAAATCATTTTGATTTAATTTACTTATTGTTTAATATATACCCTAAGAAATACTGTGTTTTCATCATCTCAGGCACATCTTTTCTTTAAAAAATCTTCTTCCTCTGTCCATACCCTGATGGTTTAATTACTGGAACTTTACAGCACCCCTTTGTAAGTTTAACATTTATGTATGTGGGTATGACTTGTTTGTTGTATAAAATGGTTGTTAAGTAGGACACTATTAAATGAGGCTCACCTGTATTCCATTTGTAGTAAAACTTTTTTTTTCTTAAAGTAGTAAATTGAGCCAAATTTATTTGCTTATGGATATTGAACACCATAGCTTGTGAAGCACAGTTCAGTGCTTTAACCACAAGTTAAATCAACAGTCTACCAAATGTCATGATTACATTAGCTTGTTCTTAAACAAATGAAATAAAGCTCTTGGAGATTTCTGTGTGTTGTACAGACAAGCTGAGGCTATATACAGCAGAATTATTTTCAGTCCCTAATTATTTAATTATATGTTACTTAGGGGATAATTAACAGTAACAAATAATCATGTCTGTATGCTTCAGTCAGAATAGTGATCCTTTGTTAAAAGGAATAATTTAAATATTTTGTTTTTTGAATCAAAAGAGAATAGTTTTCTTGGCATTATTGTCAACTTCTGGTTTTAATGAGCAAATGTTGTTAGGCAGTATTAGGATGTAATTTCTTTGCAACTTGGTAGTTTCTGTTATATACTTGCATATGTTGACCAGAACATACAATAGAGGTTTCATGTTAAATTTGAAATCAACTCTTTTATAGGCAAACTGATTTAGCATTTTAAAAAAGATGGGATTAAGGGTCTATTTTTTAAAGCTTTGATTTATAGCAACATCCTCTACCAATCCTAAATTTAATGGAGATATGCAAATTTAATCCAATCTTAACATTTGTTCTCTAAACTTTGTAGAAAAGTTTTGTCAACCTTCATCAAATTAAATAATCATTCTTTAAACCTTATTTGTGACACTGTTTTTGCAATAACATTTTGACTTATGTAAACGACTTACCTGTTAAATGGCTACATATTTTGTGAGTAGATATTACTGGACTAATGTAGATATATATGCAAACTGAACTAATATGTCTATCTTTTTATGCTATTTCATTTTTTGTTGTAATTGGGGTGCATTTGATTTCTATAGAATCTTTAGGATGTTATGTTTATGTATTTTGTTTTTCGTGTTGAGAAATCATTGTCGTCTTTGTTGGCGAAAATCATTGCCAAATATTGGGGTGCTCATCAAAATTTCCTTCTGAATCAAATGAGCCCTATGTTGGATCTGAAGAGACATCTGCAGCCACCACATAGTAGGGTAGAAGGGTTCAGGGTATGGAGAGTTCTGGCTTTTCTTTGGGCTCTGTCTCTTCTATTTGTCTTCTGGTGTTTTCAAAGAATGTTGTTTTTTCATGGACTGTTCTTTTGTGGTTCTTTCTGCATCTTCTGTCTCCCAATTGACCAGATCAATTTCTGTCCTCAGCAAGGTGTTTTTGAGCTGCTCCTTAAATCGATGATGTGAGGTTCCACATGGTGTTTTGCCAGATGTGAGTTCCAAGAAGAGGACTAGTTTGGGTAGGCAGATGCCTGGCATTCTAGCAAGGTGTTTGGCCTATTGAAGTCAGTGGTGAGTCATGATAGTTTCTAAGCTATCTTTGTATGAAGGAGAAATTTGTTGTTTGTGATCTGGTCCTGCCACATGCTCTATAGGATTTAATGGAAGTTGTGGATATCTCTTCGGTAGAGTACCCAGGTATCACAGACACACAGGAGAGTCAAGATTACAACAGCACGGTAAACTATGAGCTTGATGGTTTGTTTTAGCCTAAAATTTCTGAAGACTTTTTTGAATAGCTCCTGGTATGATGCATAGGTGGCCTTGATTCGGTTTTTAACAACTTTTTCATTGATGCTCAACATTTTCCATGTCCAGTCTATTGATGGTGATTTTGGTGGCTGCTGAGAAATAAGATGAAAGAAATATCAGTTAAAATTTTAGTAATTGATATTGGCTCATCTAAAAAATTCAGCTTCCAATAAGTCTGGGGCTGACCAAGTTTGGGGTTTGTCCTAATGTTATATGCTATTTGTATTCATTTTTTAGCCTGTCTTTTAAGTTTACTGCATGTTGAGTCATGAAAATATTTTATTAGACAAGAACCAAAATCTAGAAGAAAAATTGAAAACTATTTCAGTTTAAAATCTGGAAATTATGTTAAACTTAAGAATATAGAATAAGAAAAGGGTTCTACAGAAATCAAATGAAGCAGAATTACAAAAAAAGAACATTACACGAAAGAGAAACTGAGAGACAAATATTAAAAGCCCCCCTCAGACTTTCGTCTCTTTGTTCCAATGAAAGAGGAACTGACAGACAAATTTTATGGTGGTGATGAAGACACGAATACTGCATGAGCTGGGATACATGCCATCATTCATATGGGGAATGTTGCCATTGTAATAGCTGATGAACCTGTTGAGAAGTACGTATGTGGACCTGTGATGTATAGCTATATTTTGATGTACGATATCTTTGATTGTGTTCCTTATTTCTTATATAATAAAACAAATTGCATTACTTTTTAACTTATCTTTGTATACACATATACAAATCTGGGTTGAATATATTTCTCTATTCATCTTGTCACTTGTGAGTGTTTATTGGATGTTTTTAATCATAAGGTGTGTATTCAGTTCTGTGTTGATAAGACAAAAGCAAGAAAACAATGCTTAATTCCACCAAAACTGACACTATTACAATTCATATCTGCTAAATAATAGGGTGAAAGTTCCAGTTCCAGGTTAATTGTGAATGTCTACAGATCCATTTGAATGCAGGGAAATGAAAATAGATTTAAAAGAATGAGAACTTAAATTTAGACTCAATAACGCTTAGAATGTTGTTCTTGAAATGCCAAAATCCAAACATTATCAGCCCAAGAAACGTTACATAATGAAAACTGCATAAATTGGATGGGTGGAAGTTGATCTCATGTTAAAATGAGAAACATTTGTTTCTTAAATTAAGAATACTGTTTTGCTTCACCTTTTGGTAGCCTCCTCCAAAAATATAGTGTACCTTTAAATCCAAAATGACTTCTTTGGATTTCATTTTTAGTGTTACTGTGAAGGCCAAATTAGATAAAGTTAGAAATGAAAAGAAATAACCTTTTTTTTTATTATAACAAACACTGATTATTTCCGTACATAAAGAAATACTTTGTAATGTCATAAGTTATCCAGAAAGTGGCTTTTTTCTTCAGTTAACCTTTCACTCATAGCATTTTCTGTTTTTTATTTTTTTGAGGAGTTGTTTGATTTCTTTTACCTTATTTAACTGACTTCTTTCATAATAATCTAAGTACTTGTTCTAATTTTATGTAAAAGATGAAAAAAATATTGAAATTTTGTCATCAGTGTTTTAGAATTTTGAAGCTAACTTATTAAACAACTGCTCTCACTTTGCTCTGCCAATATGCACATGATCAGTTTTACTCAGCTGATTATGTGATCTTCACTTATAGTACATGTGTGGCTCCATGCCTACTTGCAGAAGTATACTAGCAATGACATTAGGGCTATACATATTACATTCAGTACAACTGTGAGATATTACTAAAGTTATTAATGTAACTCTGAACAAAACATTGAATGAATATAACCAGGAATCCGGCAGATAGAATTTATTCAGATAAATCTTTCATCAATTTATCAGTTTACAATTTCTTTGTAAGAAATTGAGTGGTGTTGGTTCATTTTTTAAGAGTTAAGAGTGTTCATAACAATATCAATAATGTTGATTATGATGATTGTAAGCACTTCCGGTTCCACTATGGAATGCTGGGAGCAAAACAGATTAAGTGGCAGTTTGAATAAAACAGTGGTTAAGCTTACCACATCTCATGTCATGTTTGTGTTGATTCACCTTTTTGGCAGCCATTCTTATATAATTTATCATTCCACCCTAAACCCAGTGGAACAACGAATCAGTAAGATATAAAGCTGTGCTTATTAAGCAATTATCAGTCAATTACCCACTAGGAATGGGGATATTTTTGTAAAACCATATCAATGAAATATATTGTCAGATGCTTAAGGACAGTCATTACTTTCACTGCTTTTATCATCTATGAATTTAGTGACTATTAGGTGATTCACTGCTAGAGTTAGAAGACCCATTGCAAAGAAATTGAATAATATATGTTTAAGTAAAAACAGAATATAATTGGCTATGACTTTCAAATTATGGTAAGGATACAAACTACTTTTGACTAATTTCCGTTGTAATCCATATATATATATATATATATATATATATATACATACATGTGTGTGTGTGCATGTGTAATGGAAAATCAATGTATGATTTAATAATTAAAATTTTACTGATACCATTTTTTTTATTCATCTAGTGATTTTTCTATTCATTGTCAAAGCTTAAACTGTTTGTAAGTCTGACAAAGAATTTTATTAAAAGTACTTCCAGCAACTGTAAATTATGCAAATAGCATGTTTCTTTTATTTCATACAGTAGACAACTTTCACTTTAAGCGAAGCCTTTTCTATTATCTCCCCATAATTATGCTGTATTTGTTTTACTTTCAGGCCTTGATGATGTTATGCTCCCATATGCCCATTATTTTCTTAATAATGGCATTGATGGAAAAAAACTCTTCATGCTTTCACATTATGACCTGGAAAAACTCAATGTTACAAAAATTGGTCACCAGGAACTCATCCTAGAATCGGTTGGACTACTCTCTGCATTGGTAAATATTTTTCCAATTTTTAAAAATGTGCATTTAATGTTTTGTTACCCATAGATGAATAGATAGAATTTCTGCCAATGGAGTGAAAAAAATCAGCATTTGTTTTTTCAAAACCGAAATAGGATTAAAAGAGAATCTATTTTAATAATGCAGATTAAGAAATGTATTTACAGTTGTAAATTGGGTTTGCATTAAAATTGCCCTCCCTTTTGGTAGGGAAATAAAACATTAAGCTAAATAATTTAAATCTTGTTTTGAATGGAATACAGCAGTAAATGTTAACATTTTATGACTGTTTACTTTGGATACTGTCTGTTAATGAAATATTTGGATACTGTCTGTTAATGAAATATTTGGATACTGTCTGTTAATGAAATATTTGGATACTGTCTGTTAATGAAATATTTGGATACTGTCTGTTAATGAAATAATGAAGCTTAGTTTTACAGTAAAAATATATTTTATAAGATGAAGCCAAAATTTTACTAGGGTATCAAAATTGCTGACTAAAATGATTTTCTCATCACCTTATTGCCAGATTTGATAAAATGCTGAAATCTGAATGACAAGCAGAATGCGTATTTTTATGTATTTTTTGCTGGAAAGCTCAGTTTTGGGCATTTGCAGTTAATATTCTTCTCTCTTTGGCATGTTATTTGCTTTCCATTTTGATAGCAGTGAAATTATGTTTATTACTACTTCTCATGGAATTGACAAATTTCTGCTTTTCTTTTGCAAAACAAACTCTGAAAATATAACAATTAAGACAAACATATTGTATATAAAATGTATGTCAGAAAAAACATTTTTCCGATGCATGAAAATGTGGCAACCTGAATGAGTTGTTTATTTTGTTTTTATCAAAGTCTAAATTGAGATTAAATTTTTGTTTTTATGCTTCTTTGTCCACTTGAATCATTGATAAAGGTCAGAAACAAATCTGAAACCTATATCAGATTATAAAATTTTGCTTAGTCTATCATACTTAGAATTTAGTGTCTTTTAATTTTAGAATTTATCTTAAAACTAGACAAATGCAATTATCATAGTTGTTGAAGATTTCTTTTGTAAAAAGAAGCATTTCCACTTGATTCTCTGTTGTAGAAAATTTAATGAAGGAAATAATAAGATTTAAAGAATAAATTCTTAAAATTCAGTGATGTGTCACATAGCAGTGAAGTGGGAATGGTCCTAATTGTCAGAAGTTAAATTGATTGTAAATGACTTTTATTGAAAATGGCAAGAATTATCTCTTTTGTAGTATGATAAGTCAGTTAATGGGCTTTATCTACTTAAGACTACAGAGTAAACTAAGATCCTAATTACTATTATAATATTGCTTATAATACTGGAGGAATATTAGCATATTAGTTTTCAAGAGGCTGCTTGAATTTGAAGAGGTTCTTTTTCATGAATAGTATTGTTAGTGTTAATATAGCTTGACTTGAAAACCTTCAATTCTCTTCTTTTTCACATACAGTAATGGATATTTGGTTCTAGTGTAGAAAATAAAAATTGTCTGTACATGTTTACAACCACCATTACTTGTTGATTCCAATCTATCAGGAATGACAGCAAAACACTTACCACCCTTCCCCAATTTATAGACAGAAGTACACAAATACATGCTGGGATTTTTTTCCTAGCCAATAAAATAGGCAGGTTCTCGGTTTCATCTGACTAGGTCCCATCTGTCTTGTCTTGAAGTCAGAATGCTACATTTGCTTGTCCGAAGTTGCTTTTGTGTGTCAACCCCAATTCTTAGTTTGTGAACGTTGTTTTGGCATATTACTGTCGCTTTGTCTTATTACTGTTAATTTGCCTTATATAGATTGTTTGTTTGCTTTATATTAGTTTTTGCCCTATTTTCTTTTTTTTTTTTTGTTATTGCTTATTGCAAACTTTGTCATTTTTGTTTGTTGGACAGTTCTGTTACTTATTTTGCATATAACCATGGCTACTCACTTCACATTACTCAATTTCAAGAATAAAATACATTATGATTTTAAAATTCAAGAAAACTTTTTTTTTTCATTTTGGTATTCAGTTCACTGAGTGTTGATGGTGTTGTTTGTTTTACACACACACACACACACACACATATTTAAAAATATTTCCCATTAGACTTAGAGCACACCGTATATGCTGAAAACTCTGTTTGTGTGTCTTGTCGTATTGGTCTCTGTCAAGGTTGACTATAAGACTAACAGTTTCTTACTGATACTGTTTGGGCTGATAAACTAATTCTGGGATGATACTAGTTTGCTCAAGGGCTCATCTACCCTGATCTTAGGATCTTAAACAAATGTATATTCAAAAAATAAGAATGAGGTACTATAAAAAAAAAAAACCTAAAAAGCAACTTTTTTTATCTGGACTTCAAAGATGAGATATTTTTACTATTATACATTGATTCAGTCAATCCACTTTGTTTTGTTACAAAATTTTGGCTGACATACACTTTAGATATACTAATAGAATAATGGTTATTCTTCTGGAAAGCGGAATTGGCAAACCAAGTCTGTTGCATTCACTTTGTATTGATGCCCTTAGGAAAGACATGAATCCATCTCCATTCACCCAGCTAAGGGTTAAATAATAACACTGGGTGGGTTCTCTAGCCTTGGATAGCAGTAAAATTGGGAAGAAAAACTCTAAATTCAGACCAACTGGGTGTGTTGATATTGATTACAGAGTGATGACCATTTGACAGTCAGGTACTCAGGATTGATATGTCTCTATCATGAGAAGTGCTTATGTTTTTACTGAAAGGGGCTATGGTACCTTGTGTGCATTGTTTTTTGTCCCCTTTTCCCATTGTCAATTTTTAAAAAAAACTTTGCAGCTTTCCAAGAACATTGAGTGAAACACTTTATTGAATCTGAACAGATATAAGGTTTTCACTTTGTAGTGGGGAAACATATGAACTTTCCCAATGGAAAAAGTGACCCCCCCCACCATGTAGCATTTGAACCGATTTGTTGTTGTTGTGCAAACTTCTCACACAAAAGTATTTGAGACTTATAAACAAATTCTCAGAACCAACTAATGGTTGATATCCCAAGGGAATAAAAGCCCAATGCTGTTCTGGTGAAATGAGTGAGTTTCAAAAAGATTGTTGACTGATTATTGGCAAAGACTCAGACTACTGGCAAGGACTTGTAATAGCACAGAGGACATTTCCTATACATTTCATTGTCATGTCCTGTAGCCTCTTTTGGTAATTCTGAATAAAAGATTAAATAAAATCCCAGAAGGACTGTAACAATCACTTGAGGAAGGTTGGAAAGCACATTGGCAAAAATGGTATAACAAAAACACAGATGAGGAAACTGATTTGAATGAATGTCTTTTCTTTCTAAAATTGGACACTATGTGCTTGATTTTAAATGTGACTTTTTTTTTTTTTTTTTTAACAGCGTTATGGGTTTGAAACTGAGAATTTACAGTCATTAGCCCTGCAGTTGAGTGTCAAAGCACGTAGCCTTGTAGCAGAACTGAAGAAACAAAATATGGAAGAAGAATCAAACAAGAATATAGGATCAAATAAGAGGGAGTCTCACAGACAGACCCCCACAGTATCTGTCTTAACTGCAGTCTGTGATATTATCAGTTCTTTGAAGCCAATTATTACCTGGTTGGATAGGTAAGTCAGCAAAAATCTTTTTTATGAAAACTATTTTAAATTGCAGTATTTATTACAACTTACTATATTTGAGAGCATAAAATTCCCCCACCCCCAAAAAATGTGTTTTGGGTAAGTATCTGGTCAACTAATCTTTATCCAGATGCTGTAAACTATCAGTACTTTGTACCTGATGCAATTCTATAATACTGTAATATTAAATGTAAATGGAGGTTTTAATATGCCATTAAATACATCTACATTATAAATTAGCATCTTGTAAAACAAGTCCATGCATTGAATATTGTTGTCACATCTGGTCTGGTGCTTCGGCTATGTATCTAGACATTCTTGACAAAATCCAAAGAAGCATCTGCAATGTTAGTGGTTCTGACCTGGCAACACGGTTTCAATCACTTTCCCACCACTGTAACATTGTTGCCCTGTGACTTTTCTATAAATATTTTCATGGTAATTGTTCTGATGAGCTTTCCTCTTTGGTACCTCAACCTCATAAATTTAAGCATAGTACTAGATTGGCAGATAGGTCTCATCATTTTACTGTTGAAATTATAAGATGTAAGTTCTATTCTAATAGTTTCTTTTCTTGCACTTCTCCTCAATAATGTTTTCTCAGTTTCTTTCATTCTCAGTAATCCCTTGAGTGGCTTTATTGCCTTGCTTTGGGTGAAATGATTAAAAAAATAATGTTGTGATAGATTTTTGCTTTAGAAAATCAAATTATTCATTTAATTAATAACAAAAACTGAAAAAAAATTAAATGCAAATTAAATTGTCTACTTTTAGTAATTTACATGAAGTTTATAATAAATTGGTTTACCTATGCCATCAAAAATGATGAATTGTAAGTCTTTACTATTATTAGTATTATATATATAATTAATACAAATATAAAGTTTGGTACTTAGCTGATAGATATTACCTTCAGCATTCCAACTCTAAAGTTTGTAAAGAGACCCTCCAGCATTCACTCCATCCACTCATCTGGGGGTATCAGCAACTGACTGTTTATATATCTCATTTTTTATTTTGTATCTGCACTTTTCATTGGTGAAAGGTTGTTTTTTTCTGTCCTTTAATATTGTGATGTGTATGTTTGTGAATATGCACCCACCCACAGAATGTTGTGGTTATTTCCCCTTTTCATTGTTTTATATTTTAAAATTTGATATATTTATAGCGGAAGATTGCTCAATATTGGAGATAGTGTTTATAGATATAGGAATCAACATTGCATGGTGACTGTCAGTTTCATGCTTCAATATGATTTTTATATATACTGAAAATATATATTCATTAATTACCATTTACTGATCCTTCAACTTCTCTTTTTTGGTTAGGTATGTTTTAGTTTTTGCAGGCAATCCTTTTATAAGTCATCATCAAGGCACTAGCACTTAACAATATCAGTGCAAGAGAGATAATCATAATGATCACCTTTTGAATTAGTGACATTAAAGGTTAGACATTAAGCAAAATATACAAATACACTTGATTGTTATATCCAGCATTTGTCAGCATTTTACTGGCTTCCATGACAGTTGCATTTTGTTTAATGATTTGCTATCAGTGGCTACTAGCGATCATTGCTTTCATTGGCAAGCAGTTTCAACCCTTGGCATTTAGTTTCACTGTTACTTGTTTGTCCTCTTTAAAAAAAAAAATTTCCACCTCTAGTTTACCTATACATTTAATAAGAACAGAAATGATGACATTTTTAAAGAAAATGAAATAGAAGATCAGTCAGTATTAAAAAAAAAGTATTGTCCAGTAACAGGGAAAAATGATGAATCATTAACTATTTTTTTCTAATGTATTTATGAGGTATCCCGAAATAATCCAATCATTTAATATTAATGAAAAAATAGCCCATCCATGGCAATAATGCCTTTGTCCTCTTCAAATTACTCACCTGGGAACTTAACACTTTTATCTCAGTATCTGCTGCGTCTTCTTTCCGTACTGACATCAGCTATATTATCATTTTCTTCTCCATTTTTAATCTTGTTCATCATCTGAAATCTCCTATTTTTCAATGGTGATTTTATATTTAGGAAGAGACAGAATTTGCAGGGAGCCAAATCTGGTTTGGGAGGATGTGAGAAAAACTTGGATGATTCTATGTTGTGTCAAAAAACACTACATGTAACATCATTGTGAATGTGATAATCACACAGTACACAAGCTCTCTTAATGAGAGAGTGCCTATTTGCACATTATGGTCTCATTTGATTGAATGCCAAGTTACATCAAAGCTGTATAATAAAATATTCAAAATGTCTGAATACTTTCCAAACAGGCATTGTACTCTCAGTAGGTATTTAATCTGAAACTACTACAATACTGAACTACAATAAGAATAAAAAAACGCATTACGTATTGGTCAATAAAAGTTTACAGGCTGATTGCTATATTTATTAACAATATTTCCCATATAGTTACGATTCAAAATGGCCATGTTTTGCTTCCACTGTTGCCCTTAATCTCTTCTCAACTGAAGTTCATGACATTTTCACCGCTTTTTTGCTCAAATTGTGCCACAACTTCAAAAGAGCTTCTTTCACGTCTGAATGCTTGAGCCTGAGATACGGCATCTCATTCTCTAATATGCACCATGTTACAAAATCCATATTATTAATGTCAGGACTTGAAAGAGACCAAAATGACTTGTCAAAAAATCCACGGAAATGTCTCTTGTACCAGTTCTGTGTCAAATTGGTGGTGTATGTGGTAATGATATAGCAACTTCCAAATATGGCTGACAATCAGAGCAACACATCTCTCTCCAACATTTGCTGCTAAACTCTGCTATTCACTTTCACTCATTCTTCAAAGAAAAAACAAGGATGATTTCAAACTATCATAGGCAACAGCACCCCAAACCAGTTGCCTTAAAATAATATTCTGACACAATTTTCTTTCTTCTGCCAAGCCGTTTTTGCTTGGAGGCACTTAAGTGCTGTTGTCTTTGTTGAATTGTCTGTTTTTATCCCTAAGCCCTCTTTTACAATCCTCCTTTGTGACCTATTCAAAATATCCGGCTCTTTTTCCATTTCCCACCTGCTTCTTTGTGGATTTTTCTTCACCCTCTTCTTGACGGCTTCAATGACTCTCCTGGTATGAACTGAATGGTTTCTTCCTGGAATTGGATTTGGTCAATTTGTTTGTTTCTCTTGAAACTTTTTCTACACTTTAAAAACAGTTTTTTTCTGCAAACATTCAACTGTTTTATCACCTCACAATTCTTTATACCAGCCATTTTCAATGTGACAATTTGATCACATTTTGTTTGCACCGCCATATTTAATTAAACTGTAGGCAATAAAATAAAATGTTAGGGAGCTTTATGCAAAATTTGAAAACTATTTTTACAAACAGGTTTGTTTCAATTTATGCTTAAATAATGGGTAAATATTTATGCCATTGTGTGTGTGTGTGTGTGTGTGCGTGTGCGTGTCAGTCAGTCAGTCAGTCACCCAGCAGAAGGATTGAACTCACAACCTCCAGTTTACCAGAAAATGTAACCCAATGCTTTTACTTCTTTATTATTGTTAGACTTACCTGTCACACCCACTGATTGAAATAGGTTCAGCGTATGGAGCTCAATAAAAGCTCATGATATTTCTCCAGAATCAGTTTAATTCTGGTTGTCTGGTGAATCCTTGTCTGTGTACTTTAGCCACTGTAATGTATATGTTGTTAATAAAAATTGGTAGATATAAAAATATATAAAAGTATTTCTCTTGACTAAAGTTAAAAGGAGCATTGTTATGAACTGAGAGTGATAGTATATGAATCTCATAAGTGAGTTTATTTCTTACTGAGTGCTCCACAAATCAAGCCTTGTGTCAGAGATAGCTTTGTTTATGTCATGAAAATTTAACTTCTGAATTTTCAAACCTTAAACACAGGATTCAGTTAGAGTGTTTATGTCCTGTTTCTTTTATACCTTTATTGATTTCATATTTCTTATTCACTGCTTTTAATGTAGCTCAACATGTATATGATACATTTGTTTTTTTGTTGTTTTTTTTTCAGGTCTCCATTTGAGGGTATGTATGAACTGCGGATATTTCGCAAGTCAATTGTGAAAATAGGGATTGAACTTCTGGATTACTCTTTGACCTCTCTTTCCAACAAGGCCAAAATACAGCCATCTGAGAATGGTTTGGTCAAGTCTGTAAGTCATCAAACTTTTTATATTTACTGTTTTATTTCATTTGTTTTTATTTTATTTCATAATTTTCCTATTTGCTACAATAAGGCTGTCTTTATTCCTCCAAAATTTTACTCATAGTTATTTCTCATAGTGAACAGTTTTGATCAAATTGGTTTGATAGAAGAAAAATTAAAATAATAAATTGATGTATTGGAGAAGGCAATGGGAAAATGTTCACTTTTACAAGAATCATCATTGCAATTCAGTTTATAGATATTAAAAGGAAACTGGAGATTCATGATTGCTTATATATTTGGGGAGGGGACAGAATAAGTTGAATATTTAATACAATATGTTACAATGATTAAATTTTAATTTTTTTTCTTTTAAGACTACCTTCTGTTTTTGAATTTTGGTGAAGTTTGTGAGATCTTTTTGCTTTATATTTTAAACAAGTAACTTGTATATGAGAATGAAGATTTTAAGATTTAAATTTAAAGTCTGGTGCACTAATTTAGTTTCAAGTTTTATTTTATTTGGGTAAGCAATTGATATAATTGGACATAAGAAAAACCAACTGAACAGGTTTTCTGTGGTCTTTCAATGCTTATCTTTCACATGCTGATTTAGAAAGCAGTTCACTCAAAAGAACCTTTCTTCTCAGAATGCAATATTGAAACAAATGTTCCATTGTAACCAGTATTATCTGATACCTTTCTTATCATTTTGTTTGATGCTTGGTTAGAGAGAGAAAAGCAAATGGCTACCAGCCAACAAAGTATCTTTAGAATTGGGGATCTCAAATTACTGCCATATGGAATGAATGTGGTCAGGTTTTGCTAAATGCTCTTTGAATTCCTAAAAAAGATACATTCTAATTCTGTCATATCTAAGAGCTTAAGATAATGATTCAAAACTGAACAACTATATTTTCTATTTTCTTGCTGTTATAAAAAATATAACAAATGAATTTGCTTGGGTTAAGTCATGTTTCACATTCATGGACTTCATACAGAAATAGATTATTTCTGTCTAAATTACTCACTTTTTATCATGATGTTTTTATTAACATTTCAGTGTTTGTGCACGCTTTCCTTCTTCAGATATCTGTCAATTCAGGTAATCTTCAGGAAATTTCAAATTGAACCCTTTATTTAATCCACCAGGGTAGATTGTTCTCATTCTCTATCTCTCATCCTGTTCTTATTAAGTATTACTCTGTTATTATTCAGATTTAGTAGAAACAGGATGAGCAATAACTGAACAAAATTGACTCTTTTATTCTTCTTTTCTCTTTGCTAGTCTCTTATATATCAAAATTGTACACCGGAAATAACCCTATGCATGTTCAATCTTTGTAATTAATTGTTCAGGTTAGAGGAATAAAAGTTAATTAGTATATCCATTGGTAATCCTGATAGATGCAAAATAATTTCTTTGAGCTGAGCTGGTTTATCGACCTGCCAAGAATTGTTGCAAAAAAATAAAATTTGCTAAAGGAGAAAAACTTGAACTATCAGACAATGCTTAATTATTAAGTTTTTCAATGTTTTTAATATTTTCACCCGAGACAAGGCACCCCCCCCCCCAACTAACTTTTTAATTTTTATTCAATTCTGCTAAGCAATCCTAATAGTATTATATAGATACCCAGATGCAGTCTTAAATTTTCTTACTTCATTTTATTGTACTTTGCACATATTGTGCTATATTTAACAAATAGATTTGGAGCAACTGTGCATCATACCACAACATTTTTCCAACTAAATTTTCTTAATTTGTGTCTTATATTTTGCTAGTAATAAATTGTTTTTTTAATTAAAGTATATACATTCTCTTTTTTGTGTCTGATTTGCTTTATTGTGATATTCACCTCACTGCAGCAATCTGGAATTGAACCTGTAATATCTTTGAGGTATGCTTATATACCATCTGTTTTCAATGAAATGTTTGGAAATTTAAATACTATAAAGGACCTTTCATACTATCACTTTTGACTTTCAAATTAACTTCTAACATTTTCTTGTTTCTTCATTTATCAAACTCTGATTCTCCAGAATAAGTGAGAGACTTAAGTCCTAGATATTCAAGTTTTCATAGATCTTATGGTTTTAATTAATATTTTGCCTCTGCTGAAATGTCAAAACTTGTAAGTTCTCAATAAGGCAGTCAGCCATTTTAATTTTTTTAAATTTATAACACAGTACCTCCAAAAAAAAATCATAACTAAAGATTAAAATTAATTTTAAAAAACTATCTGCAAAATATCTGTAAAAATTACATGAATATAATGTGTGCATCTATTTTACATAATTTTTTAACTACCCAATAATCTTGGAAATTTAAGAAAATATTCTAAATAATTTAATATTTTATTGAACTTTAGCTATGTTGGCCTTAAATTTACTATAGTTGCTGTTCTTATTTTCTGATAATGTCATGTATGGATGTCTGTATTAACAAAAATCGGCACATTTATATACATACACACAAAAAATTCAAAATTCTTTTTAAATTACTGGGGGTTGCTGAATTGTACTAAGTTTTTCCATTTATGATTAGTAAATATAGTTTTTACTTAATAACAATATCAGATGCTGCAAATTAAAAAAGGATTTTAAAAGATTTAAAATTTTATAAATTATTTTAATTAAAATTTAAAAAATGCAGACAATTTTTGTAAAAATTCATTATTCATTAAAAAAAAATTTCTTAAGACAGTATTGAGCATAATATATCTTATTCATAAAAGCAATTAAAAGCTTTTCTAATTAAATGTCTTAGTTTCATTTTTATTTTACAATTCAGAGAGGATTTTCTGTAATTAATTGTTTTAGAAAAAAAAATATTGATGATTTAAATTCTCCAAGGACTTGTGCTTATATAACTAATATAAACATTAAGCCACACAAAAATGAATTTTTTGAAATTTCATGAAATTAAATAAATGTGGTGGTAACAGATGTAAAATAAAAAAAATTAAAATTACCAAGATTTTCTACAAAAAAATATATTTTAAGATAATTTCATTCTTTTGTAAATAAGTTCTGAAAGTTTCATTAAAATCTGACAATTATTTGATTTTTGCAAGAATTTCCAAATCAATGTGTTTTTCAGTGCTAAAAAATGCTAAAATTTCCCATTTTAATCTATGATCACCTGCTGATGCAAGAAAAAAACAATTTAATCAAAATTTTGAATGTTCTGAAAAGGATTAAATAATTTAATAATCAAATCTCCTTTGGTTTTTCAATAATAACAAAGATTTTGACGATAAAACATTGTTTTTATTAACTTTGGGTCATTTTTTCATCATGTATACTCATTTATTAGTGAATCTTTGGAGGTACCTATTTATAACCTATTGATATTTAGACTATTATTTATTTAGACTGTTTATTTATACTCTGTGAGTTAGAATGTTAGTTTTCTGACCATGAGACCCAGGTTCAACTCTCACTATGCCTGATTTCTCAAGGAGGTGACTTCTAGATAATATTGGCTTAGGGAGATGATCCCCACATGTGTCAACATTGGGAAGTACCTGGAAACCATACCACAGATTGCCCCAAGCTTTGTGAAGGAAATTGGGTTAATAAAACTGTCTGGAAGCTGTTGATGGTTGTGTTAGCACAAAATTGCAAGATATCATTACTGAGGGTTTGCACAATACTGGCTTTGTTTAAACTGTTACTCACACCCAATTATGCACACTCTCCTAGAAACTAAAGTTTACTCAGCATAGTTACAGTTTAAACCACAATAACTAACCATCTTAGTAAACTAGTCTCCAGAGACTGACAGATATCTACATCTCTGATGCCTTTATATATTTTATGCTTGAAACTCTCTTCTCTTTTGGAAAATCAAGGCTTAATTTATATTTCATATGAGTTGAATAAATATTTCAGTGATTCATTAAAGTAAAATAAATTTATCTCCATGCCGCACAATGTCTTATCATAGAAGATATGCTAACATTCTATTATGGTTATAATTTGATCACTTGATGATGATGATGATCGCTTTTATCTGATCTTAGAATTCAACTTAATAACCTTCTCTGTATGGACCCTGCTTTCTTTTCATGATTATTTATTTCTGTTCCCCACCCCCACAGTAAAAGCCAAGACAAATCCCATGTCAGCTTAATTTTGTTTTCTTTCTGTTCTAGCTTTGAAAAATAATGTCTTTTGTGTTGTTCCTTGTTGCCCATTGCTTGTTTTTGTATAGACTGGGTGCTGTATTTGTTTTGCTTCTATTAGAAGAGGTTTATGGGAATGGAATGAGATGAGTCGGTGGTAAAATGAACTGGGATTGTTTTGTTTGCTAATTTTGATTGTATTTTTAAAATCTTTTAATTGAAGCTGAAAACATCTAGGGGGAAAGAAGTAAACATCTTTATCCAGTTTACTTAAAGAGAAAAATAGAGAAATGAAAGAAGAAAAGAATTGAGAGGCTGGAGAGACAAAATAGCAATCAAAGAAAAATGAAAATAGTAAAAACGGAAGAAATTAAAAAGAATAAAGAAATATAAAATAAACAGTGAACAAAGAAAGAAAGAAACGCCAGAAGGAAGAATGGATGAAAGAAAGAAACGCCAGAAGGAAGAATGGATGAAAGAAAGAAACGCCAGAAGGAAGAATGGATGAAAGAAAGAAACGCCAGAAGGAAGAATGGATGAAAGAAAGAAAAAGAAAGAAACGCCAGAAGGAAGAATGGATGAAAGAAAGAAAGAAAGAAACGCCAGAAGGAAGAATGGATGAAAGAAAGAAAAAGAAAGAAACGCCAGAAGGAAGAATGGATGAAAGAAAGAAAAAGAAAGAAACGCCAGAAGGAAGAATGGATGAAAGAAAGAAAGAAAGAAACGCCAGAAGGAAGAATGGATGAAAGAAAGAAAAAGAAAGAAACGCCAGAAGGAAGAATGGATGAAAGAAAGAAAAAGAAAGAAACGCCAGAAGGAAGAATGGATGAAAGAAAGAAAGAAAGAAACGCCAGAAGGAAGAATGGATGAAAGAAAGAAAAAGAAAGAAACGCCAGAAGGAAGAATGGATGAAAGAAAGAAAGAAAGAAACGCCAGAAGGAAGAATGGATGAAAGAAAGAAAAAGAAAGAAACGCCAGAAGGAAGAATGGATGAAAGAAAGAAAAAGAAAGAAACGCCAGAAGGAAGAATGGATGAAAGAAAGAAAGAAAGAAACGCCAGAAGGAAGAATGGATGAAAGAAAGAAAAAGAAAGAAACGCCAGAAGGAAGAATGGATGAAAGAAAGAAAAAGAAAGAAACGCCAGAAGGAAGAATGGATGAAAGAAAGAAAAAGAAAGAAACGCCAGAAGGAAGAATGGATGAAAGAAAGAAAAAGAAAGAAACGCCAGAAGGAAGAATGGATGAAAGAAAGAAAGAAAGAAACGCCAGAAGGAAGAATGGATGAAAGAAAGAAAAAGAAAGAAACGCCAGAAGGAAGAATGGATGAAAGAAAGAAAAAGAAAGAAACGCCAGAAGGAAGAATGGATGAAAGAAAGAAAAAGAAAGAAACGCCAGAAGGAAGAATGGATGAAAGAAAGAAAAAGAAAGAAACGCCAGAAGGAAGAATGGATGAAAGAAAGAAAAAGAAAGAAACGCCAGAAGGAAGAATGGATGAAAGAAAGAAAAAGAAAGAAACGCCAGAAGGAAGAATGGATGAAAGAAAGAAAAAGAAAGAAACGCCAGAAGGAAGAATGGATGAAAGAAAGAAAAAGAAAGAAACGCCAGAAGGAAGAATGGATGAAAGAAAGAAAAAGAAAGAAACGCCAGAAGGAAGAATGGATGAAAGAAAGAAAAAGAAAGAAACGCCAGAAGGAAGAATGGATGAAAGAAAGAAAAAGAAAGAAACGCCAGAAGGAAGAATGGATGAAAGAAAGAAAAAGAAAGAAACGCCAGAAGGAAGAATGGATGAAAGAAAGAAAACTGAAAATAGAACAAAAAGATTAAAAATTAAAATCCCCAAACTATAAGCAATTTAATTTATAGAAGTGTCCTCCAAAATGGCAAAGTATTTAACAGATGAGATAAGATGGGAGGTGAAGCTGCTTTTGGAAAAAACAAAGTCGCAACAGACAAAAGTAATGAAAAAAGAAGCAAGCAAGCATAATAGTCTGGTTGTTTGAAGAAAGTAAACAAAGTTTACCTTGTCTACAGTGAGGCAACTGTCTCAGATGCAAAGAACAATAAGGATCATTTTTTATTTATAGAATATAGACAGGTGATTTAATATCAACAAAGTACCAGATATTTATTGCTTTCTTAAGAGACGAGAGGCAATTACTCCATTAAGACCAATAGTAAGATCATGTCAATCTTTAAACTACATTTTGGCAATTCACTAAGACATATTAAGAATTCAACTCATTTCATGGAACTGAAGATGAACCTATCTTCACATATCATGAGCTTGAATGTGAAGTTATTCAATAAAGTGTTAATTTTAAAGCTCAGAGGAAAATGATGCTTTCCTGAAGAACATTACCAGGTGTTGATATTCTGTGTTCAGACAATACCTTTCCAGTCATGGCCTGATGTATTAGGTTGCTTGGAAAATAATGTCTGATTTTACAATAAACTTAATATATAATTATAATAGTATTAATAATTACTAGTAATAATAATTTTACAATTGTGTCCTAATATATTATTATAATAGTTACACCAAAATATATTTCTCATTCCTAATGATTAAAGTGTCCTCTTTGTTAATTTTATATCAATCTCCTTCAGAATTTATTTCAAAAATTTATACACTCATCTTAAACATGAAAAAAGGAGATATGTTTACTTTTTTTTTGCATGAGTTCAAGTTCAAACTGCTTCTAACATTAACAGAATGGATAAAGAATCCATTTAGGATTGGATAGTACATCACTGGTTTCTGAAATTTAACAGTGGGGATATGAGTCTTGAAGATCAAGATGGTAGAGGACATCCATCTGCAATTGACAATCACATCTGAAAAAAAAAAACAGTTGAAAAAACATTAAAGTGTCAGAGAAATGTTTCAGATAATGAGCTTCAGCATTTCAACAATAGTTGAAAAGAAAATTAAGCAAGAATATGGTCAAGAAAAAAATCGGCAGAGGAAAAATAAGAATGTGATTATGCATAAAAGAAAGAATGAATGAAATTGTTAAAAATCTTAAAGGCAAGAAGAAAAAAAGAAAAGGTAAGAATGAAGAAGAAAGCAAAAATATATGTGCAAGAAAGAAGAAAGTGTATGGAGAAAAAAAGAAAAAGTGAAAGGAAAAAATAAAATGAAAAACAGATTGGCAAAGGACATTAAGGAAGCTTGAGGATTTAAAAGAAGATATAGAGCATATATGGTGTATACTTCAAAGGAACAACTCTATATCTTCTATAACTTCTAAGGAATATGTTGAACTGAAAATATACAGACTATGTACCTAAATGTATCCTATCATAAAATAGGAAGGGCTGCTTAAGAAAGTGTGATGTATTAATAAATATAGTTAATTCCCTTGTAACTATTTATAGAGACCAATCACATTTTAATAAAATGTAGTATCTGTGGCTGCTTGCAATCAGTTAGTCATGCCATGGGTCGCTACAGATAAACACACAGTACATTTTGTCCCATCATACAGTTGTCCAGCATAGTAAAACATTAACACGAGACATAACACGGTGTCAGAATAACATGTCTATAAACCACACAAAGAAAAAAATGAGTGAAACAGCTCGACCTGAAAAAAAAAAGCTTTCCTTTGTTTGATATTTGTATCACCATTTAGAACAGGTACATGTGTGGATAGTGTGAAATAACTACAAAAGAATAAGACAGGATTAAAAACAAAAATGGATGTAAAGGCGTTTGAAATTGCTAAAGAACCTCAACTTTGAAGGAAACCTAGATGAAAATATTTTGGGAACAACAATATGATTTTTATTTGTTTGCTGCTGGAATAACAAAAAATGATGAGTGAATACATGTTTTGATGCACCCTTTTATATCAAGTATTGGTAACACTCCCCACAAACTAGTGGAAGCCATAACAAAAATTTTAACCTCTTTCATCAGAGCAATCAGCTCATCACACCAGGTAACCTGGTCAAAAAAAACAAAAAAACTAAGGGGAATAACTATGACAAATAACCTCGTGGTTAGTTTAGAGGTTAAATCTCTTTACAAATGCATAAATTAAAAAAAAAATGTTAGTGTGTATCTTTTTAAAATTTTTGGAATCTTGTCCTTTCCATTCAACATATTGCTGCTCTATTAATATATACGTGCAAAACCACTTTTCCTGACCTTGTAGACTGTAACACCCCCCTTGCAACAGGGTCACATCCTTGGTCACTGACACCAAATAATGTAACACCTTTTGCCACTGCCTACACCTGGTGGTGTAACCATGTTTACTGGTTCAGTCCTCAGGATCTTAGGATGATGCTTTAACCATGTGCTAAGTCTGTACTGGTCAATGCCGATGCTTACCTAAGCTGACTGTTGGTTGCTGACCGCTTTGATCCACACTGTCTCTGTCATGTTCTTGATATCAGAGCAGTAGAAGATCGATTGTAGTCTTGCAGCAAGTGGTCAAGCCATAGTGGGTGCTATATTAAGGAAAAAGATAAAAGGAGAGATTCGTAGAGTTAATCTCCAATTGGTTTATATATCTCTTGGTACAACAAAAACCCTTCCCGCATCAATCTCTCTAGTGACACTGGGCCTTGTCTAAACTTTTGGAAGGCTGGGTTCAAAGTCTTGGAATCAGGAATTCTAGTTGGCGGTTGGCATGGATTTCAGAGACACTCAATGTGGGATCTCAGCCCAGTCCTCAAAGTCATCTGCTTATATTCACTTCAGCTCAAAACTGGTGTTGGGCTGAAGGGTTCTGCGGTTTTGTTGATTTTTTAATTTCCATTCATTCAAGAAATTCATATTCTTAAGGGTTTTCTTTGTTCCCTATTTCTGCTTTCTTAATCAACTTTCCAAATTTAGAGAATTATCCACCTTCTTTGGTAAAAGTCACAGGGATTGCTTCTTCCTTAACACCAACATATTTCACAACTCACACTTCTACTTCACACAGGTGATGCAAAATTCTGCCCCTTCCTCCCTCCTTCTCAGTATTCAACCTTAGCCCACTTTCCAGGGGCATAACAGTCTTTGTGACAAATCTAATTTTTGAAATGTATAGGAGAGGGAGTGGAGTTCCATTCCAGCCATTAATTTTAATTCTTTTCCATTTTCCTGGAACTATCTGTGTCCAGCGAAGATACAAACCAGACCACCTATGACAGAATTTGTTTTCATAACTCCACCTTTAATTGTACAGCACATCCGACCTGTTAAGAGAAATTCATTCTCATTTTAACCTTCTGAGCAATAGATAACAATTATTTTAAAGAAGAAATCCAGATGTCCCATTGTCACCAAGGAAAATGTCTCCACTCTCTATCTTCTGGCCTAAATTTCATTTTGGGTTAACCCTTCTCTTTTCTTGCTTAAAATTAATGTTTAACCATTTCACCACCTCCATGTTACAGATAAACTAAAAGTCAAACATATTTTGTAGATATTATGTTACACTGTAATGACAATGACCTAAAACTACATGTCCATTGCAAATCAACCAATAAAAATAATCTCATAAATTTCTGTTCTCACCATAACAGCAAAATAAAATTTGGAATTATCATCAGATTCTATTTAAGAGCACTCAGAATTTGTAACTCTCAATATTTATATGAAGTGGAGAAATACATTGGAAATACTTTTAAGATCTTCTAATAACCTAATTATTTCGTATTCAGCATGAAACAAAATGCCTGTAAAATATTTCAAAATAGAAGAGTGGGCCATTCTGACAAATCCAACGAATCAAAATATATTGTTCTACCCACAAACTTTATCACAAATACAATTGAAAATAATTTATCTAAACTTAACATTAAATTTGTTACAGCTACTAATGTAATGATACCACACCCTCCCTGGTTGTCCAAGACTTCCAACACCATGATTAATCGATGAAAATTGCTTTGATCTCAGACCTGCATTGTGATTTAAATTTGATCATGAGGCCAAGACTGAATTGTTGCAGGTATCTTCATATTGGGCTGGTCAAATCAGGGTGAAGATGTACAGGTGAAAAAAAAATAACACTTGAATAAAGTGAACAAAAGTAAATACTGTTTTTATATCAGTCCTTCATACAATAATTGGTTATATCAGAATTCGCATGCAATTATCAACTTGCGTCTAAATCGAAAGTGATATTATTGTTGACCTGGCAAAATTTGGTTTGCTGTTGTTGGTAAAGTTTCACACAAGGCTGAAGTCGGAGTCTTGCATCGGCAGTTAATCATGTGGGCCTCTCTCCTGTCTCTGGTCTCATCTCCATCTCTTCTGCCTCTCTTCTCTCTTCTGTCTAATTCGCTTTGTGTATTCATATTTATGGACATTCACCCAAACTGGCAAAGTAAGAGAATTCAATAATTCTGAGGAATTCCCTTCTTCCACTCTCTCATATTATTACCTCTCACTAAATCTCCTCAGTGAGCGTGGGTGGCTTATCCACCCACTCCTGATATTCCAACTCAACTTACAACTAGGGGAACCAACTCCAAATTCGTTATTTACGAAAAATGAAATTTTCACTTTACAGTTTGCATAGAATACATGTCAATCAACATTGCCCCCTAAGTCTGGGTCACTTTTCCATTATTCAAACTGCTCAACCTACAATTCAAGCCGTTTATATGTGAATTAAATCCTTCATTCTTCCCATGGGTTTTCAGTATTAACCCTTCTCATTTCAATGTCTCTCAATGCATAACACTTTCTTATGTTTTAACAAAACTTTCTTCCATTTTACCATGGCAACAGCAAATAGTATCACACTAAAACAATAACAAAACAATAAAAGACTAAATACAAAACAAAATAATAATAACCTAAAATTGAAGGCAGAATTTACTCTATCATCTGTAATAATTGCTCCAAGGAATTTAAATAAGATTATATGATCATAAAAGGGACCTTTTTACAAAACAACACAACAGTTGCTTAAAAAAAAAAGAAGAGAATGTTACTTTTATTAAAAAAGAAACCAATTTACCAAGATGGAAGTGTACAGAAATTACTTTGTTAGATCATCCACAGTAAATTTACATCCAGGTTCTTACATTTCACCTTTCTTGGCAGATCTTCTATTATCACAATGTGAGATATTTAATAGCAAAAGTGATAAAAACATAAACAAAAAGAAACTATATGAAATTGGCTAGATTATATACCCAAATATATAATTAAAAAAAAATAATTTTAATTAAAAATTTCAGCATCCCTTCTTCTTCAGACACATGTGTAGTCACATCAATGTAAGCATCACTTTAATCTGATGAAGTCTTAAAGGATGGAACACATCAAATGAAAAATCTTTTCTACTTTGTCATATATTTTCATAAAAGTGTTCTGATATCTAAAAATTTATATATCGATTTCCCACATATATATATATATATATATATATATATATATATATATATATATATATATATATATCATAGGTTAGTATAGCAATTTATTAAGCATAGCTTATATGTGGTGCAAGGCTAAAAGTAGAGAGCACCCAGTAAGGATCCAACTCACTACTCATAATTAATCTATTGAAACAAGCTTGTTAACCATTACACCATGTCGAAGTGCCCCTCATAGGTCAGTATATATACCAATATTTTCAATATACTTTCTGATTATAATAAAGATAAACTTAGTTTTTACCACTCACTGTTGTTACTTATTAATGTAAATAATTCATTAATAATACTGTTTTCATGTAAACGGTTGTTCATAGTTGATATTACTGTTATTTGCATTATCATCATCCCAGTCATTCCTTGTTTGCACCCTTTTATATATTATCACCTTCATGTAACCATCAAAAAGACTGTTGCTATTATTACTACTAGTTTGCATATGATTTGATCTTTACAATTTCTATTATAACTCCTGCTAATATTGTAACTTTGATGTTGCCATGGTGACTCCTGTCTTTTCCCCTACCCTTTGCTTTATGAGTCTGGGAAGATGCATTCATACAAGTCTTTACTTTCATTGGGTGCTTGTCTCCTTTAGCTGAACAAGAACCTTGATATGAAAGCACTTCTCTGTTCAATGGGCTGTTGGTTTCTGCTCAGGAATTCTTTCTTTTTTTTTTTCCTCTTCTCTCTTTTTTCTTCTGCACTTCTTATTAATCATCAGTGAAAACAAAAATTTAGATTGTTTTCCTTTTCATAAAGGTTTGACCCACCATTTGCATCTTTTTCCTTTTCTCTCACTTCTGTTTTCTATCTCTCCTTATTAATCATCAGTGGAAAAAATAGTTTCATTGCTCTTTGTAAATGGCTAACCTACCACTTGTTTCAGAGTTTTTTCTTTTGCTCATTCTCTCTCTCATTCAGGTGTACCACAATTTGCACATTCTACTTTGGAATTGTTTTTATCTATTCATTCATGTCTTCACCAGTGACATTAGCTGTAAGTACAAAAAGAAAAAAACTGTTTCCTCAATAGCAAGTTGAACTGTTGGCAGATACTTTGAAGGTTATTTTACTTGGTAGGTAGATGTTGGGCTTGTGAGGAATTTCAGGCACTTTTAGCATTGAAAGAGTGCTTATTAAAAGAAAGTGACCTGTTAGTGGTGTTATGTAGCCAAAAGAATTTTTTCAAGGTTTATTTTATTTTTTCAGAAGCACTAATAGTTTATATATTCTTGAAATATGAATAAAAACATCTATAGACAGTCTTGCAAAATAACTGAAACTTGGATCTTTTACAATAGTGGAATTAGAAGCAGTTTCAGTTGTTGTGTGGCTGAATATTGGCTTTTAAAGTTTGGATATGCATTTTTTGGCAAAGAACAAATGATGGCAGTTATGAGTGATGATTCTTGCAAAAGCAAGAATTTGTGCAGTATGTTAGTATTCCTCTGTTAATTATTAACAGCTTTTAAAAAGAAAAAAGCAGACATTTTAACATTTTTATTTCATAACAAAATAAGTCTTAAATTATAAAATTAAAATATCCCCCACCAAGTTTTCTTGGCAAAAACATAAATAA